>CM033450.1:14243320-14250820 GCA_019425755.1 Amaranthus cruentus | reverse complement strand
ATATATATATATAGGTTGAGATCAAATAAGAAGGGTGAAAATAGGAAGGATAGGAAGAATTTCATCCATTAGATCTTAGATCAATGGTCCATCTTACGCGTTTGAAAGCGGGAAGGATAGGGGTGTGATGCTTTCTTAATTATTATGTGATACTTTCTGTATAAACATGTGATACTTGAAAGTGTGATGCTTTTTAAATTAATGTGTGATGCTTTCTTCATAAATATGTGTTACTGGATCTGCTGCGTTGACAAATGTTTTTCGACCGTTAGATCTTAATCAATCAACGGTAGTTACTCCTTCCTATCCTTCCTATTTTCACACCCCTTCTTATTGGATCCCTCCCCTATATATATATATATATATATATATATATATATATATATATATATATATATATATATATATATATATATATATATATATATATATATATATATATATATATATATATATATATATATGTATATTCTATGCTATGGTGATATATATATATATATATACGCAGACGTCAACCAGACAACATGGCTTAAACACCTGACCAGTTGGCAGCTCGTCTAAGGGCATTGGAACAATTGTCCCAAAACTATGGCCTTCTCCTCCAAAGTTAACTTAACAACAATCAAGGAGGGGAAGATCAACAAGGAATGATGACGAAAATGATCTCCAATTTGAAGCCGAGGATCTTCGTTGGGCGGGAAGATCCCGCAACTTTTGAAAATTGGTTACGCGATATGGAGAAGATGTTTACCACTACCGGTACGCCTGAGAATCAAAAGGTTGATCACGCAACTTTTTACCTTCGAGAGGATGCTGATCGTTGGTGGGAAACTCAAGGACCAACGATCCGTGAAAAACCCAACTTCAATTAGGCGTATTTTAAGGTCGCCATGAGAGACCGTTTCTTTCCCGACCACATTAGGAGACAAAAATGCAGTGAGTTCACTAGGTTTACTCAAAGACCTAGTATGAGTGTGGAGGAGTACACTCAAAAATTCATAGAGTACGCTAGGTTCCGCCTTAACATAGTTCCAGATGATGCTACCATGGCCCAAAAGTATGAAGATGGGCTAAGCTTTAAAATTCAGAAGAAACTTGGTGGCGGTACCTCCTCAACTCTTTTAGAAGCCTAAGCAAAGGCAAGTAACATGGAAAGAATTTTAAAGAGAGAGGAGGAAATCTTGGGAAGAAACAAAAGAAAAGACCATGGAGGGAATTCTCAAATCCAAGGTCAAGACAAAAGGGTTCGCTACAATAATGGAGGAAACCACCAAAACATTCGCAACAATAACAACAACAACAACCAGGCTCGCCAAGGTGATGCCCACAAGAAACCTTTTATCTGCAAGCGGTGCAATAAGAGTCACCCAGGGTTCAATTGTCAAGGAGAAAGGATAAGGTGTTATGGGTGTGGTGAACCAGGGCACAAGTCCAATCAGTGTCCAAAGAGGTCTGGCAACCACAAAGGCCAAAATGGGGGCTATAACAACAATGGAAGCCATAATGGCAACGGAGGTGGAACAAGGAACCATCAGGTGCCACACAACAATAATCAAGGACAAAACAATAATGGGGGTCCTACTGGAACTAACTCCAACAACAACATCAATGGAAATGGAGCACGACCAACCAATGGCAGGATTCATGTTATGAGTCGTTCGGAAGCCAGCAACACAGACGTTGTGACCGGTACTTTTCTTGTAAACTCTTATCCTACTTTTATACTTTTTGACTCGGGAGTGTCACACTCTTTCATCTCAAAAACCTTCGTTGAAAAACATGCCTTGAAACCCACATCCGCATGTCTAGCAAATATAACCATGTCCACGGGAGAGAGTGTTCCTTCTAATAGTATTTTTCAGAATATTCCCATCACTATTGCCGTAACCCACCTTCCTAGTAATCTTTACCTATTCTCCTTAGAGGATTTTGACATAATCCTGGGAATGGATTGGTTATGTAAGTATCAAGCGAAGATTGAGTGCCATAAGAAAAAAGTTATCTTAAGAGGACCTTTGGGGAATAGAATATCATACCAAAACCACTCATCTAAACCTGGAATAAAGATCATCTCAGCCTTGAAACTTCGCAACCACCTTAGGAAAGGGCATACCATTTACTTATGTAACATGAAGGATGTGAGAAAGGAGGACGAGGATATAGCACAAATCCCTATTGTGCGAGAGTTCCCAGATGTCTTCCCCGAAGAGATCTTATAGATTCCACCAGAGAGAGAGGTTAGCTTTAAGATCGATTTAATCCCAAGGACAGGCCCTATTTCCAAAGCACCTTATAGAATGGCACCAGCAGAATTGAAGGAATTGAAGGTTCAATTGGAAGAATTGTTAGAGAAAGCATACATAAGACCGAGCGTCTCGCCGTGGGGAGCACTGGTACTTTTTGTTAAAAAGAAGGATGGCTCTTTGAGGTTATACATTGATTACAGAGAGTTAAACAATGTGACCATCAAGAATAGGTACCCTTTGCCTAGAATCAAAAACTTATTTGATCAATTAAACGGAGCTTCCATATTCTCCGAAATTGATCTGAGGTCAGGGTATCATCAACTACGAATTTCAGAAGATGATATACCCAAAACAGCCTTTCGAACTAGATATGGTCATTATGAGTTCACAGTCATGTCGTTCGGACTCACTAATACACCTGCAGCTTTCATGGATCTCATGAATAGAACCTTCAAATCATATCTGGATAAGTTTGTTATTGTATTCATTGATGACATATTGGTATCCTCGAGGGATAGAGAGGAGCATGAAGAACATTTAAGGATTATTTTGGGAATTCTTCGAGAAAAGAAGCGTTATGCAAAATACTCCAAGTGTGAATTTTGGCTTGAGAAAATTGCATTTTTGGGACATGTAGTGTCAAGGGATGGAGTCTCTGTTGACCCCTAAAAGATACAAGCGATCACGGATTGGTCAACCCCAACAAATGTCACAGAAGTAAGGAGTTTTCTAGGACTCGTTGGGTACTACAGAAGGTTTGTAGAGGGTTTCTCAAAGATCGCTCAACCCCTTACCAATCTGATGAAGAAAACTATTAGGTTTAAGTGGGATGATAAGTGTGAGGAGGCATTTCAAGAATTGAAGAAGCGACTCACAACTGCACCCATTTTGAACCTACCATCTGGAACTGATGGGTTTGAACTCTTTAGTGACGCCTCGAAGCATGGATTTGGATGTGTGCTAATGCAACATGGAAATGTAGTAGCCATGCATCAAGACAACTCAAGCCATATGAGCAAAACTATCCAACACATGATTTGGAGTTAAGGGCAATTGTTTTTGCACTTAAAGAGTTTGAGTTTTCTATACACACAAAAAGACCTCAACATGAGGCAAAGACGGTGGTTGGAATTCATAAGTGATTACGATTTAGATATCGTATACCACGAAGGAAAGGCAAACAAAGTGTGGACTAAGCGGAAGAGCGTCATACATTGAGTGTGATGATGAGGCGAGATGAAATATCGAGGACCTAAAAGAGAATGAATCGGAAATTGTGGAACACGGGTTTTGTCGTCTATACTTAAATAGCTCCGCGGGAACTTGACATATTGAAAATCCAAAGAGTTATGGGCCATTTGGTTAACCAAGTTAAGAGGAATGAAAGGTAGGCCAAGCGCCCAGAATTTGAAGTGGATGAAAAGGGGCGATAAAGATAAAGAAAGCGTTGGTGTGTTAATGCGAGAACCTTAGGGAGAAGATATTGAAGGAAGCACACAACTCAAACTTCCTATACACCCAAGGTGGAGATAACTTTAATACAAAGATATTTTTGGTGCTAGATAAACAAGAATGTGTAAACTTTGTGCAAAATGCTTAACTTGTCAAAGGTTAAATTCAACATATAACGTGGAAAACTTACCTATCATGATGGAAAGGAATCTTATCGGTTTTATCTGGGTTTACCGAGAACAAGAATCGGAAGAATCAATTTGGGTTATAGGACCGTTAACAAAACCTAGGTTTGTAGCAATGAAGGATACTTGGTCAATGCAACAACTGGCAAACGCCTATCTCAATGAAGTGATAAGACTACATGGAGTTCCAAAGGATATCGTTTCAAATAGGGATTCAAGATTCTTGTCAAATTTTTGGAAAAAGCTTCAAGAAGCCATGGGAACTATACTTAAGTTTAGCACAACCTTTCACCCTGCAACAAATGGACAAACAGAAAAACCATCCAAACCCTTGAGGATATGTTAAGAGCTTGTGTGATGGATTTCGGTGGAGCATGGGATGAACACCTTATGTACATCGAGTTTTCATACAATAATAGCTATCATGCGAGCATAGGGATGGCACCGTATGAGGCATTATAAGGGAGAAAGTGTAGAAGCCCTATTTGTTGGGATGATGTCAACAAGTCGCTGAATTTAGGGCCCGAAATGATAGAAGAAACTAAAGAGAAAGTAAAACTTGTTCAAGAACGAATGAAAGCAGCTCAAGATCGACAAAAGTCATATGCAGACTCAAGAAGAAGGGAGTTAGAATTTGAAGTTGGAGAAAAAGATTTGCTAAAAGTATCACCAACAAAGGGGGTGATGCGATTCGGGAGAAAAGGAAAACTAAGCCCACGATACATAGGACCATATGAGATATTGGAGAGAGTTGGAGAAGTGGCATATAGGTTAGCTTTACCTATGGATCTAGCCAAGGTCCATAACGTGTTTCATGTATCCCAGCTACGCAAATATGTTCATGATCCATCCCATATCATCCAACCTGAAGCTGTCGAGCTAGACCAAAACCTCACCATGGAGGAGCGTCCGATTAAAATCCTAGAGGCAAAGACCAGGAACACACGCAACAAAACCATCAAATTGGTCAAAGTATTATGGTCAACCCAGAAGCGAGAAGAAGCGACATGGGAGAATGTGGATGCCATAAAACAACTTTACCCTGAGCTTTTAGACCAGGTAAGACCTAGTTTTGGGGACGAAACCCCTTAAAACGGAGGAAGAATGTGACATTCCTTAAACTTACCCTTCTTTCGTACCTTTGTTAGTTCCTTATTATTTTAGACTTTATCTGTAAGTTCGAGGACGAACTTTTGTTTTAAGGAGAGGTAGATGTAATACCCCAATATTTTCAAGATACAATATTTCAAAAATATTATTTAGAATAAAAATAAAATCAAATTTAAACCAAATTATAGCAGAAAATACACTTTGAAATTTGAAATTCAAATCAGCCTAATTATTCTCTAATTATTCCCTGCCCTAATTGCTCATCAGAATCATTTTTGCATAATTCACTCAATCACATTTATTCTCATTCCTCAATTAAATCAGAAAATTGGTCTATAAATTGAGCATTCTGAACCCTAGAGACTTACAATTCAACTCCCTTTCTAACTCTTGGTAATTAAGAAACCAAAAACCCTAGTCCTTTTCTTAGTATTTTGAAAAACCCTAGATTTCGTATTTTGTTCACCCAGAAGGTATGAAGGTCAAGAGGATAATTAAGAATGGTAAAGAAGATGACTGAGATTACTTACCTCGAATGCTTGGTAGACGAAATTCTTCTCTTCTTCCTTCTTCTTCTTCTTCCTTCGAGTTTCTGGACCGCCATTTCCATGGCTGTTTTGTTCTTTGGTTTTTCTTTAAGTTCTCTTTCCTTCTCTTATTTCTGATTTTTATAAAAGAAGGAATTACCTTCTTTTGGTTTTTTGGCATGTGGGTTTTCATGAGTGCCTTTTATTTCATTTCATTTTTTTTTTATTTTTCTTTTCTTTCTTTTGTTTTACTTAAAAAGTTTTATTTTTTTTATTTACATTTTATTCCATTGATTAAATAAACTCATTTTATTGTGTTCTGATAAATCTCTTTTACTTTTAAAATTATTTTAATCTATTACTCCTTATATCTTTACTTCAACATCAACAATTCTAGAAATAAAATTATACTCGTAATTTATTTAAAGTATGTCTTTTGTCAAATTTCGATTTATTTAAACCTTTAATCTTAAAGCTAAATTTTATTTTATTTCTTTAAAGGGGTATTACAATTAGATTATCTTATAACCTTCCATTCAACCTAAATTGTAGACGGAGATTCCGGAAGAGCCGTAGAAGCGACGTATTATTAGTTTTTCATAACCTTCGACACCTTTTGCACTACTCGAGGTAATTTCGATGTCCATTAAACTCATATCTGTTACCCGAGATAACCATAACATATACTTTTATAAAATATAAAGTAATTTTATTTATACGAATAATATTCTTGTTTATATGTTATACAACTTGATTTGAGATCTTTTATTCATTGTCTTATTTGCCTTATTTTATTTTAATCTAGTAACCGACTATGATTATCTATAGTCGAAATTTAAAATAATGATAAATCTTAAAGTGTTATAAAGAGTAAATTAAATTGTGTTATTGTAAAGTTTTCACGACGGTTTATTTTGGGTTGATATAAAATTAACGATAATATCTCAACTAATATTACGAGGAAAATGTAACCCGTAAGGGTGTTGAACAGTGTGTTTTGTTGGGTTAGTATAGCTACCCACAAACCATATTATTTATATTTCATATTATATTCTGTTGTCTTCCTTCTATTTGTTGAGATATAGGACTCTTGTGATTGGCCATTATTATTAAGGTGACGACCTTTGTTGAAGTAGGCGGTTAACAGGGATTAGTCCCTGCCTACTAGCGTTCACATTTCTCCTCTAAATTATTTTAATCTTTTTTATGCCCGACAAATTTGAATATGATAGTTTAAACTGATTTTTGTTTATTTTGTCTTTCTTGTTTTCTTCTTATTTTTGCAGGTTAATCTAGGAGAATTTTTGAGTGAGAATGCTTAGAATAAGAACGCCTAGAAAGTTATTTAAAGTCTATCGTATTTTATTTTTAAGTCTTTTTTTTAAACTTTCTATCAAATTGTAATTTTAATATTTTAAACACTCTCTAAGTTAAAGTTTTGTTTTTAATAAACAAAAATATCTTAAAGTTGTACGGACTTAATTTAGAGGGTGTTACACATTTACAAACTACACAAAAGTGCTTTCGGATACTGTTAAGTTTTGCAAAATATAGAGTCATTTACAAACTATCCAAAAGGATTAGTCAAACTACACAAACTGTTAAGTTTCATCAATCTCCTTACACTTTCGGGTGGATACCACTATGATAGTTAGGTGAATCGATGATGGTCCAAGCCTTGTACTTGATTCCCTTTGCCTTAAAACAATCTTGATAAGTGGTGTTGAGTAATAGTTTTATATTCCCTTGACTTTCTCACTTTCCATAAGTTCCTTAACAAATAACATAAGAAAAAATAGTTCAATTTAATCCAAGTCATATGAAAATGTTTATGGATATAAAGTGTTACAGTTTGAAAATGTTTACTTTTGTGTTATGATGCAAATATCAATTTATGCTTTATGATGGAAATACAAAAATTAAAAGGAAAAATATAATATAACCACATCAAAATTATTATGAATTTGGCGATCAAAGGAT
>CM033450.1:14216672-14243017 GCA_019425755.1 Amaranthus cruentus | reverse complement strand
TATAAAGGGGCAGGTCTGGGGCGGGTCCTAACTACCACACTCTTAAAAATCCATACGCCTAAGAAAGTGGAAATTAGGGATGGTCACGGGTCCAAGACCCTGTTGGACCCGCCCCAGACCCGCCCCTTTTTTAATGGTCTGGGTCTTATTTTTTGAGACCCATCGGATCCGGGTCGGATCTGGATCTAAGAAATTTTGTGGTGATTTATGATGTTGTTCTTTTATGCTTTGTTTTTAGCCTTTTGGTGTGAAAGGTGTAGGCTTACTTGGAATGGTGTGTAAGGTGATAGTAGTAATTTTCATTAATTATGCATAGTCCTCCCCTATGCTGTTTTGGGTGGCCTGATTCTCGGCACTTTCTTCCAATGGCTTTTTCTCCTTGCGGGGCTTTTTATGCTGGCGGATTTGAGGTCCCCGAGTTTCAGTGTGGTGTTTTCTCTTCGTTGCATATATATATATTCCCTAATTCTCAATATATATATATATATATATATATATATATATATATATATATATATATATATTATATATATTGATTTAGGATCAAAATGAGAAGGGTGAAAAGTAATCTAAAGCGTTCATTTTTTAGATCAGTGGATATATTTAATTTGTTAATTTTGTTAGTTGCACGCAAAGTTGTTAAAATCGTGATTCTACTTATAATCGTATAGAGAGGTAGAATCGAATCGGTAGAATCGAAACGTAGAATCGTACAATTCTAAATAAACTTAATAATATTAAAAATATCTAGTTGGTTATCATTATTATCCAATTCAAAAGTTTAAATTTAGGAATTAAAGTCACTTTGATATTTCTAAGAATATAACAAAAATTTGTAAATAATTAGTTTAAATCTTCATACCGATTAAGAAATTTGTTTTTTTAAGTTTTCATGATGGAAAATTTGAAATTTATGTGTATATGTGAAAGAGATTAGTAAAATATGGTACATAAGAAAAATTAAAAATAATTCATACTATATTAGTAGAATCGGATCGTTAAATCGTGGAATCGTAGAATCGTGTTATGATTCTACCTCTCAAAATTTCATTCCAACTAGAATCGTAAGATTCTACAACTTTAAAATTCTACATGCGATTCAAATCGCTCGTTTTTTTTTGGATCGCAAAATCGTAGAATCGTAGATTAGAATCGCGATTTTAACAACCATGGTTGCACGCAGTTCAATTTTGCTTTTTTCGTGTAATATGAACCAGTTTCTTTAATACTAAACTGGTTCAATATATCATTTTCTAAAGATACTATTTTCTTAAAAAACGATACTATGTTATGAATAAAGGTTACTATTATTATGTATATTTACTGTCTTCTCTTAATCTTATACAGAACATAGTACCTTTTCAAATGAACATAGTAATCTTTAATCATAACATAGTATCATTTTCTTAAAACATAGTAACCTTTAATCATAACGTAAAATGGAGAGGAAGAACGAAGAGAAAGATGGAGCAGTGATTGTGGTTTTTACGAAGAGAAAAGACTTTGAACATGAGAGAGAGAACAAGAGAGAATAACCAATTTTTTCACCCGTTAGATTTTGATAAGATCAATGGCTATAAATCCTTTTCATCCTTCTCATTTTGAGAACCCTTCTCGATGGATCCCTCCCCTATATATATAAGGAATGATAATGATTTGTAGTGTTAATTTTAATGATACGTATCATGTCTTACTCGTGTTAATAAAAGTTTGATCATAAAAAAAGTTTTAGCTTACAATTTAGTACCAAATAACAGAAATAAAAAATGTGAAGAAAATGAGATTTGGTCGAAAGAGGAAAACTATGACCATAAAACTTGTCATGATATAATCGTACCAAAATTACACTAACTTTTCATTAGTAGTGCCACAATTTATTATTGAATACAAAACTGCTCGTAATGTAATAATAAATAATTGACTCTCACCAGATCACCAATGTAGTCATTATAATATATTGTATGTTCTCAGGCTGGAAGGAAAAGTTGGTCTCATAACAGGTGGCGCTAGCGGAATTGGTGAATACGCAGCTGCACTATTCACCGAACATGGTGCAAAAGTTATGGTTGCTGATGTGCAAGATGATTTGGGTCAATCTGTTTGCAACAACTTGGGCCTATCAGTAGCGTCGTACCTCCATTGTAATGTCACTGATGAGGAACATGTAAAAAATGCAGTGGATTCAACAATAAGACAATATGGGAAACTTGACATCATGTTTAATAACGCTGGCACTATTGACATTTTCAAGACTAGCATCCTTGATAATACAAAATTCGATTTCGAACAAATACTCAAGGTGAATCTTGTGGGTCCATTCTTAGGAATGAAGCACGCAGCCAGAGTCATGATCCCGTCTAGACAAGGAAGTATTATAACAACAGCTAGTGTTGCCTCCGTCATAGGGGGTTTGGGTACACATGCATACACAAGCTCAAAACATGGTGTGGTAGGACTCACAAAGAACTCAGCCTTGGAACTTGGAAAATATGGTATTAGAGTTAATTGTGTTTCCCCTTATGCAGTTGCGACCCCTTTGACTAAAAGGTTCTTGGATCTTGACGAAGATAAAATCACTAAGCTATACTCTAATATCAAAGGGATGAGTTGTAAGAGAGAGGACATTGCTAATGCGGCATTATTTCTTGCGAGTGATGATTCACGATTTATTAGTGGACATAATCTTATTGTTGATGGGGGATTTACCATCACAAATTCAGGAATGTCTATCAATGATTTTTTTTAAGTAATGTTTTTGACATTATTATTGTACGAAATTTGTTGTATTGCACTAAAAACAAGCTCAGATAAGAAAAAAAAATCAACTTAATATCCTTTTTTATATGTTATCCAATATAGTCTGGAAGCGGACTTACCAATTAAGGGGCCTCAGTGTGTGGTAGGGAAATCTGTTTTTAAACTTATTTTTTAAAACTATTTGGAGAAATAAGAATCACCCCAAACTATTTGCAAAATAAGCTTGTAAAGGAAATGTTGTCATGCACATTTTTGTATCCTAATGAACTGGAAATTGGGTTTTGGGCAATAAGGGGAAAAAAGCTTCCTGAAACACCATTTTTCCATTTTGCCTGTGCAAGTATTCAAACCCTATTCTCTTGGAAGTTTTAAGCATGCACTGATCACCAAGCTATCTTAACTTCTTTGAAACTATTTCAATGAAATTAACATTTAAAAGACTATTATAATCATTTAATACGAAAACAAGTTTCCAAAACTTTATTTAATGTTTTCGAAATTATTACTCCTCAAAATAAATATTTAAATATTGTTTACTTTTTTATTAGTAGATTAAATTAAACAATTGTGACTAAGAATAGTCATAGTGGTCTTAATTTCTATTAGAAAAATTAATACGCCTAAATAAATTTTTTATTATTCTACACTTGTAGTAACTTTTTATTTTACATAATTCATTCTCTCAAAGAAATTATTATCATTTGAACTAATAATACTCCCTAATATTTTTTTATTTTTAATAAATCATTTAAACTAATAATAGTAATGCTAAACCTATAAAAAGAAACATTATTTAATACTCCCTTCGTTCTTTTATGTTTTTCCACCTTAGTATGACGGGTAGTTTCATAAGTTTTTCCACTTTGGAATATTTTCCATTTTTTGAAAGTTCTATTCCATTTTTAACCCCTTACAAACCCCCCCCTTTCCCCTTATTTTACCCGGTTAAATCCTTCAAGTTCAATAATGTGAAAGAAAATCAAGTCAATTTGGTTATCTTTGACAATCCCGAAGATTTTATTGCTTCTAGGGCTAAAACAAACCCTACAAACGTTTTTGATGTTTGTAAGGTCTTTCTGATTTTTGTTATTTTTAATAGTTATTGTTGACATTTTGGTGCTGGTTTTTGAGTTGATGTTTGCTACTGGTTTATGTTTTTGAAAAGTATTGATGCTTTGTATGTGTCCCTATGATAAACATTTTATTGAGGATTTGTGTAATTTGATGTTTGAAAGTTGTTTATGTTGATGTTTGTATATGCCCATGTGATGAACATTTTATGGAGGTTTTTGTGACCTCTAATTTCTAAAAAAGTTACTTTATTTACTTGTTTGAGTAGCATTTATCTAACCTAAACACATTAATTGATTTTGTATTCTAGTTCAATTGCTTCATTTGTTGATGAATATTCTAAAATGTGAGAGGATTCACAACCTCTATGATGAATCAAGGGGATTTTTTTTGGAAATAATCTAAATAATGAAGTTACTTAGCAATACATAAACATAAACAAGTTGCTTCATGATATGCTTCTTGAATGATTAATGTTGTGCAGCATCCTCATTCTCTGTTTGTGTTAGTTGTTGAACTCTATTTGGGTTGAAAAAGAAATAGCTTCTCTAACCAATTGTGTTGGAATTCTTACTTGGATTCTTAACCGACCATTGTCTTCTTGTACTTTCTTCGCAAAATGTGGTTGTATGTAGTCATTACACCCCTTAACCGTTAGGATTTCATTTAAATGGTGTTTTAATGAAATCCACACATTAGTCAAAAGTCTTTGGATTTAATTCTCTAAATGCATCTTCAACTGCTATGATTAACTCAGTCGTGTTTTTGGGCATCTTTTTATGCATTAGTGATTGTATGCTCCTAAAGAAACCCAAATCAAGAATATTGCAATCAAGATTGTTTGGAGGTTGTTGTGTGAGAATAAATGTTGAACCCCTTTGCCTATTGTGTTGTTACCAAATTGGATCATCATTTGTGATATGAACCCTTGCATTATCTTATTGAATAAAAATAATGGACAAACTTTCACTTAGCCATTTCCTTAGTATAGCTGCAATCAATTGTTGTATAAGCATACTTCTATAAACCTCTTAAGTAACTAACTTGGTTTGTTTAATCTCTATTAGCCCACTTGTGCGATTTTTTGAGTCTCTTTCTGCTGCCACCTTATTAATAAAAGGGAAAATTCAAATTTTCCTATCAAACATGCAGTGGCCATATCGATACCATCTAGGCCTTGCAACCGCCCCTAAGAACATGGCCTTAGGTATGAACTTTGATGACTTTTCTACCCTATACGAGATCTTTTCTTTGTGTGCTAAATATCTGTTCTCTTGATTAAATATAACCACTGCTCGTCAATATGAATAAAATCCTACATGGCTTTCTATATTGGGTGTCTTTGAATGGTGTCTTCTTGTATATGGCTTAAAATCCACTTAAACCTTCTTATTTTGTTGGCATCGGTTAAAGAAGGGTGCAATGGATTTGAATGTGTCTTTATCTCGCCTTTTTTATCAACCTCCAAACCGTTGACGGTGCCAAGTCTAAACATGTTGCCACATCTCTAATGCAAATACATTCGCCCATTGGTTTTGATTCAAGTATATTTGGTGGTACTACCACTTTTTTCCTTCCACAATTTGTATACTTTGATTCTACAACGTATGGCTTGTTTGCTTTTTTGGTTTGAATTGCTCGTTTCCATAAATTTCTTATGGTTCGTGGAGTGTAATCGTATTTGTGAGCTATTCGGATGAATGTACCATAAGGAAGTGAGTCACTAACTTTTAGTGACAACATTTCATGGAAAAATGCCTTAACTCATTGCTGAGACTTGGCTTATGATGATCTTGTTTGATGTGGTTCTTGTGATTGCATGTGCTGTGTTTCATATGAAGTTGATCCAAAGTCTCAGTATAGAGGGATTAAATCCAAACTTTACCAACTTGGAAATTGGTTGTGTTTTATGTGATTGCATGTGCTGTGTTCCATGAAATAATTATGAAATGTTGTCACTAAAAGTTTCCCTTCAATGTACCATGGATCAATTTCATGGAAAAATGCCTTAACTCATTGTGGACTTGCTATTCTGTATTTTTAGTATAGAGGGATTAAGGGTATGTTTGGCCTAGCTTTTGGAAATCAACTTTTGTTTCCTAAAACTATATTTGTAGAAACTGTTTCTTGAGAAACACTTTTTAGAAACAGATGTGTTTGGCCTCATATTTTTATAATGAGTTTTTGGAAAATAAATACAATTTGTGTGTTTGGCTTTTTTTCTTATGTTTATTTAACGTTAGTGTTGTTATATGATGGAACAACATATAACATTCACTAAAAAATAGTCGAGTCATAAAGCATCAATTTTAAGAGAAACACCCAAAAACATATAACATACACTAAAAAATAATCATTATAATGTTAGAAAAAAAATAAAGTAATTGAAAATAAAAATAAATCCCAAATTTGACAATTTACTATATAGAAAAACATATTTAAATTTGTTAACAAATTTAAAGATTAAATATATATGAAATTTTGATGTAATTTGATCGCATAATATTCAATAAAATAATAATTGGGATGTTGGTCGTGATAACAAATGAATTATACAATGAAGTAAAAATTTTTGAATTCTAGAGGAAAATATGAAAAAAGAAAAATAAAAGTAATTAAAAAAAATTTCGTAGTTAATTGGAGAAAATATAGGAATTTTTTTAACATAAAATGAGAAAAGTATGAAGCTCTTTGAGAAGTTAGGAGCAAAACTGCTTTTAGCTTTTTTTCAAAATTGTTTCAACTTCTCAGAAACACAGTGTTTGGCCAAGTTTTAGCTTTTCTGTTGTAGAAGTTGTTTAAAAGCTTGGCCAAACACTACCTAAATCCCCTGCTTTTTTTAGATAACAACTCTAAACTTTACCAACTTGGAAATTGGTTAATTTCCCTCCTATTGTACGTTTCTCTCTCCTGTTTAATGCTCTAATGAAATAAGTTTTTTATGTTTTATTTAAAATTATTTTCTCTCATAATTTCAATACACTCATAACTTCACACTACTATATAATTAAAATAATACCCACTACAGCAAAAGATTCCATCTTCCTTAATATGTGTGAAAAACTCAAAGTGGAACAATATAAAAGATCAGAGGGAATATATAATTACTGGAAAAAAGTAAGGAAATATTATAATTAAGATGTTTACTTAGGCACAAATAATGAATACTAAAAGTTAAGTAAAAAAAATCAAGTATCAAATTAAAATAATGATCCACACTATTATTATTATTATTATTATTATTATTATTATTATTATTAGATTGAAAGGATATTAACAATTAAGAATATTAAAATTAAGGAAAAAAAAGTAAAAGTATAAAAAACTATGAGGATCACCAATATTCTTAAAGTCAGAATTTTTTAATTTCATTTATAATTATTGTGAAAAGAATATTAAAAAAAATTAAATATTAAGAAGGAAAATTTGCTCAAAATAATCCCAACTATCACCCGTTGGCCAAAAATAATCCCAACTATCGATTATTTTTTAATAATCCCAACTATTCTCATAATTTTTTGAAAACATACCCACCCCTTTTTAACCGGCTACAACATGTAACTTTTCTACTTTTTTCTGTCTTTTTTGATTAATAGATGAAAGAGAAGGGTTTTTTTGAACAGTTAAGTAAAAAAGAATTGAAAAAGTTACCTGCTCCAGCCGATAATAAAGGGGTGGGTTTGTATTTAAAAAATTATGAGAATAGTTGAGATTATTAAAAAATAATTGATAGTTGGGATTATTTGTGACCAACAGATGATAGTTGGGATTATTTTGAAACTTTCAATTTGGAAACTTATTTCCATATTAATGAATGATACTAATAGTCTTTTAAATGTTATTTTAGTAAAACGTTTTCAAAGAAGTTAAGATGGCTTTGTGGTTACTATATGCTTTTAATTTTAAGGGGGACTAGGGTTCGAATGCTTGCACGACAAACTTACTGAATTAATTCATCAATGCTCTCAAAAGTTGTTACAATTTTGTTTTCATGTGTAATTTATGACTACATATTTAGTTTACTTAAATGTTTGTTTTGTTTGATTAAATTTTAATTTTATTATATATTTAGATCTCTTTACCCCATCATCATTGTGATGTCATTCTTGATACAATATTGGTTAACTTTGAGGCTAGTTAAAAAAAGCTTTTGATTAACTGCGCAAAGAAGTTCGTCAAGGGTTAATAACAATATTGTTGAAAATGAATACTTGGCAGTTGATGCAATTTATACCGAAAAGGAACAAGTGCTTCAACTTATGAAATATAATTATCAGCAGCGCCAACATTTGTTTATTTTATTATTTTTATTTAATTTTTTGTTTATTTAATTTTTAAGAAATATAAAAGTAATAATAATTCAATGAAACCCTAAATAAGAAAATCTAAACCCTAAATTATGTTGTGATGAATATATATAGATATAAATAATCAAATGTAAACTTGAAGCAAGTCATTTAATAGGCTCCAACCTTGGTTCATGCTTAGACAATCCAGAAGCAAGCCAAGGACCTATCACACAAAACCCCTTGCCTAAAGAAGGAGATTACCCATCTACTGACTTGGATGAATTCAAGAATATGGACTTCCATGGACTTAAGATGAGAAGGACTCAATTAATCTTGGCCTCAATCACACCAGCTCATATATAATAGTAGCCAGATGACAAAAGAGCCCAACTGATATGAACCAAGGGCAAAAGTACTTCTAATTGTTCCTGCCTTGTTGAATTAATATGTCTAAGTCTTGTGTATTAGTTTTATAGCCGTTATAACCGTTGATTTTTTCCTTGGCCGCATTTGTAAGGAGGCAAACCTATAAATAGAGCCTCATGTATTCATTTACATTCATTCATCATTTCAATTTCTAATCAAACCTAACAGATTTAGAGTATTCAAATACTTCTATTCTTTTCAATCTTGCTTGATCGAGTCTGAGTCCTATCAAAACTTCAAGAAGAGTCACTACTTTCCAATATCAAGGGTTCGTCTTGTGAGATTAGTGAGTAAGGGAGCCTTGTGATACAGAGGGAGAGCAATGTTTTTTTTCAGGGGTAGTTAGTCACACCAGAGTAACTAGAAAATCACCCAAGTGAGGATTTCTGATTAAGAACCCACCAACACTGAGTTCTTGATTGAATACGTGATTCTACTGACTTCTTATGATTAATCCCTGCCCCATACTTTGTGCAACTTGGTATCACAGTCACGGTTGGCTTGTGATTTTAACCAAGGGAGGAGGCAATTCACGTGCAAACACAACAACATCAATCAACTAGATAGAAGGCATGCAAAGAAGACTAAAAATACTACTTTTGTAAGGGATTCTGATCTATAGGGAATTTTGAAGTAAGTATACAACCATAAACGCATCTAAAATTCTCTATCCAATCATCTTTTAAATTTCTCACATTACAAGAATATATCATTGAACATCATCCAAAATAATTAAGATTGTGAGAAATTTGGTAAGTATTCTCACACTGTGTAGAAGCCTGTTCTTGAAACCCTAATTGTGACATTCTTGAATTGTTTAACATTTTCCGTTTTATTGTCTACGAATTTTAAATAGTAAATTAGAGTACCATGGACGTGGAAGAAAGATTAGATGTTCTCACTAACCTAGTGCAACAACTGGCCTTTACCATGGCCAACACTGTTAGACACAATCAAAAAGGACAGAACATGAACCCCAAGAAAACAGACACACCGAAGATAGAACCATTAGGATAGAACTCCCTGACTTTGATGAACACTCCCAAAACCCTGAGGACTATACTGATTGGGAAGCCAACATTCAAAGGTACATTGAGTTTAAGAACACCCCCCCCCCCCTAGAACAACAATGCAAACTAACCAAGCTTATGTTGAGTTGTGGGTTTCTTCTCTGTTTTCCAGCCTACTGCAGCACCATATTTGAGTGGTTAGTGTTGATACACAAGCATGAAGTTGCAGCAACAAAGTTCCTCCCATGACACATCAAGAGCAGGCTTCACTCCTTCCACATCAGAAGACACATCAGCAAGCTTTAGGACATTCTATTTTAGATGATCTGTACAAGAGCTTCTGTTTTGTATGTAGTGCTTAGTTTGTTATTTGTTAGTCACGTGTTCTTTAAGTTTACCACGTGTTCTTTAAGATAGTTAGCATTACAAACTCAGTAGCTAACTCTTTCTTGATTTCCATGTAAGTCTATATAAGGAGGTAACATCTCCTTTGCTTAGTAATGAAAACAGAAACATTATTCTGTTATTAGAATTCTCTTTCTTTCCCTTGTCTTTTCTTTCAGCTTAAGCTAACTAAACTTGCTACTTTGTGGCTTGAAGGGATCCAAAAAAAAAGAAGGGAGGATAGGAGCACAGATTCCATTACTTTATTACAAAAATGGGTTTCTTTATTACTAGGTATGATGATGATGATGATGGTTCCTATATCACTTATAATGGCCTTAGGTACACCAAATCTATTAAGTATTTGGGATATAATAAACTCAACTACAACTTTAGCATCATTAGTACGAGTACATTTTGCTTCTACCCATTTAGCGACATAATCAACAGCTAAAAGAATGTAAAGGTTACCATTAAACTGAGGAAATGGACCCATAAAATCTATACCCCAAACATCAAATATTTCAACCACTATACTATAGCGTAAGGGAATTCGATCTCTTTTAGATATATTTTCAATCATTTGACATCTTTCACAAGTTTTCACAAAGATATGTGCATCCTTATTTAAAGTAGGCCAACAAAATCCACTTTCTAATAACTTGTGTGCTGTTCTCTGGCCACTAAAATGTCCTCCACATTCAAGTGAATGACAAAACTATAGAATGGACTTAATTTCATTATTAGGCACACAACGTCTCAACACTTGATCTGAACAGATCTTTAACAGGTAAGGCACATCTCAAATATAAAACATAGCTTCATGCCTTAATTTATCTTTTTGAGCACGTGATAAATTCTCTGGCAATCTTTTTGTTACAAAATAATGCACAATATCTAAATACCATGGATGTTTTACATGCAAAACATACAGATGCTCATCTGGAAAAACATCACTTAGAGGAGAAGGAATATTATTATCTACAATTAATCTAATTAAATTATCAGCAACTAAATTCTCTTTTCTCGATTTATCTCTAATTTCTTGATTAAAATCTTGTAATAATAGAACCCACCTAATCCGCCTAGGTTTAGATTCTTTCTTATTGAATAAATGTTTAAGTGCAGTATGATCAGAATACACTATTACTTTAGTACCTAAAAGATAAGAATGGAAAATTTTCAAGTTCAAATACAACATAATAAAGTTCTTTTGCAATTGTTGTGTAGTTACATTGTGCATCATCTAAAGTACGAGAAGAATAATAAATAACATGAGAATCTCGTCCTATCTTTTGTCCTAAAACAACTCCTATCACTTTGTCACTTGCATAACACATTAATTCAAGAGGTAATTCCCAATTAGGAGGTTGTAAAATTGGTGCAGTTACTAATTTTTCTTAGGGCAATCAAAGGCTTCTTTGCACTTATCATCAAATACAAATGGAACATCTTTACTTAAGAGTCTACATAATAGTTGGGCAATTTTAGAAAAATTCATAATAAATCTTCTGTAAAAACCATCATGCCCTAAAAAAATCTAATATTTTGAACACAAGATGGATAAGGTAAATATTGTATAATTTAATACAAGATTAGTCTCAATACATCTTTTAAGAACTAAGTCTAAATTTTCTAAACATTGGTCAAATGAGTCGCCATAAACAGTAAAATCATCCATAAAAACTTCAATAATATAAGCCACATAGTCAGAAAATATAGACATCATACCTCTTTGGAAAGTAGCTAGAGCATTACATAAACCAAAAGCCATTTGGCAATATGCATATGTTCCATAAGGACAAGTAAAAGTTGTTTTTTCTTGATCTTCAGGAGCAATGGCAATTTGGTTATATCTAAAATATCCATCTAAAAAACAATAATAAGAACGTCATGCTAAACAGTCTAACATTTGATCAATAAAAGGTAAAAGAAAATGATCTTTTCTAGTAGCTGCATTTAATTTTCTATAATTTATGCTAATTCTCCATCCATTTTGTACTCTAGTAGGAACTAATTCACCTTCTTTATTTTCTAGATTAGTTAATCTTGTTTTCCTAGGTAACACATGTATGGGACTGACCCATTATGAATTGGAAATAGGGTAAATAACTCCGACACTAAGAAGTTTAAGAATTTCCTTTTTGACAACTTCCATCATAGGAGGATTTAAACGGCGTTGTGCTTCTCTAGATGGTTTAGCTCCTTCTTCTAAATTATTTCTATGCATACAAGTAGAAGGGCTAATGCCTCTAATATCAGATAACGTCCATCCTATTGCCATTTTATTTTCTTTTAAAACATTAATCAATCTTTCTTCTTGAGACACATTGAGATTATTTGCAATTATAATGGTTAATTTTTCACCTTTCTCCAAATAAACATATTTAAGATGCTTCGGTAATGGTTTCAAATTTAACTCAGGATCGGAGAAATTTCAAAAGATGGTTTAACTTGATCTAATAGCGGATGAGTACTAGAAGTTGAAGTATCTAACCAAGAAAGGTTCTCATGATAATCCTCATTACAAGCAAGACCTAATAAATCAGTATTTATTTCTTTTAAGTCATAACATAAAGACACATATAAACCGTCAAATAAATCATACTCAATTACATCCTCAATGCATAAATCAATGACATCAATAGCGAAAATAGAAGCAATCTCATTATATGGGTGCTTCATAGCCTCATATATGTTAAAGAATATTGTATCCTCATCAAACTCCATGGAAAGTGTACCATTGTACATCAATTATGGTTTTAACAATTCTTATAAAAGGTCTTCCAAATAATATAGGAGATAATTTAGATAATTGACTATAATCATCTTCCATTTTAAGTACATAAATATCTGTTGGAAACACCAAATCTTTAACTTTAACTAACACATCTTTCATTACCTTTTCATTTTCTTTTATTATTGCATAAGTCTTTTAAAAATTTGGCATATCAAGGTACTTGCTTGATTGCATCTAATAAAGGAAGATTAAACTTTACTTTCTTAAAAATATCTAACTCATTATCAAGTTCTACCCTTTTATCAACTTTTCTTAATCTTTTAGGAAAAGGGTGTAACAGAAGCGGCAGTCTCGATACGTAATTAATATTACTAAAAATTTTACAAAATAATGCAAAAGTTTGAAAATGTCGATCTGCTAAAAACCTTTAAAAATACAATAAATGTTTATTCGAAATGATAAAAAGTAGGAAAATGAAAATATATATCGTTTGTTCAAAAAATATACAATAATTAAATACGTAAAAATCATCAAACATGAAGTATAAAAAAAATCTTGCAGCTAAGTCCTCGATAGCATAAATAAATTGTGGCTGCGGCCTGGATCGGAACCTGAAACTAAATCCTGCAACATACTGCCATCCATAATACGGATGACAGCCGATTAAATCGGTCAGCGCTTAACGCCGAGCATAACTCCCTATTCAGCTCAAAATTCGAAAATAATTCACTACATTTACTAAATAATAATTAGGGTACAAACTTATAATAAATTGACACCACTGTATACTTTTACCATATTCTTTTGCTCTTCCATACTTATAAGTCATTAAGATACCATTCTCAACCCTGGCAGAAGTACGTTACTGCCACTTATACAATTCGTTAATCTTAATACTTAAGCAAGTTCAATTGATTAATACTCATAACCGTACCATGCCTCATAGCATCAACAGTAATCAAGTTCATCATTGATCAACAAGCACAAAGGAATATGACACCTGATATATGTAAGGGTCTGGCTAGATTAGGGCCAAAGCCCTATATCTAACTGTGGTGCGGGACGTCACCCCGCCAATGTTTATGCTCGAGCTTCTACAGGATAGGTAGCTAACCCCCTGCCTAACACCGCATTTTACGTGTCAGCCAACACGGGCGCCGGGATTTTACATGCCGGTCTATGGTTCGACATTTCCTTACTATCATGGTCATTCAATCAACACACAGATAATTCACACACGCACATTACATCTTTACTACTACAAGTTGACTTTGACTTTGACCAACTTAGATGTTAACTTCCTTATTTAATAATATTTTACCTAAATGCCTTTCTAAGTTCACTATTAAAGTTTTACTCATTTGTTAAAACTTTATTTAAAACTTTATTTTCAATAGTTCATTTGTTAAATAGATTTGCACTACTAACTTAATATTCTACAAATAGTCTTTAGATTAACATTTCATAAGTAGCTACAAATAAGTGCTTTAATTCTTTAACAAAAATAGATATTTTAATTATAAATTGAGTAAAACTATATTTTATGGATAAGTTTTCAAAATTCAACAAATTCACCAAAAATCAATATTCTAAGTTGAAAAAAAAGTAAGACTTATTAAGTTCACAAAAAATAATATTATATTTATAAAACAAATACAAATTATAATTTTACGAAATTAATATTTCTAGTAAAAAAACAAGTAACACTTTATAGGCTCACAAAAACAATACTTCTAGTAATAAAACAAGTAAAACTTATATTTTCACACAAATCCATAACTCTTGTTATAAAACAAGTAAAATTTTATTCTTTTAATATTTTCATAAAATCGAAATTTCACACAAAATTTTAAAAAGGGAAAATTTTTATATATAAAAATATATATATACTTTTACATCATTTCAAATAAATTTTAGTCAAATAGTCAACTAAAGAGATATTTTGTACAAACTAGCTATTTAATATCCCAAAAGTTACTTTTTGTATAAAATCTCATGTATTTAAGAAAACACTTTAATATAAATAACTTGAAATTTTATTTATATATATATATATATATTTTTTTCAAAGATATCTTTTTTGTAACTTGTTATTTTTATTATTATCATAAAAATAGCTTGTGATAATTTTAAATTCGTAAATAACACCTTTTTTTTATATGATAGTGATCGAATGAACTATGAGTATTTGTTTGCCTTTTTTACTTAAAACAACTTAATTTAACTAATTTATCATAGTAAATTCTAATTTTATTTAACTAATATAAAAACTAAGTTAATAAAAACTTTTACACAATAACTTAATATTTAATATAACTTTAAGGATAAACTTTAACAGAAAAGATAAAGTATAATGACGACATCCTTAGCATAACCATAAAAATATATATTCATGAAATAACACACAACTTTATAAACCAATTTAAGGGCTTAAATAAAAAATATTACCAATAATATTACCATAATCATTTTTTTTGAAGCATACCATAAACATTCTTAATATAATAACATTTCTACATAATTATAGTAACACTAGTGTATCGCATAGATAGTACTTAATATATATCACTATTAAATTATGATGCACCTAACTTCCTAACATGTCCAAATCTTATTAATTAACATACTAAAAATATTCTTAGCATAACTATACTAAATTTGATTTAATCATAGTTTTCTTAAACTAACTTTCTACATAAACATACTTAATATATTTCATACTTTGCATATTATGAAGTAAATATAATGTAAAATTCCACATAAAGAGTAGGGTAAGAAGCTATACCATATTAATACCAAAGAAATTAAGTCGTCAAAATAATCCACATATTATGAAGTAAATATTATTATTTTAGGTGCAAAACTAGCTTAAAACCTTAATTAAAAGTATTAATAAAAATATATTAATAGTAGATTAAAATAATTTTAATAAATGTCTTAAAGTCATCAAAATAATCGTTAACGAAATTAATTAAGAAGATAAGAATTTTTTTTTTAAAACGTAAACTTTTTGTAAACCAAAAGTTAATAAAATGATTTTCATAATCGAAAATAATTAATGAAATCTTTGGGCTAAAAAAATCATTTAAAAATAATAAAAATTTAAAGTTTCATATTCGGAGTAGTTTAAGAAATCGAGCAAGTATTAGGAATTCAAAGAAAATTAAACAATTAAATAGATCTAACTGCAATACCCAAAACATAATACACGGAGCCCAAATCCTTCATAGCAAATTCAGACGCCAAAAGAGACATAATGGATCTGCGCAACACCTCTGAAGACGTAGTTAAAATAATCTCATCCACATACAACAATAAAAAAAGCAATATCACTGCCATTACACATAATAAACAACGAGTGATCACATAGACTGTTTACAAACTCAATGGTACGAACATAATTAGCAAAGCGTTGATACCACGCCCGAGGAAAGCAAGGGCTACTGAAGCCACAACCTCAACTGGGCAGAAAAAGCGGAAAGACTCTTTATCGCCAACTTTTTTACAATGGCTTTCTAACCCTAATGTGTGGAAAGAAATTGATGATGTGGTTGATAAACTTATGGATGTTAGGACAAGAGCTGCTAATATTGACTTTCCATCATTTGACTTAGGGTTGGAAGAATTTGAGAATCTTAATGTTGGGCAAGCAAAGATGAAAGCAAATGTTGATAAAGGAAAGAAGAAGATGAATTGATGAAACCAAATGTTGTCTTTGAAAAACTCTTTTGTGTAATCTATTATTATGATGTAACCTTTATTATGATGTTTTTACTTTTGTGATGAAACCAAATGTTGTCTTTAAACCAAATGTGGTTGATAAACTTATGTTGTTACTTTTAGGAAAGTAGTAACTGTTTTATAGGTTTTAGTAACATATAACTTACAAACTGTATCTTTTATGCATGTTTTATATTAATGTTATTCTTTCTTTCAATTTATGTTATATTTAAATACCTTTTTGTATTAGAAAGAAACACATATGTAGTAGACAGAAACATAAATATCTGCAATTACATTACTAAACAATTACATAAATATTTCTAAACACATGTATTAGACAGCATATTTATATCATACAAACATTTTTAACTAGTAGACAGAATATTTCTAAACACATATGTATTAGATATAATAATTCTAAACAATTACATAAATATTTCTAAACACATTTCTAGTAGACATCTTCTTTAAAATCAGTTTTGATCAGTTTTGATCTTGAAGTTTGCAGTAACATCTTCTTCTCCAACAGCAACACAAAATTTGTATATAATCAAACACTTTTAACTAGTATAAAACTACAGTCTAATCAGTTTTGATCTTGAAGTCTGCAGTAACATCTTCTTCTCCAACAGCAACACAAAATGTGTACCTAATCAAAGTTCAAAATAACAAATTTTAATAGTATGTTGAGGTTCTCAAAATAATTATATTTTTTGATAAATGAAAAATCTCACCAAAAGGATAATAAAATACTTTAGAATCATGATTTGCTTGATCTTGTACTCTTTTTTCTACTTGTATTATTTCTGAAAAAAAGAGTTGAATAATATAAATAAAAAATAATAACAAACTTTTATAAGAAATAAGTTGAAAAATACAGGAAGCACTTACTTTTTGTTCTTGTCTGGGCATGTACGATTATTATGGCCGGCGATCTTTCCACATGTTTTACAGCGCTTTGGAATTATAGACCTATTAGCCTCTTTGTCATTACAATCACTTTCCTTTCTAGTGCCCTTATTTGAAGATACTTTTGGATTTTGGATGTTAATAACTTCGGGTGCTTTACATCCAATAAAATTCTGTAAATCTTGATCTTTTGTTTGTTCCACTAAACTGTTTTTCTTTTCTAAAAGTTCACTTGAATAGTCTTTCAATTTGTCCAATAAATCTTCAAGATCATCTATACTACTTTCAGCCAAACCAACACAACGATGAACTTCGTTCCAAACATGTCCTAATATCCTTTTTTTGGATCATCAATAATAGAATCAATTAATTGTACTCCATTAACATCATATACAGGAGTTTTTAAAGCATGTTTAGTCCACCTACTCAAAATGTGTTGCTCAGACAATTTATTAACACCCTTAGCATTTAAAACCCACAAAGAATGCCTACATAAAATTCCAACACGTCTAAACATCTTATATGAGCAATCCACCTCAAGTGTTTTTGGATCAAAAACAACAGTAAAAAGCCTTTTGTTGCCCAAATAAATCACTGAAAAGCAATCTTTACCATTGTCAACATGATGTTTGTCCAGCCCACATTCAAAACAAGCAGCGCAAATTTCAGCTTGAAAATCATAAAAAGCAGCAAGAGTATATAAGGAAGCAGCATGTTTTTCCAACATTAATGGTGTTTTAAGTGGCGGAGTAAACAACTTATCCTTACTTTCAAGTATTTCTAGTTTATGACGTTGTGCATCCATTGCGCTTTGAAATCGCATTTGAAGCTCGACTAAAGTGAGAAACTTGTTGACAAAAAAATTAAAAAAGTTATTCTCACTTTCTGACCTTGATGTAGTCCTAAACAAACCACCCATATAAATAGATCTAAAATAAGCAGGAACCCACATTTCTCTAATATTATACATAGTTGACAACCAAACATTTTCATCCAACTTTTGTTCCTTATAATCAAATAGCAATTTTGCCCACTCGGATTCAAATTCATGTGGCTCATTGTCCCTATTGTACACCAAATAATTAATCCGTTTAAGAAAATTTTCATCACTACGCAATTCAACAGATACTTTATCCTTCAACTTTTTCATTATGTGCCACACACAAAACTTATGAACAGAATTTGGAAAAACTGTAGGTAAAGCAATCTTAACAGTGGGGTCTTGATCGGTAATAATAGAATACAATTGTTTCCCCCCATAGCATTCAAAAAAGTCTGAAAAAGCCACGTATATGATGTAACATCCTCCTTGCTACTTAAACCAATGGCAAATGTAACACACCGCTTATGATTATCTACACCCGTAAAAGGCACAAACACCAACTTGTACTTATTAGTGCTATATGTAGCATCTATTGATATAGAGTCACCAAAAACAGCATAATTTCTTCTACATGTACCATCAGCCCATAGTGCTAAGCATAGTGATTTGGATTCATCAACATCGAAGTCAAAGAAAAAGCTAGGGTAATTTTCTTTTTTCCTAAGAAAGATTTCAACAAACATTTGACCATCAGCATCATTTATATACCCTTTTAAATCCCTATAAAAATTCTTAAAATCATCTAAGGATGAACCAACGCTCATGTAGCTACCTACTTGCTCTTTCCACATTCTAAATGAACTAGTGGGACCTTGATTCAATTTTAAATTATTAAAAATAAACCTTTTTTTTCCAATGTGCATGTCAGATGAGCCTTTCATATGCAATCTAGTAGTAGGAGATGCAAAACCATGGTTATGACCTTCTACAAACTTAAAAACAACATATTTTTCATCTTTAGTCCTACGAAAACCAATTATAGCAGGACAATTCACACGAGAATGTAAACGTTTTCTCGTAGTGTTAGATTTCACAGTTCTCTGCCCCTTGTCTATTACAAACAAAACACTTAATCATTATAACATCATTGGTCTTTTTCTCCCCAAAACGTCTAACTTCAAACCCACAAGCATTTGCATAATTCTTATAAAAACCCAAACCATCATCTAATGTATCAAATATCATATTTACTTCAGGAAGTAACTTTGCTTCACAGTGAGGAATTACTGTTTTGGGTTCCCCATATAGGGCTAAACATAAATCAGATATTGGCTTAGGTGTGGACGAACTAGCATTATCTATAACTAATTCATCAATTTCTTCTAACTGAACCTGAAAAAGAGAATTACAATATATTTTAACACTAATAAAGCACAATGTCTATCATTTTCAGAACACTCATTCTTCAGCATTTATATCAGTAAGTTAGGTCCTAACAATATTTTTTTAATAAAAGAGAATTACAATATATTTTAATAAAAAGAAGCTTTTATACTTTACAAAATAACACTAATAAAGCACAATGTCTATCATTTTCAGAACACTCATTCTTCAGCATTTATATCAGTAAGTTAGGTCCTAACAATATTTTTTTTTGAATAAATGAAACACTAAAGAAACACTAAAATAACCAAAAATTATACCAAATAAAGTATACATAAGTTCACTCAAAATGACTATTCTATATAATAACAGTAATAAAGCACAATGTAAATCATTTATACATGATAAAGCAACACTGAAATAACCAAAATTTATATGAAACAAATTATTTATAAGTTCAGTTAAATCATTGAAAAACTCTAGAAAAAAAACATTTAACTATTAAAAAATGCAACAAATTAGAGTAATAGGAGTAAAAGATTCACCATTTCTTGTAGACGAACAATTTGTTCTTGTAGACGAACAATGTGTTCTTGCTAATGTATTCAACTACCTATAGAAAATTAAAAAAGCTAGTTATTATCAATTGATTAAAGAAAGAACACGATTTTATGAATTTTGTTCTTGCCTTTTTGCTGATTTGTAGTAAATTTTTGGAGAAGTGGATTCCCAGGTGAAATTGTAGCTGAAATCGCAGGCGAAATCCCAGGTGAATCGCGAAGAAACGATTTCGGAAGAGAGAGAAAGTATTTCGGAAGAGAGAGAAGTCGATTAGAAGAAGAAAACCCTAAAAAACCAATTTCGCGGAATTTACAATTTTGCCATTAATGACCGTGTAAATCTTAGCCGTCCATTGCAATCCAACGCTATTGAATGGTTGTTCACACAGTTCGCATATAACAATGGTTCACGCGTTCTATATATATATATATATATATATATATATATATATATATATATATATATATATATATATATATATATATATATAGTATACAATTAAAAAAGACCATGTTTTAACTTATAGATTAATAATACCTATTCATCTAAAATGTAGTATTTACCTACGCACTTTATCCAATGCAGTTATTCGATCCTTAATATATCAAATTATAAATAATTTAAATTATAAAAAGTTGATATTCATAATCTTTATATTAAAACGAATCAAATAACACCCCACATGACCATGTTTTAACTTATAGATTAATAATAAAATGCAATTTAAGAGTAATACATGAATAATATTCCAAAAGTAAATGGGACATTTTAGATGAATAGGTGGGAGTAAGAAGAATCATAATGGATTTAAAGAAGTAAGGAAGATTTAGGGAACGTGAGAATAACAAATCAAAAGTGACTTATATGAGTTACATCCCTTTGAGGATCTTACTAGAGATATGTGCAGTTGACGACATAGAAATTGTATCTTAAACTAGTGATACATTATATTCACTTTGCTTTTTCATGTTCTTGTTCTTTGTCCCTCTGTTTGCAAAAATGTGTAAGAATCAATATATAGATTAAGATGGTTCGAGCATCTACAGAGAAAAATAATCAACGCTTGCATGAGATAATAACAAGAATCATAATGGAGGATAAAAAAGTAAGGCAGATCTAGGAGTACGTCGGAGTAACAAATCAAAAGTGACTTACATGAGTTAAAATATGAATCTTTTCCAATAATAATGCTTAGAGAGAAAATAATTCCCACCATGCGCGAAGAGGGAGAATAATTCCACAGATATCGTCCACGTCAGCAGCAAATTGTCTTTAAAAAAAAAATCACACTAAATCGCTACTTGGAGAAGCGGTTTTGTATGCGCACTAAACCGTTACTGAAAGTAGAGTTTTACTAATGCCTGATGATGCCTGCAACTTCTTTTTGTTTTGAAGAGGTAAACCGCTTGTCAGTGTAGCGGTTTGCTCTTGAGAGTGGTTTGTTCTTTTTAATCTGACATAATTCACAAATTTTTTATCCTCCCTCCGTATTGTTTATATGTATACAACTTGAGTAAATTGAAGTATAATCATAATAATATCATGAATATATACTAAACAAATTAAATTGATCCAAAAAAGTGAACTTTTCATTCAAGCATTTCACCAAACACTTTATCTGCATACAAAAGAATTCATATAATTCAACTAAAATATTTTTACACTTAAACAATGAAATTAAGATAAAGTAACAATCAACAAATCTATTACAAGCGAAAATTATATCAATGATGAAAAAAAATGAATTTGCGAATTGGAAAATAAATTTAGAGTTTGATTCATACCTTTGATTGATGATGGGAATGAACAAGTAATCAAAAAGAAAATTGCAATGTTGTTGATCAATTTAGTTGATTGACTGATTTTTTGAGTAAAAAGAGATTGAAAGGCGAAAAAATTTATTTATTTATTTTTTTTTTCAACTGGGCAGCAGTTTGAAGGAGAAAAGTAAATATGAACAATGTAGTTTGCTATGAATAAATTGTTGCCTGCAGACATAATCGCTACACATTGCAGCGATTTACGTTCAATTAAAATAATTAAATTTCCTTAGAGACAAAAAGCGCTGAATGTAATAGCGGTTTAGTAAATTTTCTTTGAGCAAACCTCTTCTTGAAGTAGCAGTTTGATTAAAAATTATGGAAAAAATTATTTCTCCAGCTGTCCTACGTGGACAATTTTCAGAAATTATTGTTTTGACCAACGTAAACTGGGAAATGCTTTTCTAAATGACTATATTAAGGAAAAAGATTCGTTAAAATATATGCATTTGGGAGCATAGAATTTGTATCTTAAACTAGTAATACTTTATATTCACTTTTGCTTTTTCATGTTCATGTTCTTTGTCTTTTTACATGATTACTCATCCACTCATTTATTTATTGTTTATCTAGTTATTTATTTTATTTATGTCTATGGGTCAACTTGTGTGGGAAGATGTAGGTTTGCGATTTCAACTTCACAAATTCTTTGTCGTTGTAAGAGTCTCTATTTGGGAGTCTTTCTCGAGTCAAAGGACTCTTTGGTTGCATCTTCCTTTAGGGTATAGGTTGTTGTCTTTCATCCCTCCCTAGATCCTTATTATAATTCTTATGAGCAAGAGACACTACGTATGGTGATGGTGATCATGATCATAATGCACATAATTTTCATGACAACTTGGCAATGATTAACAATAAGTTAAGGTAGTGTTTGGCAACATAAAATTCATTTGAAAATAGGGAATTTAAATTTATTATTTAAATTCTAGAATTTTAAATGACCCATGAACACTTGGAATTTGCAAATTTTAATACTTGACAAATTTTAGATTACTATTGAACTTCTTTGTAGAATTGATTCAATTCCACATTTTCAAATTCAAGATTTGCCAAACATAGTATTTGAATCAATTTAATATTTAGATTTGAATTCTTAGTTGCCAAACATACCATAAAAGAAATCTCTCAATCTAATTTTCCTCAATCCATTAATAAATTAATTAAGACGAATTAATCTCGTAACTCTTATATCTCATATAGAGACAATATAAAGTAAACTTAATACATCACGGATAAATTAATCATATGATCAATCTTTTCATCATGATAAAATAATTGTACTTATAGTTTCAATAAAGAATAAATTTAACCAATAACCCACAATAATGTCGAAGCTTAGCCATCGATCCTAAACAAAGTGTCCTTATATACTAAGTAGGAAAAAAAAATTAATAATTAGAATCGGAGAATAGCTAAAATGAGACTCTAATAGAAAAGTCAAAGCGATATGTCGATATTGTTATGTAACCCCCCTGAATTATGAAAACAAAAGGTCAATTGGAACTTAGTGTTAGTCAAGCGAAGGCTCACTTTTTCCAGCATAATTAAGGGGTACTTAAAGGATAAACCAATGTTCAAGTAAAATATTGAACCAAAACAAAGCGATATGCGAAAGTCTTACCTCTCCAAAATAAAGGAAAATTACAACCAAATCGAATAAGTCTAAAGTTCGAATCAAGGTTAAATGATAGTAAAACATTTTTGCTAAAAAATAACAAGGTTCGCACAATTCAAACTTAAACACAGTTCGCACTGGAACTTCTCCCAATGTATATATATATATATATATATATATATATATATATATATATATATATATATATATATATATATATATATATATATATTTGAATTAGGAAATATCATAAAAGAAGAAGAAAGCTAGACTAAAACTTGGAGACCAAGAACCACTGGATAAAACCCTTGAGGAAAAAGCCATTGGAAAAAGGGCCAAGAGACAGGACCCCCAAAAGCGACATAGGGGTGGACTATGCAACACCAAAAGGAAAACAAGCGGTTTACACCTTTGTATAAACAACAGGATAAAGAAGCCTAACAAGAGGTGAATTGTTGTTGCCTTTTAGGAGTATTTTTGCCTGTTTCTTCTTGAATTTTACAATGAAAATACTCAAAGCAATAAAGAAACTTTAAAGAACTCAAAGATTTAGCATGAAACTTTCTTGGCCTTGTAAGAAGCCCGACCTCTTGGATTTCAACTTCTCTTATTAATCTTTATGTAATTTACAATTCTATTACATAAGATTTTTCTCCTTCTCTTCTCTGGCCTAATTCTCTTTCTCCTTCTTGGTTCTCCTTCTACGTTTCTTTTCTATCTTTACATAAATTTCTCTAAGTTCCCCTTAGACTTCCCAAAGTCTAAGTTTACACCTCAATAAAACCTAATAAAAGAATTCTCAAATTGGATGAAAAATTAAGAAAAGCACAAGGAAAAATTAAATGAATTTTCTTCTTGATTTGGATCTCACGAAATTTCTTGATGGGCACTCGACAAAATTTACGAATGAATGTCTCTCACCAAAAATTTGCCGGTTATGAAAAATCCTAATTATATACTCATGAGAACAATGTTAGCCATAAACCCATGTTCCAAAAACGTGGGAGTAGTGGGCATAAAACTTGGGGGTTACACCAAGTATACGGTTGAGTATTAGGTCAAAACAAAAGTCCTATTTTGTGGAGATAAAAGGGATCTAAAATTTTAAGCTCTCTTAAGTGGTTAGTTATTAATTCCAATTAAAACCTTATGCAATCGAGTTTTCACGGTACAACAACAAAGAAAATAAAAATAAAAATTTATTTCTCTTATTTCGTTGACTTTTCTCATTGGTTGCGTTAGGAACACCGGTGTTGTCTCGATGCGACTGATCTTGATTTTGACTAATCAGGCGGTCCATGTGACTTAAGTATTTGACGTAGACATGTAATGTTCTTCCACAACCTTCTAAGGTGCTATCGACGATCTTTGATAATCGGATATATGACCTATAAAAACAATCTCAAAAATAATTTGTTTGTTTATAAAAGTTAAGTCATCATCAAAACTCAAATGGGCCAACAAATTCCCCCTTTTTGATGATGGCAAACTTTATAAACAAACTTAAGTAAAACATAGAGTAAAACACATAATTTGAACATGCTAGAGATTAACACAAGTCCAAACATATTTAGTAAATCAAATCATTACAAATAATTTACTAAAACACTTAATCAAGCATATTACTCTAATAAATTAATTTTTAAAACTTTTTCGAAAATCATGTGGTTAAACATGACTTAAGTTTTCAAAATTAAGTATAATAGTAAATAATAAAAAATTATTAAAACATAATTTAAGATAAGAATCTAATTAAAACATAAGTGATTAACAACTAATCCAAATAGCCATATCAAATTAAAAGCAATAAATAAACCAACCCATGATCATAAACTAAGCCCTAAAAAGCGATCTTAAAAGAAAATTTGGGGTAAAAAGCTAAACCTGTAAAAGGGAAAAATTTTTGGTAACAAAAAGGGAACCCAAACAGGGGAAAAAAAACAAAATTTTTAAGTAAAAAAAAAGCCCCAAAAAAAACAACTTAAGTTTGTTTCCCTTTCCCCCTTTTCAAAAAAAGTGGGGGTTTTTTCAAACCAAACCAAAGGGGGATTAGACAAAATTAAAAAAGTAAGGGAAAAGCCCCCGGGAAAAAGTAAAAACATAAACCAAAAATGAAACCATAAACCCTATAAATGAAAAAGGGATTAAAAAATTAGTAGCTTAAAAATTAAGATAATAAAACCAATTAAATTGTTTTAAAAGGGCAAAAAGAAAAAATTGTTTTAAATAATTTGCGAAAAATGGTGGGGGGGGCCCAATTAAATATTTCAAAAGAAAGGGAAGGGGGTCGGGGGGGATCCCCCCAAAAAACATTTATTTCCGGCTTCTTTGGCCCCCCACCGATTATGCGAAATTTGATCATTAATGGATGTGGGGGGAACCTTGAAATTGGGGTTGAAAACCGAGGGGCGTAAAATTTATTTTGGAAATTTGAGAATTTAAAAGGGGGGGGAAAACCCCGGGTTTTTTGGGTGATAAAAAGGGGTTTAGGTAATGTCCGGTGGTTTGTTGGGTGGGAAAGGGGGTATTGGGGGTTTTTTTAAAGGGGAAAGGCCGGGGGGTATTGAATTTTGGTAGCCCGAAGGATAAAAGCGATATCATCCGGGTTTGGGGAAAAGGGGTTTTGGAGGAAAGGACAACCAAAAATTTCCCGATTAAATTTTGGAAGGCCTTTGTTTTCCTTTTCCCTTTCTTTTAAATTTAAAATTTAAGATCGCCCGCTTTTTTCCCGGCCAACCCTTTTGCGTTTTCCCCCTTTTAAAATTTTTTTTGCTTTCACCCCTCTTTTCCTTAAATTTTCAAACCCCCACCCCTCAAATTTTTTGGTTTTTTTG
>CM033450.1:14039122-14216288 GCA_019425755.1 Amaranthus cruentus | reverse complement strand
TGGTTAAGCGTGCTGTGAAGAAGAATGTTGCATCTCCATCGATTATTGTTATTCCTGACGAGTGAGTGATCGGAAACTGTTGATATCTTTGTGTATACATCTTTTAACTGAGTTGCTATTGATGATAATTATGTTGCTTTTTGATTAGTTTTGGTTGTTAGTAACATTTATTATTTATGTGGCAGGCGAAAAGAATCTTTTCATTTACTTTCAAATGCGGGGGGACTTATGCTTTTAGGTGATATGATGTCCGTCAAACAAAAACAAGATTTAAAAGAAATTGGTTTTGATGGTTTATTACATGTGAATTTGTTGAAAAGTTTCCATGGGATTGTGCGTTGGTTTATCAACCAATATGACACTGAGACAAGTGTTTTTATTGTAAATGAAACAACCAAGTTTACAATAACAGCGTTTGATGTCTGTGACATTTTTGGTTTGGCAATTAGTCAATCAAACCCTGTTATTGAAACTTGTAGGCAAAGAAAGAATAATCCCGATACATATTTGATTGACCAGTGGAGGGAGAAATTAAATTGTCAAAGTAGGGAAATATCTTCTCAAAATTTGTTTGATATGATTGTCACTAATTTGAGGGATGGGGGTCCTGATTTTAAACGATTTTTTGTTATGTATGTCATGGTTACATATTTGGCTCCCACTCCTCACAAACAAGTAGATTGGAGTTTTGTTAAGCCTTTAGAGGATGTTGCTGCATTAGGGTCGTTGGATTGGTGTGGTTGGGTATTGAAAAGGCTAAGGGAAAATGTCAGAAGGGCACAAAATAAGGAATTGAAATACATTCCTGTTTGTGTTACTATCTTGGAGTTGGCATATTATCATCGTTTTAGCATGAGGGGAGTTTGGCCTTCCAAAGAATTACCCTTAGTGCAACATTGGACCTATGATCTTTTGAAAGAGAGAACCAAGTCTGAATTGAAAGCCAGATCTATGGGCTTGGGGGAGTTCGATTCATGTACTTTCCCAATCTCTTCAAAGAAGATGGACAAGAACATTGTGGATTTTCAACAACCAAATGTGGTTCAAAAAGATTATTTGTCGATTTCATTGCCAGAAGGGTACAAGATGGTTAGCGATGAGGAGATTGATAATGACTCAAAAGATGTGAGTTTACTTATTTTACTGTTATGTTTTATGTCTTTTAAGACATTTACTGTTTCGTTATGAAATTTTCATGTTGCTTTTTGCAAATATTTCTTAGTTAAATTTTTACTGATTTAAGTTTCATGTTATGTGTTATAATTATTGTTTGTATTCTACATAGTTTTCATTTTTAGTGATTAAAGTTTTCATGTTTATGTTGTAAACATTTTTTAAGTTCACTTTTTTTATCAAACAATTAAATGTTACTCCCTCCGTTCTTATATGTGTGTCCTATTTGAGGATTTCACACATATTAAGATAGTGGGAATCTTTGTTGATTGTGGGTAATATTTTATTAGAATAGTGGAATGGTTTAATGATTGTATTGGTATTATGAAAGAGAAAATATAATTTAATTAAAGATAAAGAAAAACAAAAACAAAAAAAAAATGTTGTCATTGCTATGAGAGAGAAACGGTTACAATTGGGTTTGTGAACTCAAAATTCTGTTACATAATGAAACTTTCCATTTTTGGAAAGTTTTGGAGGTAAAAATACAATTTGGGAGGGAACTTTCCAAAAACTAAAATGGAAATCTTTAAACTCCATTGGGCATCTACATAAAACATGGATTACCAAACTTACAAAATCTGATCAAGGATTGTAATTAAGTGACTATACAAATTCTGATCAAAATAGAAACTTAATTTGATCATTGAAGAGTATAAAAACAGCAGCTTATGAATGGAAGTTCATCCCCAAAAAAAAAAATACGGTGGCTTCATAACCCAAAACCAAAACCAGTAGCTTAATTAAGTGCAGCAAATTCTGATCAAAAACAAACAGAGCTTCATAACCTTGACAGAAGCTGGCAGCAGCTTCACTTTCTCCATTCCAAAACGTGTATGCACAAACCAGTACCAAAACCAGAACCAAAAGCAGAACCAAATTAAGTGCAGCAACTTCACAAAGCCTTACAAAAAACAGTAGTTTCACTTCATTATTTACTCCATCATTGGCTAACTAATGGCCTCAGGAAGTGAAGACGAGATCGAGGGGGCATGGTACTTTGGATCAAATCAATATGATCCTCAATCAAGCTCCGAATCCGAGGAAGAACCACATGAAAATATTGTAGAGCAACAGGGGGCACAAGAACCACAACATAATCCAAGGATTACTAATGAAATGCGACATCTTATTTTTCAAGAGCTGCTTTCATTGCACACAAACGACAAATTACCTCATGGAACATTCCAAATCATTGGTCAAAAGTACGGTTATCATCATAGGACCATAAGGCGATTATGGCATAGGGCAATGCAATCAAAAGAACCAAACAAGCCATACATGGTGGAGTCTAAATTCAAGAACTGTGGGAGGAAACGGGTTGTTGTGCCTCCCAACGTTCTTGAATCTAGACCGATGGGGGAAAGAACATGTATAAGGGATGTAGCACAATGTCTAGACTTGGCACCATCGACCGTGTGGAGGCTAATCAAGAGAGGAGAAATCAAAGCACATTCAAACCCTCTTCACCCTTGTCTAACCGATGCCAATAGAAGCCATTGACATAACCCCCACTCCCTGTGGATTCGACCCGTACTTGCCGTCGTACTAAGCTACGCCGTGCACTTGCGGTATTACATTTGAAGGACGTAAAGTCCCGATCAAGTTTTTTGGCGCCGTTGCCGGGGAGTGACGGTGTTATATTGATGGTTTTTCTTAATTAGTTGGTTCTTTGTATGACTCTTATTGCTAGCTTGTTGTGTCGCCAATTTAAGCATGAAACTTTTTGGAGGTATTATTGGAGGCTTGGTGATTCCCTCCCACATGACCATGACCTTGAAATGTGGAATGTATGCAAAATGATGTATGATGGTTTAAACGATGAGACTAGGGATCAAGTCGAGATCATGTGTAACTTTAAGTTCCTTGACCAACCAATAGAAAGAGCTTGGGAATTTTTTTGAATGGTTAGCTAAGGAAACCTATGAACAAGAAATGGCTCATAAGCTCCCTTCTCTCGATATGAATCATACAACCTTTCTTGACCATTTGGAGGCCAATCCCTCATGTTTAGCACTGAAGATGATTATAATGGGAAAAATTCATATGGAAGTTTGGAAGGGAGTTATGACTTGGTTAGTGAGTTTAGTGTAGAATATGCGGATCCTAGTTACTTTAACGGGTCCTCTACTTTACCTTTTTCTTACCCTTGTCCCTATCCACCCTTCGAGGAGTTTGATGATGATGATTTAATTTATGAAAATGAAGATTTTAAGGAATTTTGTATGCAGTTAAGGCAAGCCCTTAATCAATCTTGCTCCTCCATAGATAAGGCTCTTTTGGAAACATCATTTGATGGCATAAATGATGAGCTTTGTAGCTCTATGCCCTCTCATTGTGAGTTTATTATTGAATCACCTTGCTTGCCTTATATTAATGAGTCTCTTGTTTTTATGCCATGTAAACATGACTTGTTTGTGAATGAGCATTGTGATCACACAATTAATGTGCCTATTAATAAGGAGTTATATGTGCATACATACAACACTCTTTCTAGTGAGACTCTAAACATCATGCATTGTGATCACCCTATAATACCTCAGTTTAGTCCGTTTCATGCTCCTTTTAATGGTCATAAAGCTTTGCCCTTAGTTGGATATAGCTTCGCCTCCATTGATCTATGTCAACCTATTCCAACTGATTTTCCCTTCACTCCCTTTGTCCAGTTTTTCTTTGGCTTTTCATCATGTAATGATAAGCCATTTTTCTATATATATTCTATTTCATTGAGATGTTTGTCTTTGTTTCAATCTATTTGTTATTACTTAACTCTTTCTTGTGTAGGGAGTGAGTTTGACAAACTCCTTCGAAGTCTGTCAAGCTATTTACTGAAAAAGGTCTAGCTAATGACCTAAAAGAAGCGCTAGTTGGGAGGCAACCCAACTTCGGTTTGAGTTTTTACTTTTTAATTAATGTTTCAAGTTTTAGTTTGTATTGTTGAGTAGCATGCTTGTGCTAAGCTTTTGGATGTAGAAATCAAGGTGAGTTGATTCTGAAATGGTTTTGAAATGTGCGCATTAGAAAGAAAACAACAGAAACTATTGTTGCAGAGGTCAAGAAACACATACTTGGGCGTGCTGAGGAGAAACACGAAGATAACCAAAAAAAAAAAAAAGTCCGCCAATTTCGGGTCTGCTTGATCAAATTGAGTAACCTTTGATCATTTAAGCGGAACATAGTAAGATAGTTTATTTTACATTTTACACTAGATTTTGCAATTTTTCTTTCACTTTCTTCAAGCCATTGGTCGCATTTAGGACACTGCTCAGTTCGGCTTGGGGGAGGTGCTGTGTGTTTTGTGTAAAAGTAATGATATGCTTTTCTCTTATTCCTCTTGTACATATGCATGCTAGTAGTGGTTAGATTTCTTGTTTGTTAGTTTCTTTGGTTTGTTTGTTTGTTAGTTTCTTTGGTTATTGTCTATGTTAGCAACACCTATGCATAATCTGGATCTTTGGATAGTTGTCTTGTATACCATTTAGGGCCATAAATCTGATTTGTGTATGGTATTGTAGCAAACTTAGATTATTTTTTCTAAATTTTTGACTTACAAACCAGTGAACCTTTGAATATTCAAAACAATAGTCAAGCAGGATTTGGTTTGTGGCACCGCCTTTGGGTATTTGTGGACATATCTTAAAACCCGTGAGTAATTATTGAGCCTCTCCGTACATTAATGTTGATTAATGAGATTGTGGATTTGTAGCGCACTAGGCATGACTTGAGGGACTTGGGCCTTGCATGGATCTAGTTGCTAGTTTGGATGAGCTTATCTTCTTTCTTTCTTTCTTACCCTTTTTTCTTAACCTACATTATACCCATTTTCTTTCATATCTTATTCGAGCTTTCCATTCTCTTTTATACACCTTCACTTTCACCTTCTTTCCACCTTCACCCTAACTCTTTAGCATACTATTTGGTTTTTGGAATGTTGGTTGTTGGTTCATCACACTTAGCATAAGTTTTAGCTTATTTTTGATTTTTCTTCATGAGGTCACCACTTATATATATATCATGGTGATATTATAATTTTAGATATGGCTGTATATATTTAGTTGGTATTATATGGCTCTTAGAGCGCTTTGGTTCACTACCCGCTTTTGGTAGTGTAGTGTTTGTTTTCCATATATACATGAAAAAAAAAGAAGAAAAAAAAAAGAAAAAGAAATCAAAAACTTGTATAAAAAAATATTAGTAGTTAATAAATGCCAAGTTGTGTGAAACCATAGGTCATTTTGGTTTGTTCGGGTTAACTAACTAGTTATGCTACCTCCTTTTGTAACCTTACCCATCCTTACCCTTTCTACGTTTCATCATACTCTAACCTTTATCAATTCACCTCTTTACGGTTGATCCACCTACTTCTAGTGAAGTCTTAGCCTTTGAGACCCCGAGTACCGAGGTGCGAAACTTTGACACATCTCTATTTAGAGGCTCACATAACTTGGAGCCTTAGGATGAGAGAATAAGCGTAACTTTAAACATTTGAGTGTGGATGTTCTTCTTCGCTTACATACCCAAAAGTGAGGTCCACTTATACCCATTGTGATCGGTTCGGGAGTCCTAGACTCAGTTTGGTAAGATCCTTGCTTGATGACCTATTTTGAGGATGATTTGTGGAATCTGGTGCGTACTTCACGCTTTTAGAATTAATAATCATAGTTTGCTAACCTGTCATACACCTTTTGATATTCGTGGCTTGTGTTCTCATGTTTAAAGGTTGCCTAGATCCATTTTGTGCATTTTTGTTGTTCTTGGTCGTCTTAATCATGAATATACACTTGCTTGAGGACAAGCAAGGTCTTGGCTTGGGGGAGTTTGTTAGCTGCATTTTATTCATATTTTATCCCCATTATTTAGCTTTATTATATTGGAATGTTGCATAACTATGCTTGCTTTATTTAGGATTTTATGCTTGGTTGGGTATTTTGGTGTTTTTGTGCATTTCAGGTAATATTCGTCAAAACTGATCACAAACCAAGTACATTTGGCGCATACAATACTCACTTAACTTCGAAAGCTAAAGTAATCAAAGCCTTGATGACCCAAGTCAAGGAAAGTAGGCCAAAAGGAGCTAAAGTAGACCATTCTAAGCCCACTCGACCAAATCTGGGTCGAGCCAAGGTGGCTCGAGCATCCTTGAAACCACACTTGAGATCAGAAGCTGATTAAAGCCATCCTGAAGGCCGCTCGACCAGGTCGAGCAATATGGCTCGGTCGAGCGATTTTGGCTCGGGACGAGCGAAAGTACTATTCACTTCCAATAGCTTTAGAATGTCGACAGAAGCATTTTTGATGGGTCGAGCTCGCTCGCTCGGTCGAACGTGCAGGTCGAGCGGAGCTATTTTTTGGTGACTGTTCTATTTTTGAAGATTTTGACCTGTGTACCTGATGCTCGCTCGACCAGGTCGAGCGAGATGGGCGGCAACAGCTTTTCGCGATTCTTTTAAAAAGTATTTGGGTCCAATTAAATTCATTTGCTTCTTATCTCTGCTGCCAAGCCTCCCTTGCCACCCTACCCTATCTTTAGGGGTGGCACCTCCCTCCTACACCTTAGGGGTGGTGGAGCAATCATGAAACCACCACCCCCACATGCCTTGAAGCCTATAAATAGAGAAGAGGAAGAAGGAGTTGAGTATCTTAGTTTTTCATCTCAGTTTTGCATCTTTGTTTTCATCCTTCACTTTAGAGTAATTTCAATGTATTCTTAGCTTTGCTTTCATTTTCAATTAAGAATTAGTGTTAGCATAGTTTCCTTTCAATTCAATTAAGTGTCTTTAATTCCAAACACAATCTTAGCTTATCCTTTAGTGTAATACTTTGCAATTTAGAATTCTTCAACCATTGGTGTACTTTTATTGGAGCTTTTGGAAGTTAATGCTTTGAATCATCAATCCACCTTGTTCATCAAAGAGTAATTTCTACCTTATTTACATTGAATTCAATTCATGTTATTTAGTTATTGTTTGCCCTTACTTTTGTATGTTTATGTTTGATTGTTCTTCAACTAATTGCATTTATCTTGTTAAGATATTCTAGTTCAATCTATCCATCCATGCTTCTTAATTCTTTTGCAATCTATAACTTCAATATGAACATGAGTGAGTAGTTGTTTTGGCTTAGGTTAGGCATGATCACCATGTATATAGTTTGAAATGCTATCTTTACCTTTGGCATTGGTTGTGTTGTTTATGGTTTAGCATATGTTTTGCTATCTTTTTTAGTGTCGTTGAATTGAGGGCGAGGGTCGATTTTTAACGATAATCTATGCTTAAAAGTTGAATCATCTCCATGAGAATAGGTAGATGTTTTGATTGGAAATAATGAATGTGTGCTCCATGTCTTAATCTATGCTTAGCTCCATGAGAATAGGTGGTTAAGTATGTTTTAGGAAGCTATTGTTGCTCGAGAGAGAACATTAGTATTTAAGATATGTTCTTCCTCATAACAACCCATAACCATGACCTTAGCTTGAAGTTAGTAAAGACTACCATGGTGAGAAAGCCTAGCCTATGCCTATTTAGCTAATTGATTGCTTTGTCTTTACCTTAGTTCATTGTGTTCTTAATTACTTTTATGTTTCTCTTTTCATTCTGTTCTTTTTAATTACTTGCTTTATTTAGTTCTACCTTCAAACACCATTTTATATGTTTTTGAGCTCACTAATTGATTGAGAAGCCATTGACATAACCCCCACTCCCTGTGGATTCGACCCGTACTTGCCGTCGTACTAAGCTACGCCGTGCACTTGCGGTATTACATTTGAAGGACGTAAAGTCCCGATCAGGCACACTATTTAAAAGTCTAACCATTCATTTTGCATTTAGACCATGAGTCCCTTAAACACATCCATGGCCAGAGCAAATTGAACCCTAGACATGGCAAGTGGGTAGAAATTCTTCAATCCTTCACATTTTCGTCTAGGTATAAAGCAGGGAAAGCAAACATTGTGGTTGATGCTCTTAGCAGGAGATACCACCTACTGTCAATATTAGAAGCTAAGGTACTAGGGTTCGAAATGATAAAAGAAATCTATACTGAAGATCCTGACTTAGAGCCAGTATATTCAGAATGTACCAAGGCACCTAAGGGGCCTTTCTTTGTGAAAGAAGGGTTCCTATTCAAAAATAATAGGTTGTGCATACCTAGATCACCATTGAGAAACACCCTAGTTAGAGAGGTGCATGAGGGAGCACTAGCAGGCCATTTTGGCATTCAAAAGACATTAGATATGCAGGCTCAACACTTGTTTTGGCCTAAGATGCTAGGCACAATAGGCAAACATATCTTAAGGTGTGAAACATGCAAGAAGGCAAAATTGACCTTTCACAAAGGAGAATACAGACCCTTACCTGTTGCTAGCCACCCTTGGGAACATGTGAGTATGGACTTCATAGTAGCTTTGCCTTGAACAACAAGAGGTAAAGATGCCATCATGGTAGTGGTGGATAGATTCTCAAAAATGGCTCACTTTATAGTCTATCTACAGCAAGTCTAGTGATGCTAGACACATTGCTAAATTATACTTTGAAGAAATAGTGAGACTGCATGGCATACCTTTAAGCATTGTGAGTGACAAAGATTCCAAGTTTCTAAGTGTTTTTTGGACAACCCTATAAACTATTTATAGCCGGTTTCTAGCGCATCGTAAACACTAAAAACTAAGCTATAGAAATAATCCTTATAATCACCCTAATACTACTACAACAAGTGTAATGGTAAGTCGAGGGTCGAACCACAAGGACAAGGGGTGCTAGACTAAAGGTTTGGTGTGGGAAAGATGTATGAAGGTAGCTTGATGGGTGAACTACACTAAGAACAAGAGCAAGCATTGAAAGAAACCGGGCTTAGGCTAGGTCCACCCTAGGTAGGTCCATTGGAAATACAGATAGGTTAGGTCAAGCGAGATCGCACGGAGATCGATAGAGACACTCTAGACATCGAGGGGAAGTTGATGACCTATAGTCATGCGAACGACCCATAATCGCCCTATGTCTCACTAGGAGTGGCAGGACAAAATTCGATTCGAATATCAATCAAGCAATCAACATCAATCTCAACCCTAACCCTAAACATTAAACACAAGACCAAAACCCTAAAACAACTACTCTAACATGATGAAACTAAAAACAAGAAAGATAGAAAGATAGAAAACATTAAATCTACACTACAAATCATGGGACAGAAGAAAGACATGAAAACATGAAAGAAAGAAAACAAAAGACATGAAAGCAATAAATCTACACTAGGAAAGCATTCAAAGAAAGCATTAAAGAAAGCAATAAAGGTAGGAAAGCAATAAATAAAGGAAACTTACATAAATGAGAGTGCTAAAATGAAGAATAATACATTAGAGACAGCATAAACTAATCTAGGGCAAAAATGAAGAGAAAAGCATAAAAGAGTTGATGAACAAGATTGGAGGGTCACTCCCAAACAAGTCATGCCCTAATCATTCAGATTAGAGCCCTTATATAGGCTTTACAAGGTGGGGGTAAAAACCCTAAAAGATCCTAAGTGCTTTAAATTTGCGAAGAAAAGAGTTGCGGTAAAAATTAGGGTCATTCGACCGAATCTACAGTGCATTCGCCCGAATGGGCACCCATTCGCCCGAATAAGTGTCGTTCGGGGTTTCCAGAGACTTTGCTATTGACTCCATGTGAAAAGATCAGCCATTCGCCCGAAGTCAATCTCCCATTCGCCCGAATGGGCAAATTCGCCCGATTGGAGCTTCTGGTTCGCCCGAATGTAGCTGTGGGCTGCTCCTTTTAAGTTTTCATCATACATTCGCCAGAATGTGTGGGCTCCTTCGACCGAATGCAAGCAACAAGCCAATTTCTCTTTTCAAATGTATCTTTAACATGCCGGAAGGTCTTGGGACTTCTTGAGATGCTCGAGAATGACTAGAAATGCTCGGGAATGCCTCGATATACCTGTCTCATCTTCGATACAAGTGTCGAAGTCTCGTACGCAACGAAAATACCTCGAAATCTCCTCAAAACACCTAAAAACACCTTAAAGCACCATGGAGACAAGATCAAGGTAAAATCATGCGTAAAGTATGCAAAAGCCAATCAAAACGAAAGAGTTGACACTAGATTGAGGAGATAAATGTGCTCTAAAAACGAGCACATCAACTATGTTAGGCACTAAACTTTTATTCAACACTGCATATCACCCCCAGACAGTTGGGAAAACAGAGGTGACCAATAGAACACTAGGAAACATCCTAAGAACCTTAGTTAGCAAAAACACAAGGGACTGGGATGCACAGTTACATCATGCTGAATTTGCTTATAATAGATGTCCTAATCTCACAACAAAACACTGTCCCTTTGAGTGAGTTTATGGCATTAATCCTATAACACCTACTATTCTAGTTCATTTACATCTGGAGGATAGAAGAGCATGGAGTGCAGAAAACCAAATTGCTGAGGCACAAAGGATTCATGCACAAGTCCATCAAAACATAGTCCAAGCCAATGCCAAGTGTAAAACCAAAGCTGACAAAGGTTACCAGGAGAACCAAAATTTCCAAGTGGGAGATTATGTGTGGGTGCATCTAAAGAAAGACAGATTTCCTAAACATAGAGCCAACAAACTCAGGCCAAGAGCAGATGGACCTTTCAAGATTATAGCAAAAGTTGGAGACAATGCATACACAGTAGCTTTACCTGAGTCTTATGGGGTATTTCCAACCTTCAACATAGGGGACTTGTGTAACACCCCATCTAATATCTACCTTATTAAGCTAAGGTGCTACTATATGTATTCAAAATTTACACTTTAATAAATCAGTAATATGCACTATAAATATGAAACTCAACTTGAATAAACAATTTAATGTGAACTCTAAATCAAATATAAATAAACTCAAAACTACCTACAACCTCAGTAAAGAATAGGTCTCAAATACTAACTTAATTGGTCAACTATTAATAAAATTCAATACTAAACTAAAGCTACTTATGAATTGATAAAATAAATACTATGATATATTACGTCACTCCGCGATATCCCCACTTATCAATCGTTAGCTCCCGTAATCTACCTGCAATCTAAAAATCAAAACGAAAAGATGTCAACCACGGAAGGTTGAGTGAGCAGACATACCTCATGTAAAACATTTTCATATTTTCATTAAAACATGCTTCACAAACAGGGAGAAGAGAATAACACAAATATTAAAACAAAAATCCTAGACCATCATGCGCACTAAGTATCTAGTTGAGAGGATACTCCATAGCTCTAGGACTATGTCTCTCTCGGGTGAAGCTAGCCAATTTCTCAATGGCAACTCGCTTTAAAATATAGCAGAAACCCAAATGTCTCATGATCACAATATCATATCAAGGAGGATAGACCCATGGTCATTTAAGTATTACTCCACATAATAGTTCAACTATATCAACTATATAATTTTTATGTCAAAATTTCAATTATTAATTATAGGGTTTTTTATGAAAAACAGCCTCAAAGTTTACCCTTTTTATGAATTACAGCCTCGAAGTTTTTTTTTATGAATTACAGCCTCAAACTTTTTAAAGTGACCGATTTACGCCAGATGACCGTTGACCCGATTATATTCTCAATTCAAAACCTTACCCTCCAAACCCTAAATTTCTTTCCACCATTAATCTCTCTTCATCACTTTCATCCAATTCAATTTCCATCATACAATTCAATTTCTGGGTTTTTAGTTAATTCATCAAATTAAAACCCACATTAATCTCTCTTAATCTCAATCTTTCCACAACCCATTTTAGTTAAGCCATCGACAAGTTTTTAGAAGCCACCCCAAAGAACCCAGTACTATCATGGAATGCACGATTATGGGTCACTAAAAATTTGTTTCAATTGCCTCTATCTAGAACTTGTTTAAATTGTATGCTGTAATTTTTAAGGATTTGACTCATTTTCTGCCTTTCTGGATAATATCCAAAGGATTGATTTTGTAAAATGAAACGATTGATATACTACCAAGTGGAATGGGTTATAACGGGTTAGGAAAGTTGAGGACGGAGGTGTTTGATGCAATCAATAAACTAGAACTAGTGTGCAAGTGAATGACATGAAAAGAGCAATAAAAATGCTAAAACAAACTAACAACAAATCACTATAGTCCACAGAACCTTAACTATTTGCATTTCCAATCTCTTAATCTCAATCTTTCCATGACCCATTTTAATTCATCAAATACCCAAAAAAACCCACAAAGGAATTCAGCTTGATTTGTAGAGAATGTAATTGGGTTTTTAGTTTTCCAAATCTTCACCCTTCTCTTTAAAAAATACCACCTCTATAGTAAATTTAGGATTATTTCAGATTTCTTCATCTGGGTTATTTTGTTCAATTTGATTTGCAGAGAAATTTGGGCGATTGGGTCTTTGAGTATTTGGGTCTTTGATTGGGTCTTTGAGGATAACAAAATATGGAAAGTGATGAAGAGAGATTAATGGTGGAAAGAAATTTAGGGTTTGGACATTGGAGAGAAATTGGGTTGAAGATTAATGGTGACTTTGAAGATTAATGGAGGATGGAGAAGGAGGAGGAAGAGAGAGAAAGATGATTGGGGATGAAGGTTAACCAGCCTTGGTTAGTGACTGGGAAGAAGGGAAGGTCAACGGTTATAATCGTGGTCAACGGTCACTTGGCCGTAATACTGGTCACTTTAAAAAGTTTGAGGCTGTAATTCATAAAAAAAAACTTCGAGGCTGTAATTCATAAAAAGGGTAAACTTTGAGGCTGTTTTTCATAAAAGATTAGACTGACTAGTCTCTTTTTGAAAGAGAGGCCCTATCTACTCACTTGTAACTCAGCTGTCGGGTGTCGGTCACCAACAGCTACTATGAATAACAAAAGGGTTCCTCTACGAAGTCGTCTCCTGAACCAGACAATGATATCAGTTACTAACAGTAACTGGGTTGATTTACATCGCGTCATACAAGACCTAGACTCAATTAAATTTTATCCTATTGCATCTCCCCGATAAATAGACTTAAAATAGCCTAACAATTTTTATCAATTCCAACTACTATAAGACCTACGATAAACTATAAATTTATATACCCAAGTTCCAATTTCATCTAAATAAATATTAGTCATATATATACATATATATTTTACTAGTTTCTTTGATTATATACCTAAATTTTAGTCCTTTTTAATAACTTAATAATTGTCTGAACCATAAAATACCATTGGGTCAAGACTCAAGAGTGCTAAATAATTAGCAAGATGAAACAACGAATCATGAATGTTAATAAGGAAAAAGATAAAACTAAAAGAAAATTTTAAAAGAATAAAATTAGAATACACTTACTTTATTGTACCAACGGAAGGCTCTTGTGATCTCAATTTAAGAACAATAGATTACACCAATGCTATAAAAGAGTAGGTAAATTCAAAAGCAAATCAAAGGGAGTGAATTTGCTACTCCCTTCGTTCGTTTTTGATCTTCAATTTCGGGTTTTTCACAAATATTAAGAAAGATGGAATTTTCGTTGATAGTGGGTATTATTTTAATTTTATAATAGTGGGAAGTAATGATTGTATTGGAAGTATGAGAGAAAAAATAATTAAATAGTAATGTGAAGTAATGATTGTGTAGGAAGTATGAGAGAGAAAATCATTAAATAGTAGTGTGAAGTACGGAAAGTGGGGCTTTAAGAGATAGAAGTGGGATGGAAATTTTCCAAAAATAGAAAGTCTTCTAAAGTGGAAGAACTTTTGAAACTACCCGTTATAGTTAGGTGGAAGGACTTAAAACAACGGAGGGAGTATTGTTTTTCAACGAATTCTTTTGAACAGGGATCGAACAACGAGAAATATGCCATGAGAGAAAACTGATATTAAGGGAGTAAAAGGAGTAATAAGAGTATAACGGTTGCTGTCGGTTTTGTAGGAGAAAAAAATAACTGATATTATTATAAGGTTACAACTATGAACATGTATTTATAGTAATATGTTAGGGTTAGGATTAGGGTTAATTTTATTTTAGAGGGCTTCTAAAAAAATAACAAATTAGTTATGCCCTAGAGATAAGGTAATTTATCTAGGTTAAATTCTAAAAAAAGTAAATTAGTTATGCTCAATCACTAGTTTTACCAACTAAACCCAATAATCTGATTCGTATAATATTTAATCCAATTAATTATTATTATTATTATAATTTATTATTATTACTTCTTTTTTTTTCTTTCCACGTTATATACCCTAAAATAATTTGTTCCCAAAATTTAGTAATGTTACAACTTGGCTCCATATCACCAAGACCCTGAATTGAGGATAATTCCTTTTCAACAAGGGGGGATTAAACCAAATCAAAGTTGTTCTGAATTATCACAAGACTACATACAAGACCAAGAACCAGAACCAACTTCAGAAGACTGTTGGAAGAAGACACCTGCACCAAATCCATATGTGTTGGACCCTAGACCCTTTAAGGGCACGAAGGGATCTGGTAAGGGATTAAATTCATGTCCTAACCAAGAAAAGTCCAGGGAAACTATGAACAAACCAAACACAACCCTAGAAGCCCAAACAGATAGGGAACAGGACACTTCAGCTCAAACTGCCTATCAAGGTACCAAACCTGAGCTGTATGGATCAGAGCTAAGCATCATAGAAGGCTTGGAGGGTAGAAATGGAACCTCCCTACATGGACCTCCTTGTCAGGGACCAAGAGCCCTCTTAATGGCTACTAGAAGCACATAAGAAGCAGGGTCAAAGGTCACCTGGACACCAGATGATCCTGACAAGTATTAAGATATCCCTTTTTCTATTTTAATTTTTAAATGATGCACATGTTAGGCACGTGGGATATGACCGTTATGTTAGTTGCTCTTGTGTTTTTTTTTATCTTTGCATATGTCCCCAAGCCTATATATAGAGGGACTAATAGATTGTAAAACTCAATTTTTTTTCAATAAAAATCAGTTTGAGTAATTCTATTGCTGTGCAATTGGTTCTTTGAGGGTCAGTCAACCCTCCATTCTTGTTTGAAGTCTTGTGTGTTCTCAAGACACAAAAACCCCACATCCATAGAACGTGATCTTTCCCATCAAAGATCCATAGGAGAAGTCTCAGGATTGTATTGACTGAAGCCTAGTAGTCCAGTTCCTTCAAGACATCAGAGTACTTCAGTTCTTGGAATTATCGACACCATATATTGCCTTCCAATATTGGTGACTGGAATCATCCTTCATCGCCCTTAATTGGATCATTTCCCTCCTTGACTTAGTCGAACGGTGCTTAGATGAAGCTATTAAAATACAAATGCCAAGTGCCTTGCGACGTCTTTTTGCTAGGGTGCTTATTTTTCTCGAACCGATGAACCCATTTCGATTATGGGAAAGATATTATCCTTATCTTTCATAGGACTATGCATGTAAGCATCCTAACGATCTACAAAAAGTGTTAACCTTAACAGTTAGAGTATTTTAGACTCTTTTGGAAAACATGGGCAAGAGCCTTGGGCATTATGGGTTACAAGATCTGTTCAAAGATGTTGAGATGCGACTTCGGCGAACATGGTACATCAGTGGTGCTTTGGATGCTCCAATTCCGGCATCGTGTATGGAGGTGATGTGCTCGATTTAGAGCACATTTATGTCCCTACTTTGGTGTCGAGTCTCGTTGTTTTACATTGGTTTTATGCGATTTACACTCGGTTTTACCTTGTTCTTGTCTCCATGGTGTTTACAGGTCATTTCAGGTGTTTTCGGGAGATTTCAAGGCAAAACGGATTGAGTTCGAGGCTTAGGCGTCAAAGTCGAAGATGAGATACGATTATTGAAGCATTCCCAAGCGTTCCAAGTCATCCCCGAGAGCCTCGAATAGTTCCAAGACCTTCCGATGCTTATTCCTATTAAAACCATGCGAAACCATAAAGAATCAAACCTCTTGTACCACTGGCGAGGGGATTGCTTATGTCCATACAACGACTTCAGCAATCTGCAAGCATAGTGTTATTTCCTTGTAACTTCGAATCCCTCAGGCTGCTTCATCAAAACCTCTTCCTTCAAATCACCAATGCAGGAAAGTCATCTTAACATCCAACTGCTCCAACTCAAGGTCATAGTGCGCTACAATTGACAATAGCACACGAATAGAAGTATGTCGAACCACCGGTGAGATTATCTCCACAATATCAACACCTTCTACCTGACGAAACCCCTTTGCAACTAGCCTAGCCTTAAAATGAACTTTCACAGACTTCGATGTCCCTTCTTTCTTCTTGAAGATCCATTTACACCCCAAAAGTTTTCTCCCCTTGATGTGCTCGTTTTAGAGCACATTTATCTTCTTATTTTAGTGTCAAGTCTCGCAATTTTTATTGGTTTTTACATATCTTACGCATGATGTTACCTTGATCTTGTCACCTTGGTGCTTTAAGGTGTTTTTAGGTGTTTTGAGGAGATTTTGAGGTGCTGTCGTTACATACAAGGCTTAGGCACTTGAATTAAAGATGAGACGCACATATTGAAGCATTCTCGAGTGTCCCGAGCCATCCCCAGGAGCCTCGCACTCTTTGAAAGAACTTTCGATAATTGGAGCTGGCTCGGGCGAATGACAAGCGCATTCAGCCAAATGGAAGGAAACCCTCAAGGAAACATGCTAAAACCTTCTGTAAACCCCGAATACACATCCATTCAGGCGAATGATTTATCATTCGAGCGAATGTCACTATCCATTCGGGTGAAAGGATCCAAAAATACTCCTGTTGATGCTTAAAGCCACTGGAAACCCCGAATGGACTTCATTCGGGCGAATGAAGGTCCATTCGGGCGATTGCTGTCCTTCATTCGGGCGAATGCTGTATTAGATCAGCACGTGTTTTCATTTGGCAAGCTTATTTTCGTAGGGGTTTTTGTGTCCTTCTTGTATAGCCTATATAAAACCTCAAATCTCAATGTAAAAGTCATCCTACTATGAGAGAAACCCTCTCATCTTAGAACATCATTTATTGCTTTCTCATTTCAATTCTTTTGCCCTAGATTAGATTTAAAGCTTTGTCATTTACTTTCCAAGCACCCTTTAAGTTTATATAAGTCTTCTTTAATTTATTGTTTTCTTCCACTAGTGGAAAAAACAAGATAGGTTGCGGTTTTGACACGCAGCATTAGTAATAGTAGCAGATAACAAAATATTATTGGCTGCGGTCATTGCCAAAACCGCAGCCTTTGAGGGCTTCATTTCGTTTAATGTAAGTCTAATTTGTATCTGCCTTTAGTCCCTTTTTTTGTTTTTTTTTTCATTTTAATTGATGCATGCTTGAAAGTTTGTGGAATGAAATCTGAAAAACCTAGAACAGAAACTGTAGATATTGAATGAATTTTACAATAAACAACAAATATTTACAATAAACAACAGAAACCGCAGATATTGAATGAATTTTTGTTTTTGAATGAATTTTACAATTATATTTACAATAAACAACATATATTGAAAAACCTAGAAAATAAAAGTATTTAAAAAAAAGGGAGAAGGAACTAACTTTAAAGTGAAACAAACATCCAAACACTCGAAAACAATACACTATTGTTTGATTGCAAAGCTTGATGTCCAAAGCAATTTCTTTGAAGTGAAACAAACATCCTTTGAACACAAACACTCAAAAAGCTGATGTCCAAAGTTTGATGTGGAGTTGGATTCAAAGAAATGAGAAACAAAGATAAATGAAAGAGATGAGAAAGAAAGAATGAGAAAGAAAGATAGAAAAAAATGAGGTGCGGCGCATAATTTGACAGGCTTAGGGTTTTGTTATAAATGGATTTGATTATTGGCTGCGGTGATGCCAAAACCGCAGCCTTTGAAGGCTCCAAAAACGGTACTTGATTATTGGCTGCGGTCATGCCAAAACTGCAACCTTTTAAGGCTCCAAATAAAAAGTATTTGATTATTGGCTGCGGTTTTACAAATAATCGCAGCCTTTGTGCTATTTTTTTCGCCCTTTTTTTCTTCTATTAAAGCCTGCTTTTTTTAGGAACCGCAGCTAATGTCTAGACCCCAATAGCTGTTTTTCCATTAGTGATTCCTTTATTTATCTTTCATTTATGCTATTTAATGTTTTGTTCTTTCATGCTTTGATTATTGCTTTGAATCTTGTTTATTTACCTTTCAATCTTGTCCTTGTTCGTCATATTGCTTTCTAGTATAGTTGATAGATAGATTTCCTTTTTAGTTCTTCCATCATTGTTGGTTTTCATGTTACCTTAATGCTTTCATCCATGCTTTCTTTCATTATCTTTGTTGTAGTTAGTTTTAATACTTCCTCTGGTTTTTAATAGTTGCTACAGATAGTGACATTTCTCCTCACAAGATGTCACTATCTGTAGCAACTAATAAAATTAAGAGGAGTATATTAGAGTAGTTTTCATAGGGGTTTTGGTTTGGTGAAACCCTAGGTTTGGTAAATATTGTTCATGTGCTAGATTAGTGTTGAGGTTTGTTGTGGATTGTTTGATTGATATTTGATGTGAATCTTGTGCTGCCACTCTTGATGAAACATAGGGTGATTATGGGTCGTTCGCATGGTTATATGTCACCAACTTCCCCTCGCTATCTAGAGTGTCTCGATCGATCTACGTTCGATCTCCCATGACCTAGCCTTCCATGAGAACATAGAACCGACCTAGGGTGGATCCTTACCATCCCCGTTTGTCTCCGATTGCTTATCTTATTCTTGTTTATTGCTTTAGTAGTATAGTTCAAACACCCTTTCATACACACACTATATTTCTCTACACTTAGCCCTTAATCTTTCTAGTCCTTGTCCTTGTGGTTCGATCCCCGACTTACCTCTATACTCGTTATAGTTGTAATAGGGTGTTAAAAGTACTGCTTGTATATCTTGGTTTTTAGCGTTTAACCACGCGTTACAAACCGGCTATCACCCCTCTGATACCTTCACAAGTTCTCACACTTTGTTCTTGTAAAAAGACTGCATCTCTTCAACCATTGCAGCAAGCCATTGCGCTAACTCACTACAACTAATTGCTTTTTTATACGTGGTAGGTTTATATTACTCTACATCATCAGCTACACTCAATGCATAACATGTCAAACTATCAACACAACAATTCCTTCCTTCCATCTCTTCAATCAACCTAACAGGCTTCTTGATAACACGTTTAGGCCGCTCAAGAATGGTGTCAGTTTGACTAAATAACCCTTGATTAGAAAGCTCCACCTCCACCCCAGAGTCAGGTGAAGATGGAACAACCTCAAGCTAAGGAATGCTCTGCACAGGAACCTCAATATCATCATCAATAAACTGCACTCGAGGTAAATCTGCAATGGATGACTGATGTAACTCAAGTACCCCATCTGTTTGTAGCACGTTCTCCCCTTCCTTCCCCAAATCAGAAGACTCCGAGCTCTTTCTGGAATAAATGACGCTTTCTTCGAATGTAACATCCTTTCTAAGACTAACCCGACTGTCCGAAGGTGAATAGATCCTAAACCCCTTCACACCATCACCGTACCCAACAAAACACCCCATCTTGGCCCGTGGATCGAACTTACCCTGACTAACATGATAATTAGAAACACAACCAAAGATCTTAAAATTCAAGAATCTAGGCAACTTACCACTCCAGATTGCAAACGGGATTTTGAAGTCAATTCCCGAATGAGGACCCCTATTGATGATATAACAAGCTGTCATAACAGCTTCACTCCAATACCTTCTCTCTAACCCTGCATTAGAAAGCACGCATCGAACTCTCTCAAACAGTGTCTGATTAACCCGCTCTTTAACAGTGTTCTGCTGTGGTGTCATCCTGACAGTATGACGCCGACCGATACACTCATCTGCACAGAACTAACTAAACTCCTCTTTGCAAAACTCTAACTCATTGTCTATTCGTAACTTCTTGATCTTCCTTACCATCCCCGTTTGTTTCCTATTATTTGCCTTAATCTTTTTTATTGCTTTTCTAGTTTAGTTAAAATACCCTTTCATACAGACACCATATTTCTCTACACCTAGCCTTTATTCTTGCCAGTCTTGTCCTTATGGTTCGATCCCCGACTTACCTCTATACTCGTTATAGTTGTAATGAGGTGCTATAAATATTGTTTGCATAGTTGGATTTCTAGTGTTAAACGACGCGTTTGAAACCCGCTATCAAAACTCGACTTAATCTTTTAGTTTTTGTTTAAATAATTTTTGCTTGTCAGTGCTTACGCTTTGTTTCTTGTGTTATTTGCATGAGCTATAGCACATAGAGATCACAGCTAGAGCTTGTTCCCTACAATCCCGAAATAACAAAGGGTCACTAGACAATCTCCTCCTTCCACTCCACGTCAATCGTCTATACCCAATCCTTTTACACCAATGGCCGATAATCAACCGCTTTTAGAGCTATTTAGGGCTCCAGGTTCTAGAGAGTTTTAAGGGGGTGTGGTGCTACCGGATGCCCCCCCGAACATTCGCATTGAGCCATAGTACACTACAATGGTGAAGGGTAATTCTTTCAGTGGTGTTAGAAATGAATGTCCCCTCCAACACTTGGAGACATTCGCAGTGACATGCCGATTCATGCCCCAATACCCCAACAATCCTGACTATGTTAAGATGTGCCTCTTCCTGGTTGGTTTGGCGGGGGACGCCAAAGATTGGTACAAATGCTTAAAGCCGAACTCCATCACCACATGGGCTCAACTTAGAACGACATTCCTCGAAAGGTTTTATCCCATGAATCGCACACAAGATTGGCGCAAAAAGATCGCGTCATTCACACAAGATGAGGATGAGAGCCTAAGTGCCGCCTGAACTAGATTCAAGGGTATGCTCCGAGCTTGCCCCCGTCATGAATATGGGGAGAACCATGTTAATACCTTCTTCTACGATGGGTTTGATGAGTCTACAAAGGCACTGCTTGATTCCGCAGTTGGTGGGCAACTTTTAAAGGTCTCATGCAACCAAGTGAGGGAAATGATTGAAGAGGTAGTTAAGAATAGTGCTTGGGGTAGGACAAGGAGAAGCAAGCAAACAAGGGGTACGATCGATGAGGCCAATCTTGATTCGATCGGTGCGAAAATTGAAGTAATTATGGACAAGAAATTTTCTAAGCTTAAGTTAGCCCAAGGAAGTTCTAATGTCTCCGCCGCTTATGAAGCCAAACCTTTCTCATGTCGTATTTGTGGGGGCACTAATCATGAAACATCTAATCATGATACATCTTACTGTGGGGGTTTGAATCCGAAGCATGTGGCATCGGTAGATTATAGGGCAAATACTATTGAGGGGCCCAAGCAACAAACTTTGATGGGTATGGGTATAATCTCGAATGTGTAGTTGCGATGGGTTATAGGAACCAAGGTCAAGGGTACACTCAATATTGCTTATTCAACAATGCGCCCTCCCGACCTCCCTTCAATCCCAACAATATCCAAGGCAACTTCCACCAAAGTTAAAACAATCATGTTCCATACAACAACCAAGCCGGTGGTAGCTTCCCTAGGCCGAATGGAAATACGCCTTACACACAAGTGCCACGCCCCAACCCCAATGTACCTTACCCGACCACTCAACCACTTCCAAACCCCGCTCCTAACAAGACTTGATGACCACCCAAATGAGTACCATTGCCCAAATCATTCAAAATTTAATTGCTCAAATGTCGCAACTTCAAGCCCAACCTCCATCACTGATAGCGGGTTTTTAACGCGTCGTTTTACGCTAAGAACCTACGCTATGCAAACACATTTATAAACACCCAAAATAATACTACAACGAGTGTAGCGGTAAGTTTGGGGTCGAACCACAGAGAACAAGGGATGTTAGACTAAAGAATTGGTGTGGGAAAGGTTGGATGGTTGGTAGGTAAGAGGATGGGTGAACTAAACTATGACAAAAACAAACAATGAAAGAAAGCGGGCCTAGGTTAGGTCCACCCTAGGTAGGTCTATTGGAAGTAGAGATAGGCTAGGTCGAAGGAGATCGAGCAAAGGTCAATCGAGACACTCTAGATGGCATGGGGAAGTTGACGACCTATAGTCTATACGAACGACCCATAATCGCCCTATGTCTCGCAAGGGAGTGGCAGGACAAGATATGCATCGAAAATCAATCAATCAAACCAACATCAACCTCAATCATCTTCCTAAACATTAAACACAAGACCAAAACTCTAGGATTTCTCTAACCCGAAACCCTAAAATCTACTCTAGCATGTGAAAAGTAAAAGCAAGAAGAAAGGAAAACAACAAACCTATTCTAGAAAGCATTAAAGAAATGAAAGACATGAAAGCAATAGAGAAAAAGCATAAAGGAATTGAAAGACAAGAAAGCATTAAATCTACACTACAAAAGAAATAAATGAAAGCATAAAGAAAGCATTAAATGAAAGCAACGAAAGATAGAAAACCAATAAATAAAGAGAACTTACATAAATGGAAGTGTAGAAATGAAGAACAAAACATAAAGGAAAGCATAAAACTAATCTAGGGCAAAAACTAAAGAGAAAGCATAAAGAGATGATGAACAAGAGAGGGAGGGTTACTCCCAATCAAGTCATGGGGTTTACATTCAGAAATGAGCCTTTATATAGGCTACAAAAGGGTAGGGGAAACAACCCTAAAAATCCTACGTGGCAAGCTTCGAAGAGAAAAAGAGATGCGCTGAAATTCATCGAGATTCGCCCGAATGATAGGTGGATTCGACCGAATCCCAGGCCATTCGACCGAATGAGCCAAAATTCGGTATTTCCAGATTCACTTGAATCATGCTTTGGGGGCAACAACTAACATTCGACCGAATCTCTACTGTATTCGACCGAATGCTGCTGGGTTCGACCGAATGAAGCCAAATTCGGCTAAAACAGCAGATGCAAGGCTTTTCTTGGGCTGGAACAAGTGGCTTCGACCGAATGTGATATAGATTCGACCGAATCTATCACTTTTTGCCTCCTTGCACCATCAAACAAGCATCAAATGTTTTCCGACCTTTGCGAGGACTTTGGGTATGACTTGAAATGCTCGGGAATGCCTCGGAACGCGTGTCTCATCTTCGATTCAAGTGTCGAAATCTCGTACGCAACGAAAACACCTTGAAAACTCCTCGAAAATACCTAAAAACACTTAAAAGCACATGGAGACAAGATCGAGGTGAAATCATGCGTAAGATGTGTAAAAACCGATATAAAACGCGAGATATGACACTAGAAATGAGGAGATAAATGTGCTCTAAATCGAGCACATCAATCACCTAACCCACCACCAAATCCCAACCACCACACATGCAAGGCGATCTTCCTTAGATCGGGTACTTCTTATCCGGCTGGGGTTGAGACTCATAGTGCTGATTAGGGTGAAGGCTCGTCTATGGGTAATGATCTTCAAGAGGATGTTGAACATGAGCTTGGGGGAGGGGAAGAAAAAGAGATTTTTCCGGAAGAGTTTAAGGAAAAGAAAGAAGAAGAAGTTGAGGAGAAAGATGAAGTTGAAATGAAAAAGAGAGAAAGAAGTTGGAGCAGGAAGACCAATGGAAGGAAATCCAAGATAGGAGGGCTTATGAGCGTTTACATGCCCCACCGCTACCCTTTCCATATAGAGCGATGGAGAGACATTTGCAAGCCAAATTTCTTAAGTTTCTTGAGCATATGAAGCGATTTGAAATGAAAATCCCGTTCATAGAGGCCATAGAGCAAATGCCTCAATAAGCCAAGTACTTGAAGACTCTCTTAGGGAACAAAAAGAGGCTTGAAAGTGAAGTTGTGAATTTGCTGGAGCAAGTGAGTGCCATCATCCAAGGCACTTGGGCCAAAAAGGAAAAGTCTCGAGGACCCTTTGTGCTCCCCGTCACTCTTGGGAATCAAAAACCTAAGGGAGCACTTGGTGATTTAGGTGCCTCAATTAGCCTCATGCCGATGTGTATTGCCATGAAAATCGCTTTTGAGCTCAGCCCATCAAAGAAATCTATCCAATTAGCCGATCGAAACGTCAAATTGCCATGTGCGGAGTTCGAGGATCTTCCAATCCAAGTGGGAAATGTGGTAGTCCCATGTGATTTCGTAGTGCTTGATATGGCGGAAGACCCTTACACTCCCCTCATACTTGGGTGAGATGCATTGAAGACTTTGGGTGCCCTGATTGATTGTGAGAGCGAGACTATTACTATAAGGGTAGCCCAAGAGCAAGCAGTTTTTGGCTTTGTTAAGTCTGCAAAGGAGCCCATGGTCGAGCAACTCTACTCCATAGATATTGTGGATGATGAGCATGATGATAAGATTGGGGAGCTTGGTGTTCTTGTAGCCCATATGATTGATGATGGGTGGATTTTCGACAAAGAAGTGGTTACGTTCGATGACGAAGAGAAGAAGAAAAATATTGTTGATGTTGAGAAGGAGAAGTTTGTCTTTGTGCATGCCAAAGATGGTGATAAAGCTGAAAGTGTTGACAAACAACCCCACAAGAGGAAGCGGATGAGAAAAAGAAAGAAAAAGGAATACAAAAAGAAGAAGGTGGCTTCACCACGGCTTGGGGGAGCCCCATGTTCGAGTGTCCCTCCGCACTAGTACAAAAATGACTTTATGTAACACATATTGGTAACACATTTTGATATCCAACTTCTTAAGAATATTAGGTAACACTTTTGTAACACTTTATCTTTAAGTAACATAATCATGTAACACTTTTAAAATTAGTAACACTTATATGTAACACTTTCAAATGTGGTAGCACTAATATGTAACACTTTAAAATTGGTAACACTTGTATGTAACACTTTAATAATTGGTAACACTTATATGTAACACTTTAAAAATTGGTAACACTAATATGTAACACTTTAAAAATTGGTAACACTATGTATGTAACACTTTAATAATTGTAACATTATATGTAATATTTTAAGAATTGGTAACACTAATATGTAAAATTTTTAAAAATTGATAACACTAATTAATATGTAACACTTTTTACATTTCTAACCCATTTTGTTACATATTTTACTTATTTATTATATTTTTTATTTTGAAATAAAATTGCAAAATAAATTTTGAATTTTAGTTAATATAAGATTTTTAAATATATTGATACATCCTAAACTATTTTTAATATATTTTATTATTCAAGCTATGGCAAATTAATTTTTCAAAATTTAATTATTAATTAATTATCCAAGATAACTTTGAATGATGTAGATTAAGATTATATACGTGGTATGTGTTTATAGTTGTTTAAACAGGAATATATCCATTTGATTTCATAACAAATCACTAATATCATGTATCTCAGTTGCTGGATGCAAATCAATTTGAGGCACTAGGGCACACAGACTCAGTGTTCGATTCCTTCGACGAATTAATTCAAAATTTTAGTTTTTTTAAAGTGTTACATTAGCTTAATTGATTAAATGAAAAAGTGTTACCTAAAGTTATTTAATATAACACTTTTAAAAACCATAAAGAAATACAAAAATAGGCCAGATGTAGCACCCAAAAATGTGTTACCTTAGGTCTATAGTAACACTTTAAGCACTTTAGGTTACACTTTTTGGGTGTTACCTAAAATCAATTATGTAGTAGTGCCGGGTAACCCCGGTTCTACATTGCTTACCTCCGCCACTGCTGCTAGGTGAAGTGTTTTGGGTCACAATGTTCGAGGCAATGGTGATGCTAGGAGTGAGTCCGCTCCTAGCTCAAGTACGGTTTCTTTCCCCAGTTTTTCATTTTCTGTCTAAGCTAGTGGTTAGCTGGGTCCAACTTAACGACGTTAAACAAAAGTACTTGTGGGAGATAACCCGATGTTTGATGTTGTTTGCTTGATATTTTCTTTGTTTTCTTTAGTTCCAATAATGTCTATCTTTCGTTCTTTTGGTTTTCCTTTGGCCTTCCCCATCACCGAGATGGCTATTGAGCTAGCTTGGGGGAAGATATGCTTACGCTTTCAAAACCCCGAATGATTTGCATGGGGCAGGATTCGACCGAATCCCAGTCTTCCTTCGGGCGAATGCTGAGTAAAATCAGCACGTGTTTTGTTTCGCGAGCTTATTTCCGTAGGATCTTTTTAGGGCTTCTTTCCCCTTTCCCTTGGGCTATATATAAGCTCTTATTCTCATTGTAAACCCTATGCTTTGATAGATAGAAACCCTCTCTTCTATTAAACATCATTTATTGCTTTCATTTCAATTCCTTGCCCTAGATTAGAGATTTTTATGCTTTCATTTACATTCAAGCTTTGTAATTTCAATTCCTTTTCATTCAAGCACTTTGGTTTATGTAAGTTTACTTTCCTTTATTGCTTTCTCTCTTAGTTTATTTTTCATTCATGCTATTTAATGTTTTGTTCTTCTTAAGTTTGATTATTGCTTTGAATCTTGTTCTATTACTTTCATTTCTTGTTCTTACTTTGGTTATTGCTTTCTAGTGTAATTGATAGTTAGTTTCCTTGCCTTGTCTTTCATTATTGTTGATTTCTCTCTTGCCCTAATGTCTATTTCCATGTTTTACTCTTTGTTCTTAGTTGTTATTGCTTTAAATATGTTAGAGTAGATTTCTTAGGGGTTTTGGTTTGGTGAAACCCTAGGTTTGATGAATGTTGCTCTTGGGTTAGATTAGGGTTGAGGTTGTTGTGGTTTGTTTGATTGATATTCGATGCATATCTTGTCCTGCCACTCCCTTGTGAGACATAGGGCGATTATGGGTCGTTCGCAATGACTATAGGTCATCAACTTCCCCATGCTATCTAGAGTGTCTCGATTGAGCCACGCTCAATCTCCCTTGACCTAGCTTTGTTTGAGAACATACTATCGACCTAGGGTGGATCCTCACCAACCCCGTTTGTTTCTTATTGTTATTCTCAATCTTGTTTATTTGCTTTCCTTATTTTAGTTCAAAACACCCCCAATTACATACACACACTCTTCTCTACACCTAGCTCTTAATCTTTCTTGCCCTTGTTCCTTGTGGTTCGATCCCCAACTTACCTCTATACTAGCTATAGTTGTATTTAGGGTGTTTATAAATGTGTTTGATTGACCAAGGCTTCTAGCGTAAAACGACGCGTTAGAAACCCGTTATCATAGCGCCTCGTAAACACTAAGAACTAAGGCTATACAAACAATATTTATTATTACTCTAATACTACTACAACTAGTGTAATGGTAAGTCGAGGGTCGAACCACAAGGACAAGGGATGCTAAACGAACCGGTTATGTGTGGGAAAGGTGTATGGTGTGTAGGTTGCTGGGTGAACTATGCTAAGAACGGATATAAAGCAATGAAACGAAGCGGGCTTAGGCTAGGTCCACCCTAGATAGGTTCATTGGAAATAGAGATAGGTTAGGTCAAGGGTGATCGAACGAAGATCGATCAAGACACTCTAGATATCGAGGGGAAGTTGGTGACCTATAGTCATGCGAACGACCCATAATCGCCCGATATCTCATTAAGAGTGGCAGGACAAGATTCGAATCGAATATCAATCAACAACCAACATCAATCTCAACTCTAATCCTAAACATCGATCTCTAACCCCAAAACCCTAAAACAAACTACTCTAGCATGGTGAAAGCAATAAAGGAAGAAATAGAGAAATCAATAAAGGAAACGAAAAGCATGAAGACATTAAATCTACTCTAAGAAAGCATTAAATGAAGACATAAAGAAAAGCAATAAAAGAAAGCAATAAAGGAAAGCATTAAATGACATTAAAGAAATAAATGAAAGTAAACTTACATAAATAAGAGAGGAAAAATGAAGAACAAAGCATAGGAAAATGAACTAAACTAATCTCGGGCAAAAATGAAGTGAAAAGCATTAAAGGGTTGATGAACAAGTTGGGAGGATTACTCCTAAGCAAGTCATGGGCAAAACATTCAGAACTAAGCCTTTATATAGTCTGTACAAAGGTAGGGTAAAAGCCCTAAATGAATCCTACGTGGAATAGCTTGCGAATAAACAAAACAATGCATTTTTAAGTTACCATTCGGCCAAATCTAAGGGCCCATTCACCCGAATGAGCTATCATTCACCCAAATGTGATGGATTCAGGGTTTCCAGAAGGTTAGGAATTGATTCTTGATTTTCAAAGAGCATTCGCCCGAATCCCACAAAGCATTCACCCCAATGCCTACATTCGCCCGATTGTATGGGCTGGTTCGCTCGAATCAGCGGTTGTTCAGCTTTTGTTTGGCGCAGCACAGTCCATTCGACCAAATATGGACTCCATTCTACCGAATGGATTGTCGAGCAACTGTGTTTGCCTTTTGAAATGTATCTTTGAAGCGCCGGAAGATCTTGGAACCATGCGAGGTGCTCAGGAATTCCTTGAAAAATGTGGGAAGGCCTCAAAATGCCTGCCTCTTCTTTGGTTCAAGCGTCAAAGTCTCGTATGCAACGAAAACTCCTCAAAATCTCCTTAAAACACCTAAAAACACCTTAAATTGCTATGGAGACAAGATCAAGGTAAAATCATGCGTAAGATATGTAAAAACCGATGTAAAACACGAGATTTGACACTAAAATAAGGAGATAAATTTTCTCTAAAACGAGCACATAACCTCCGTGATGATATGATCATCTAAACTCAGCAAAATGGTAGAACGAGCCTTTTCCTTCATTATTGCTAATTCCTCGTCAACAGAGCCTCTTCCGACCCCGCCATAGTACTATTTGGAGCCGACGAATGCCAGATTTGTTGTTGTTTCAACAGAGCCTTCATCTTAATTTGCCATAGCCTAAAGCTATTTTCCCGGTAAATTTCTCAATTCTAATTGTAGAATCTCTAGCCATTTTTTCACACAAAAACTCTCCAAGGATTAAAACTTGAGCTTTGATACTAATTGTTGTGCGACAGTGGAAGAAAAGATCGAAAACAATAATTAAACAATCAAAGATTCAATCAAACAATAAGAAAAGTCATAAGAAATTTAACGTGGTTCACTATCACTGTGATAGTTATGTCCACTGGCACCGAGATAAAATACTTTCACTATAAACCATAAAGACTTACAAGATGAATCAACCTTACATTCACAAAGAAAAATGGCTCTAGTGTGATCTCTCTCAATGTTGTGATTAACCATGCCCTAACCATAAAATGGGTATTTATATAAGATCCCCAAATCAAGAAGTTATTACGTCATTAATTAAAATAACCGGCCAAATAAGAAAAAAAGATATTGTCGTTGGGCATTCTAGGTGCACCGCTGACTCGGCTTCACGAGCAGTCCACCCAACCGCCGAGTCTGCTTTATCTTCTAGAACATTGATGCCATTGTCAGCACCTACCATCGAGTCGGCTGTCCTCCACACACCATGGACGCCGACTCGGCTTTTTCTTCTGGAAAAAGCCTTCAATCCCAATGACTCTAGATGGCTCGGTTGTCCCATATACTCCACAAACGTCGGCTCGGCATTGGCAATTGTTTCCTCATCATCTTATTAGCACTTGGTTCATCTTGCCCTATTGATGATACTCATGTTCGAGTCAGCATGATCAACACATTTAATACTACACAAGATAAACTTCAACAAAACGACCAACTTTTACATTCATTGTTGCAATTACTCAAAATTACAATCAAGGACACAAAAATTACATGTTCGATGAACCTTTGGCAACATTGATTAGTTCATCAATCAGGCACTCAGCATGTGTCTTGATACTCCTAAAAGTACTCTCATGAACACTGTTGTCAGAAGTTAGATTGCCTGATTAACACGCCTAAGTGGAAAGATATCAACAGCCCGATGCCTCACCACAACAGCAGAACCAATCCTAGAAGCGTCATAACACAACATGGGGCCAGAATGCATTAACATTAAAAGTTATGGAGCATGGTAAGGGTATAATGAGAATAGTAACAAGCACAAATCTTAGGAGCTAGGAGGAAATACCCAACTTTTTCTTGAGTAAAACAAACAAAAAATTATTAATTTTATGCAAGCCAACTAGAATAGATTCCCAAAAAGTATAGCAGTAAGATCTTGTAACCTGTTGATAATGGCATCAACAACAACTTAGATGGGATTCAAATCGGTCAAACGATGAATGATCTTCATGACTTCTTTCATAATCCTAACATCAACTTATTTTCGTTGTTGCGACCCTGCATCATCAACTAAATTGTTAGCTTCTCAACAGTAGGGTATTGAGCTTTCCTAAAACGCTTTTTTGGTATCTTCGAGTAGTGTGAGGCACATAAGTAATATGCTCTATCATATGGCTATAGATGATACTTCAAGCAAACAACTGGTAGGTGTGGTGAAGGTTGCTGCTTGTTAGTGGGTTGGATTGTAGCAGCTGGCAGGTTTGTAGCCTGGTTGGTGGTTGCTGATCTGTTTTCATATGAAAATTTGAAGAAAACCGTGACGTTGAACAATTTGAAACAAACCTGTTTTCTATTTGCAGGAAATGATAGCAAAGAACATTGAATCTTCAGAACCGACTTTTCAAGATACTAGGAAATTTTCTTTGAGGTAAACTCCTAATGTTATGGAAGTATTCTTCTGCTGAATATATCTTTGTGTTTTCACAAACTTATATATTTTCTTACTTTAAAAATTTAAGTAAAATTATGAGACTTGATTAAGTATGTTGCTCAACATAATAAGTATACTCCAAATATGTTAAAATCATCACAAGTATTAGTTTAACAACTCCAACTAAAGAAAAGTTAAGTGCATGTTAGAAATCCAAAATTATTATTGATTTTTGGATGAATGCAATAAGTTTAGTTGAAGAGTTGGAGTTGAGGCTTGAACGGCAAGGACCCGAAGTTGGAACCATTTCTAAGAACGCATCGGAGCTTACATAGGAGCTTACGAAATACTTATATAGGCTTGGAGTCGAGGTATGTCACATGGGGTGATTTTTAAAGGCTTTACGAACAAGTTGGGAAAGTTTTGTATAAACTTGTTTTTTAAAAAAAAAAATTTCCCAAAGAGAAGTTCTTAAATCTTGAAAAATGATATCAAAATGACAATTTTGAGTATGCAATGATTTATTACATGTATTATTATTGTGGGCATCATGCATGTTGATTTTAAGAATTGTTAATGTTTAAAGGCATGATTTACTTTGTGAAAGTAATTGTGATGGAAATGGTTTTATGGACTTAGAAAATATTTAAAATGCATTTTAAGAGTAATTTCCAGTAGCTATGTGTTAAAATAATCTCTTGAATAATTTTATTGAAATTTATTCGTTAAATCGATATTTTAATGGGTTTTAAGGTATTTAATACTCTTATTATGAAATATGGTATTACATAAACTCTTGATCATCAAAAATAATTAATAAAATCATATTATAATGTCTCCAACAGATTTGGCCAGAATATATTTAATTTGGAATTTGTCATGATTTTTGAGTAATCGTTAAATTGTTTATCGGTAAATTGTTAAATAATAAAATATAAAATAATTACTAAATGAAGACATATGGACTTCAAATTTTTGTCACATACTTATATGGACAGTAAATAAATTTGGTAAAATTTTGATAAGATTTTACTGACGTTTAAGGACCTTAATAATTTTTACTCGGTTACAAGATAAAGGGTTCATCAGACCAAGTGTATCACCATGGGGAGCTCCAGTGTTATTTGTGAAGAAGAAAGATGGGTCTTTGAGGCTATGTATTGACTATTGGGAGCTGAATAAAATCACAATCAAGAACAAGTACCCACTTCCTTGAATTGATGATTTATTTGACCAGTTGAAGGGAGCCGTAGTTTTCTCTAAAATTGACCTGAGATCTGGTTACCATCAGTTGAGGATAGCGGAAGAAGACATACCTAAAACTGCTTTTCGCACCAGGTATGGGCACTATGAGTTTAGAGTGATGCCATTTGGGTTAACCAATGCCCCTGCAGCATTCATGGACTTGATGAATCGAACATTCCACGACTATCTTGATAAGTTTGTAGTGGTTTTCAATGATGATATCTTGGTGTACTCTAAGAAAAAGAAAGATCATGAGGAGCACTTAAGATTGGTGTTGACACGATTGAGGGAAATAAGCTTTTATGGGAAGTTGAGCAAGTGTGAATTCTGGTTGGATCGAGTTGTCTTTTTAGGTCATGTAATCTCCAAAGATGGCATAACGATGGACCCCGAGAAGATAAAGACTATCATTGATTGGCCAGCACCGACTAGTGTAACTGAGGTTAGAAGCTTTATGGGTTTGGCAGGTTATTACCGAAGATATGTTGATGGGTTTTCTAAGATCGCACTACCGATCACCAGTTTGGTCCGAAAGAATACCAAGTTTGTGTGGTCACAAAAGTGCGAAGATGCTTTCCTAGAATTGAAGAAGAGGTTGACAACGGCTCCAGTACTAGTATTGCCTGAGGATGGGAAAGAGTTCACGGTATACAGTGATGCATCTTTAGAAGGCTTAGGTTGTGTACTCATGCAAGAGGGGAAGGTGATTGCCTACGCATCGAGACAATTGAGGCCAAATGAAAAGAACTACCCGGTGCACGATTTGGAATTAGCAGGAGTTATATTTGCCTTAAAAATTTAGAGGCATTATCTCTACGGCACTACTTGCAAGATCTACACCGATCACAAGAGTTTGACTTATCTGTTTACACAGAAGGAGCTTAACATGAGGCAGAGAAGGTGGCTAGAATTGATGAAAGATTATGACCTCACTTTGGAGTATCATCCCGGAAAAGCAAACCGTGTAGCAGATGCCTTAAGTCGAAAACCGAGGATGGTCATAAATGGACTAATTTCAGTACCCTACGAGATCTATAAGGAGATGAAGGAGCTAGAATTGATTGTGGTTAAGAAGGGATCATATGACAGTGTTCTAAATGCTATGAGTACAACGCCGAGTCTACATGAGGAGATACGTGAGCTACAACAGTATGATGACTTCTTGTCCGAGTTGAAAATTGGTATTGAATAGGGTGCGGTTAAAGACTTCAGCATTGCTAAAGATGGGAGCATTCATCTAGAGGGAAGGTTATGCGTGCCCCGAGATCCTGAATTGATAGAGAAAATACTCAAGGAGGCACATTCGACTATGTATTTTGTCCACCCAGGACGGGATAAGATGCTAGCAGATCTGAAACAATACTTTTGGTGGATGAACATGAAGAAGGATGTCGAGGATTTCATAGCTCGATGTCTAGTATGTCAGCAAGTCAAGATTGACCATAACCGCACTCCAGGGGAATTGCAACCACTTTCTGTGCCTAAGTGGAAGTGGGAATCAGTGAGTATGGACTTTATTGTGGGATTGCCCCGTTCGAGAAGAGGAAATGATTCTATTTGGATAATTGTTGATCGACTCACTAAGACAGCCAGATTTGTTCCTGCTAAAGTAACTTGGAAGGCAAAACAATTAGCCGATGCTTATGTGAAAGAAGTACTTAGACTACGTGGTGTACCGAAGACAATAGTTTCAGATCGAGATACAAAATTTATGGCTCGTTTTTGGAATGAGCTACAAAGGGCATTCGGCCCAATCCTTAAGTACAGCACCGCTTTTCACCCAGCTACAGATGGGCAGACAGAGAGGACCATCCAGACTCTAGAGGATATGCTTCGAGCATGTGCCCTTGATTTCCAGCGTTCGTGGGAGGACATCTTACCATTGGTAGAATTCTCTTACAACAATAGTTACCAGAGTAGTATTGGTATGGCTCCGTTTGAGGCCTTGTATGGCCAAAGGTGTAGGACACCGCTTTGCTGGGATACCGGGAAGCCCGGCGTGGTCGTTGGACTAGAGATGAAAAGAGAGACTGCAGAACAAGTCAAAATCTTTAGAGATCGGATGAAGGCTGCACAAGATCGACAAAAATCCTACGCAGATCGTAGGAGGAGGAAACTTGAGTTCCAAGTTGGTGAGAAGGTGTTCCTTAAAGTCTCGCCAACGAAGGGAGTCAAGACGTTCGGAATGCAAGGGAAGCTTGATCCTCGGTACATTGGACCATACGAGATTTTGCGCAGAGTTGGGGAAGTAGCTTATGAGTTAGCACTACCACCACAGTTAGCTAAGGTTCACAATGCATTCCATGTATCACAATTGCGCCAGTATGTATTTGATCCATCACACATACTCCATCATGAGCCGATTCAACTTGTTGAGAGCTTGCAGTATGAGGAGAAGCCTGTAAGGATCCTAGGTCGAGAGGTTAGAAAACTCCGTAGCCGCACGATTCCACTTGTGAAAGTGTTATGGAGTGGACAGGATGACGACAGTGCTACTTCGGAAAAAGAGGACGACATGCTAATTAGATACCCTTACTTATTTGAGTAATGTATTTATAGCCATTAGTTTGTGTTAGTTTCGAGGACGAAACTCTTGTAAGAAGGGAAGACTGAAACAGTCGCATTATTAATGAGATTTCATTAGTCATTTTTTAGCGCCTAATTTTTTTCTTTTAATATTTGTCATTCACTAATTAAAATTTAATTAGTGATGGTAGAGATTTGAAAATTTTCTACGATGATTAGAAACTTGTTAAATCGTAACGTGGTTATGAATCATAACAAGAAACGTAAACTTTGGAGGTAAAACTTAAAGTTGAGCAACTACCGATAATAGTTCGAGAAAATTTTAATTATTACCCGAGCATATTATTTAATCATGATGGGAGTAAATTAAATATTTCATACACATATACAAGTGATTTTTAAACATCAAGTACAAGTTAACATGTACAACAATTTTTACCCAAACCTTAAACTATCTTAGATAAACCTTTCCTACACTATAATAGACCAAAATGAGACAAAAATCCCTTCCAAAACAGCCCCAAACAGCAGAATATATGGCTGTCCCATACTCTTTGTTCACTTACATACACTACCTAAACACTCTACGCAAAACCCCCTTTTGTTCTAACCTAGATTATACATCATTACAAGCATGCAAGAGACTAATATTTGAAGCAACAACACTCTATTTTCTGAATAAGAATTCAGCCATAAACACCCAACACATTGCTCCCAAGTTCATTCATGAACAAACACTAGCATCCCTTCAAACATTCAACTACTAAAACACCTTCTTTTCTCATTAAATCTTCTTCAAAAACCCATCTAAAACTTCTGAAAATTTATGTTTATAAAATTAAATATTTCATAAAAATAATCTTCATTTTAAGAGCTTTCCATAGACTCTAAACTTGAAGAAATCCACCAAGCATAGAGTAAGTTATGATCATTTCTTTATTCCACTAGCTTTTGTTAAAACTTGTTGATGAAGAACACTTTTACTTGAATCTTTCTATAAACTAAGATCATTTTAATATGGAATTTTGTCTCTAAAACTAAGAAAAATCATCACTTATAAAATCTCTATAATAATAATAAAAAAATGTTCTTTTCACAAACTTATATATTTTCTTAACTTAAAAATTTAAGTAAAATTACGAGACTTGATTAAGTATGTTGCTCAACATAATAAGTATACTCCAAATATGTTAAAATCATAACAAGTATTAGTTTAACAACTCCAACTAAGGAAAAGTTAAGTGCATGTTAGAAATCCAAAATTATTATTGATTTTTTGATGAATGCAATATGTTTAGTTGAAGAGTTGGAGTTGAGGCTTGAAGGGCAAGGACCCGAAGTTGGAACCACTTTTAAGAACGCATCGGAGCTTACATAGGAGCTTAAGAAATACTTATATAGCACTACAAGAAATGCTTTTTTTTGCAACGACAAAAGTCGTTGCAAAAGAGTCAAAGTCGTTGATATAAAGAGCTTTTGCAACGAACTTTTTCGTTGCATGTCCAGCTGTAGCAAAAAACTATTGCAACGATTTTAGTTGTTGCAAAAGATAATATTTGTTGAAACGAAATGTTTTGTTGCCATAACTTTTGCGTTGCAAAAAATCCATCTTCCTATTAAAGGATTCTAATTCTATTGCAACAAAGTTTTGTTGCTGAAAACATGGTTTTCTTGCAACATTGATTTTCGTTGCAAATGATATTCTTTTTTGTAACGACATTTAGCATTACAAAAAATATTCTACTGCAACAACATTTACTGTTATAAAAGTCATTATTGTAACTTTTGTTTCAAACCAAAGATACAAATAATTGTTATTTGTATCTTTTGTTTGAAATCAAACATACAAATAATCTCTTTTTTTAAAAAAAAAATGCAAACCCATAACATTGAAAGCAAATATATTCGTTAATGATCAATTTCAAACACATAACATTGCTGCTATACCAGAGAAGCACATCACTTCTAACAAAAGATTTACAAACCGAAGAGAATATTCAAACCTCCAAGAACATTTTGATATCTAATTTATATACATAAATAACCCAGCTTCTGAGCATTTAAATACGATAAGATCTAATCTAGGTAACAAAAATAAATATGGAAAGCAAACCCATAAATTTTAGTGTTGCTGCGCAAATGAATATGTTATTGCTCGACAACTTCATGTCAGGCCATATCTTGAGTGATTCAGTCTGCAGTTTAAATGTCATACCAGTCACCAAATCAGTACGCATAGTCTGCTGCAGGTAAAATTTGTGACACGAGGATTTAAGATTTGCTTCAGACTTGCTCCGAGGAAAGTGGTTCAGTAATTAGGAGCCTTTCAACTTCATCATTAGCCTCAACTTGCTGTCTCCATCACTGATTTTACAGAAACAGACCTCAGCAGCAGCCTTGACAGCCATGAGAATGTTGAACCACCACCACCAGCGTCAACAACAAAACACTAACAGCAGCCATAACACGCAACAATAATGACAGTAGCTGCAACCTCAACACATGAAAGCAGCGATCACAACAGTAGCGACAAAGACCTTGTTTAGCTCCTGTCAAGCCTTGATAGAAAATCTAAAGTTTAAATTATACTACATCCGAGCTACGGGTCGTGCTTTTGCTAGATGTTGATACATGTAGTTGTCAGAATAATAAGAAAATTAAACAATGCCACACTCAAATCTTACCAAGAGATGAGGAAGAAAACTTACTATAGCATAAAAATAACTAAATCCAAGATAATCTGAGATGCTTACATTGATTATGAACTCACGATCTTGAACTAAATACTAAAAAAATTAAACAAGTGTCATAGTATCACGAAGAGCAAAACGAAAATGAGCACAACATTAGTAGACAAAAATATGCTGTAATGACTTGTTGTATATGTGTGTGTTGGTATAAATTTATAGTATCCAAAGTATTTAAAGAAGTTTCATTACCATTGTTTGTATAAATTTGTAGTACTCAAAGTATTCTCAAAGTATTTAAAGAAACAATTAGTTGGTTGTCTTGGTAGTAATGATCACATCACATTTTAATCCTTTGGAATATAACACCTTCCAGAACAACACTTAGAAAGTAAGATTATACATTAAAGTTGCACATAAGACCACAAAAGCTTCATGATCGAAGATCAAACATTAAAGTAACAAACATCAAAATCTCCATAAACGAAGGCGTTTTACATGCTCTTATTTTCTAGTTCATTCTGTTACAATTTAAACATTATGTTAATAAATTTGTTGCATAGTTACCTAAACACCTAGAATGAGCATGATATAAGGTAGTGAAAGGGATAACAAAATAATTTGATGTATTAAGGATATATTATAAATTGAGAACCAGAATGGTACCTGCTCAGATCCCACACCATAAATATATCTTCTACATATTGTTTCCCTTTGAGACAATTCATCGAACAATTGGTAAGCGACATTATTTACTGCCTAAAAGTACAATCATAGCAACTCATTTTCAGCAAATTCAAGTACTAAAACTCACAAATTCAAGTACTAAAATTCTCAACAAATGATCTAGTGCAGAATATTACAATTTTGGAATATCAACACAGGATAAAAGCATGACCAAGGGGGATTAGAAAAACACACATGAGTAGAAGAATCCAACCTGAATAATTTTAAGCATGACAATTCTCAATAAAAAGCATAAGTAGCTGAATTTCATCTATTTAGTTCATGAATGCAAACAATTCTCAAATCATTTGTTGCTTGAAAGATTTTGCTTGCTATTTCGTTCCACATATTAACTAATTCACTAACTAAACTGAAATTCAATTAATTTACCAATTAACAAAAGAGAAAAAAAATAACAAAAGGGACAATAAAAAAAATTTACTATATAAACCCTAAACTTCACCAATCTATAGCAGCAATTTTGTGAACAAATGTTAAACTTCTCATAAGAATGTCAATTTTCCGAAACTCAAAATCTACTATAGTGAATGAATATCTGCAGTAAATGAATTACATTAGTATTGGTGAACAAATTTGAAGAATTGGCAGCAATCTTAATGAAATTTTCAGATTTGGTAAAAAATTCTCTTACATAACACTATTTTCGAATTGATTCAAAGAACGAAAATATCAATAGCCATTGATGAAGGGATTGGGTGATAAACGTGGTTTTGGAGATATATGAGACTTCCACAGTTGATCCAAAGAACTAAAATATCAATCCAGCACAATTATCAATCACTAACACCAAAACTTTCAATAAAATTAGGTTGAAATTTACCTTAAAAGAGAAGAGCAAGTGAACTGAAGGTAGAGGCGAACTGAATGACGGTGGATGACGGTGAAGAGGAGCAGAGCCGGAAAACTTTCAGCAATAACAATGGTGGCAGGAGTTCGGTGGACTGGGTGGTGGATGACGATGGAGAGGAGCAAAGCCGACAACGTTCAAGGAGATCCGGCAAGCCGACGAGTTCAAGAAGAGCCGGCGTTCAAGAAGAGACAGTGGAGGAAGAGCAGCGATCAAGAGAATGGCGGGTTTAATGTCGAGTGAAATGAAATTAGGTTTAGTGTGTTTTCAGATTTTATTAAAATATACCTTTTATTTTTTGCAATGTCTTTATTGTTGCAATACATAAAATAATTTTTAGCAACAACTTGTGTTGTTGCGATACCTAATCAAACTTTATAGCAACGAGTGGTGTCGTTGCAAAAAATAAATATTAATTATTTCAAAAGTTGCGCTCATTTTTGGTGGAGGGAAATGAAATTTCAGATATGGCAACAATAAATTAGTAACGAAATTTATTTTTAGCAACAACTAATACTTTTTGCAACGAATTTTTTGAAGTCGTTGCAAAACCTTGTTGCTAAAAACTAATTTTCTTGTAGTGTAGGCTTGGAGTCGAGGTATGTCACATGGGGTGATTTTTAAAGGCTTTAAGAACAAGTTGGGAAAGTATTGTATAAACTTGTTTTTTAAAAAAAAAAAAATTCCCAAAGAGAAGTTCTTAAATCTTGAAAAATGATATCAAAATGACAATTTTGAGTATGCAATGATTTATTACATGTATTATTATTGTGGGCATCATGCATGTTGATTTTAAGAATTGTTAATGTTTAAAGGCATGATTTACACTACTTTGTGAAAGTAATTGTGATGGAAATGGTTTTATGGACTTAGAAAATATTTGAAATGCATTTTAAGAGTAATTTCCAGTAACTATATGTTAAACTAATCTCTTTAATAATTTTGTTGAAATTTATTCGTTAAATCGATATTTTAAGGGGTTTTAAGGTATTTAATACTCTTATTATGAAATATGGTATTACATAAACTCTTGATCATCAAAAATAATTAATAAAATCATATTATAATGTCTCCAACAGATTTGGCCAGAATATATTTAATTTGGAATTTGTCATGATTTTTGAGTAATCGTTAAATTGTTTATCGGTAAATTGTTAAATAATAAAATATAAAATAATTACTAAATGAAGACATATGGACTTCAAATTTTTTTCACATACTTATATGGACAGTAAATAAATTTGATAAAATTTTGAGAAGATTTTATTGACGTTTAAGGACCTTAATAATTTTTACTCGGTTATTAGTAATCGGTAAGTTAGAAAACGGTAAAATACAAAATAAATACTAAATGACGTCTTTTGAGCACGAACAATTTATGAGACACTTATATAAAAAGTATATACATGTCGAAAAATTTATATGGATTTTTTTGACCATATATGGACTTAAATAAGTTTTATTCGGTTTATCGGTAAAATAACAATATTAATTATTAAAAATACCCCACACGGTGTTTAATGATTATTTAAAATTTTATATTCCTTAATTAGTTTCTGGAACATCATAAAAGTTTTTATATTAATTTATTTGGACTTAAATAATTTTAAACCGATTTTATTGATTTATCGATAAAATGTCTATATAAAACATATAAAATATTATACATGACATTTATTAGTTAAAATGAGCTAATAAAAGTGTTATATGACTTCTAGAATTTAAGTAAAATTTTATTAAGCTAATTATTGCTTATTTACTAATTTATCAAATTAATAAATATTGTTTAATTATTTAAAGGTGTAATATTGTTAATTAAATTTGAATAAAAATAGACCTATATCAAAAACTTATAATTTTGTTAGTAACCTACTGCCTCATAGTATAAAATAAGTTTTACTTAGATGGCTTATAATTTTTATGGACTTAAAATACCATTTAAATAACGGTAAATACCTAAATCGTCGAAAATATTCATAAAATCATTATAAGTGGCATAACGAATCGTAATCCGATGGGACAACCTTAACCTCATTTTAATTAAGGTATTATAATGACTTGATTAATTTGAACCTTGTTGGAGAATTAATATGTATTTTTGTAAATCAATTATCGATTTTATTATCGGTAAAACTATTTCGTATTTAAGGAAATAGTGTTTTATGAAATCTTTTGTCATAATGATTTTAAAGACTTATGAACTATATCATAGTTATTTTGAATTAATTTCAAAACTCTTTGATTGAAACTAAACATTTTAGTGGTTTCCTTGAAAAATCGTCTTGAATTTTTAATCACTTTTTGTAGCGATGCATTTCCACACATGCTAGTGATGCCCCAATATAATACAAAGGTTATGTTTGATGATACGATTATGCTAAGCATGTTTTACCTATGTGGGAAATATTATGATTTGATTTTTGCTATATTGTAAAGAAAGTATGTTTTGCTATGTTGCAAATAAAAGATGTTTATCATAAGGAAAAAGTTAATATTTTTGACTTTTCAAATGCTATTGAAATTACAAGGTATATATATATATATATATATATATATATATATATATATATATATATATATATATATATATATATATATATATATATATATATATATATATATATATATTATATATATATATATATATATATATATATATATATTATATACAAAAATGTTTTAGCCTAAATGGCGGGTACATATGCCACAGCAAATGTTGTGTGCATGATTAAACGGCTCACCAATGCTGAGCGCATATTGTTCACAATACCATTGTGTTACACTTGCCGGATATGTCGCGGACGGTAGACCGACTACCAAACGAGTCACAGGATGGCTCACAGAGTACCCATGCAAACTTATAATATGAGTTTGAAATTGATTGGATCCATTGAGATCTTAAGATATATGATGAAATTTAAGAATTTGAAATTACTATAAAACCACTGAACTGGGTTTGAATGATAATATGATTTATCAAACGAAAAAGCATCTTTCAAAAATTTACTCAAATCAAATCAAAAGGTTTTGATAAGTTGTTTGACGGACACTAGTGTGTTTATACTCAGCCTTTTTGCTGATACTATGCTTTGTATGTTTTTCCAATGGTTTTGTTTTTAGAGTAAACCCCTATGGCACCTCGACAAAGAATGGATATGCGAGCGGAAGATGAACCCGAGTTGGAGTATGACTCCCCTTTTGTTTAGATCTCTTTATTGTATTTGAGAGACTATTAGTTTGGTTGTTTAGGTTTGGACTATTTTAAGGATGTAATTCGAACTTTGGACTTATTTCGATTTGGTTGTAACTTTCCTTTATTTTAGACAGTTAAGACTTCCGTTATATTGCTTTGGTTATGGTTCAAGTATTCTACTTGGACATTGGTTTATCCTTTAAGTAACCCCTTTTATTATGCTGGCAAAAGCAAGCTTCCGCTTGATTAATACTAAATTCCATTTAGTCTTTGCCTTCATAATTCGGGGCGGTTACAGTTGGTATCAGAGCCAAGGCTTTGGAAGCTTGTCTGAAATATTTGGAAAATTAGATAACTAGTCTAACTTAGAGAAGTTGAAGTTTGGAGTAACCAATGAAAGTAATTCGGAAATAAATTTAAATTAAGGATTATTCGTAAAGAAATGATTTAAGTTGTAAGTCTAACTTAAATCAAATAATTAACTAAGTACCATTATTAAACTAGAAGTCTTAAAGGTTCTTAGTAAGCAAGTGATGATCTAATTATGTGGCTAAGTTGCCTAAGCATGACGGTACATTAAGTTGAGGGTAAATTTGTCATTAAAAGTGTTGGAATATCAAATGAGATGGAAAATTGACAAGTTAGTAAGTTACTAAGTCAATAAGAATTAAGAAAGAGTGTTATGCATGTGCATACCTATTTGTCTTAAAGGCATAATTATTAATTAGTTATTACCTCATGGCAGGAACGAAGAGGAAATCGGGGAAGGAATGGATCCCCAAGCCCAGCTGAATATCTTAACAGAGCAACTTAGAGTCATACAAGAGACCAATGCTCAATTAGTTCAACTTATAGCCAACCAACATGCTAGTGTGGATGAAGAGACTAAGTTCTACAAAAGGCTTGCTACACACAGGCCTAAGATCTACAATGGTGCTACGGATCCAGTTGTCCTTGAAGATTGGATCAATGAAACTGAGAAAATTCTTGAGGTGGTGAACTGCCTAGAAAATCTGAAGGTTAAACTTGCAGCATTCTATTTAGTGGGACCTGCAGAGCTTTGGTGGAGAGCCCTAAAGGGTGTCTCGTCTGCCTCCACATCTGCTGGTGGAGCAGCACAACCCACAAGATGGAGATGGGAATATTTCTTGAAGAAACTAAGGGAGAAGTTCTACCCAGCAGCTCTACAGAGACAAAAAGAATCGGAATTTCTCTACCTAAGGCAGGATTCTCTTAGTGTTACTGAATACGCTAACAAATTCTTGGAGTTGGCTCGATTTGCCCCAGATTATGTGCTTGATGAGAAGAAAAAGATGGATCGTTTCTACAATGGTCTCAACTTCAGCTACCAAAAGTTGATGGGCCAATATGAGTCTTTTCAAGCTATGTATGAACATGTTGTGGAGAAAGAAATGGTCTGCAAGAGAGAGGAAGATATGAGGAAAAAGAGATCTGGTGGAGACCAGGGAGGTCAGAGCAAGAAGCCTAGAGTTGAGGGAAACTTCAAGGGAAATCAGAACCAGAACCCAGAAACTTCCAAAACCAAAACCGCTTCAGCAACAACAAAAACCCGCAAAACTCCAATCCGCTAAAAAGTCAATTGTGGCAATGCAAGAAATGGCATTCAAAGGGAGTCAAGCTGTGAGGGTAAAGCGTTATGCAATTGTGGAAAATCGGTCATTTAGCTCGAGATTGTTGGGGCAAGAAGGAAACCGGAATGGTGGAACGTTACTCGGAAATCAAGGGAACCGGTAACAACTCTCTGCCTTGAATATAAAGCGCAATAGAGCTCATCTTACGGAGGCCAGGGAACCGGCGGGAGGAGGAAAATTCTTTGCCATTATCTTGCGCGGGGAGCCTAACACCTTGGTTCCTAAAGCGAAGGTAAAGTCATTTCTAGGATTACTTTATTGCTTGGTAAGTCGCGAGTCTTATTTGATTCGGGCGACAAGTCTTATGTTTCTAAGTCATTGTGAGATCCTTGAGCTATTACATTAATGTATGCCTATAATGCATAGAGTTGATTTCAGATGGATCAGCGGTATCATGTAATACAAAGTTGATTGATTGCCCATTAGTGATCGAGGGTAAGGAGTTCCATGGAGCTGATTGTATTTGACTTAGGAGGGTTTGATGTTATTTGGGAATGGTGGCTAGGTAAACATAGGCGATGATTGAGTGCTATGAGAGAAATGTAAAGATTGGGAACAATCCGAGGGATCGAGTAGCTTTTAGTGATGGACCATACCTAATATTGAGCAGGAGATGATGAGAGGCTTACCACCTTTCAAAGAGGTGGGAAGCCTATGTCTACCACATGGCGAATCAACATACAAGGAGGTCGACTAAGCCAAATCTTGATAGTGCGAGAATTTTGAGTATTCCCGATGATCTACAGGTTACCTCCAATGAGAGAGATTGATTTTCATATTGACCTAGTTCCAGGGTCAAGCCCGATATCAAAGGCACCGTATAGAATGGCACCACTTGAGTTGACTGAACTAAAAACCCAACTCGAGGAGTTACAAGACAAAGGGTTTATCAGACCAAGTGTATCACCATGGGAGCTCCAGTGTTGTTGTGAGAAGAAAGATGGGCTTTGAGCTATGTATTGATTGGGAGAATAAAATCACAATCAAGAACAAGTACCCACTTCCTAGAATTGATGATTTATTTGACCAGTTGAAGGGAGCCGGAGTTTTCTCTAAAATTGACCTGAGATCTGGTTACCATCAGTTGAGGATAGCGGAAGAAGACATACCTAAAACTGCTTTTCGCACCAGGTATGGGCACTATGAGTTTAGAGTGATGCCGTTTGGGTTAACTAATGCCCCTGCAGCATTCATGGACTTGATGAATCGAACATTCCACGACTATCTTGATAAGTTTGTAGTGGTTTTCATTGATGATATCTTAGTGTACTCTAAGAACGAGAAAGATCATGAGGAGCACTTAAGATTGGTATTGACACGATTGAGGAAAGGAAGCTTTTATGGGAAGTTGAACAAGTGCGAATTCTGGCTTGATCGAGTTGTCTTCTTAGGTCATGTAATCTCAAAAGATGGCATAACGGTGGACCCCGAGAAGATAAAGACTATCATTGATTGGCCAGCACCGACTAGTGTTACTGAGGTAAGAAGCTTTATGGGTTTGGCAGGTTACTACCGAAGATATGTTGATGGGTTTTCTAAGATCGCACTACCGATCACCAATTTGGTCCGAAAGAATACCAAATTTGTGTGGTCACAAAAGTGCGAAGATGCTTTCATAGAATTGAAGAAGAGGTTGACAACGACTCTAGTGCTAGTATTGCTTATGGATGGGAAAGAGTTCACGGTATATAATGATGCATCTTTAGAGGGCTTGGGTTGTGTACTCATACAAGAGGGGAAGGTCATTGCCTACGCATCAAGACAATTGAGGCCGAATGAGAAGAACTTCCTGGTGCACAATTTGGAATTAGCAGGCGTTATATTTGCCTTAAAAATTTGGAGGCATTATCTCTACAGCACTACTTGCAAGATCTACACCGATCACAAGAGTTTGACTTATCTGTTTACACAAAAGGAGCTTAACATGAGGCAGAGAATGTGGCTAGAATTGATGAAAGATTATGAAATCACTTTGGAGTATCATCCCGGAAAAGCAAACCGTGTAGCAGATGCCTTTAGCCGAAAACCGAGGATGGTCATAAATGGACTAATTTCAGTACCCTATGAGATCTATAAGGAGATGAAGGAGCTAGAATTGATTGTGGTTAAGAAGGGATCATATGACAGTGTTCTCAATGCTATGAGTACAACGCCGAGTCTACATGAGGAGATACGTGAGCTACAACAGTATGATGACTTCTTGTCCGAGTTGAAGATTGGTATTGAAAAGGGTGCGGTTAAAGACTTCAGCATTGCTAAAGATGGGAGCATTCATCTAGAGGGAAGGTTATGCGTGCCCCGAGATCCTGAATTGATAGAGAAAATACTCAAGGAGGCACATTCGACTATGTATTCTGTCCACCCAGGACGGGATAAGATGCTAGCAGATCTGAAACAATACTTTTGGTGGATGAATATGAAGAAGGATGTCGAGGATTTCATAGCTCGATGTCTAGTATGTCAGCAAGTCAAGATTGACCATCAGCGCACTCCAGGGGAATTGCAACCACTTCCTGTCCCTGAGTGGAAGTGAGAATCAGTGAGTATGGACTTTATTGTGGGATTGCCCCGTTCGAGAAGAGGAAATGATTCTATTTGGATAATTGTTGATCGACTCACTAAGACAGCCAGATTTGTTCCTGCTAAAGTAACTTGGAAGGCAAAACAATTAGCCGATGCTTATGTGAAAGAAGTACTTAGACTACATGGTGTACCGAAGACAATAGTTTCAGATCGAGATACAAAATTTGTGGCTCGTTTTTGGAATGGGCTACAAAGGGCATTCGGCCCAACCCTTAAGTACAGCACCGCTTTTCACCCAGCTACAGATGGGCAGACAGAGAGGACCATCCAGACTCTAGAGGATATGCTTCGGGCATGTGCCCTTGATTTCCAGTGTTCGTGGGAGGACATCTTACCATTGGTAGAATTCTCTTACAACAATAGTTACCAGAGTAGTATTGGTATGGCTCCGTTTGAGGCCTGGTATGGCCAAAGGTGTAAGACACCGCTTTGCTGGGATACCGGGAAGCCCGGCGTGGTCGTTGGACCAGAGATGAAAAGAGAGACTGCAGAACAAGTCAGAATCTTTAGAGATCGGATGAAGGCTACACAAGATCGACAGAAATCCTAAGCAGATCGTAGGAGGAGGAAACTTGAGTTCCAAGTTGGTGAGAAGGTGTTCCTTAAAGTCTCGCCAACGAAGGGAGTCAAGACGTTCGGAATGCAAGGGAAGCTTGATCCTCGGTACATTTTACCATACGAGATTTTGCGCAGAGTTGGGGAAGTAACTTCTGAGTTAGCACTACCACCACAGTTAGCTAAGGTTCACAATGTATTCCATGTATCACAATTGCGCCAGTATGTATTTGATCCATCACACATACTCCATCATGAGCCGATTCAACTTGTTGAGAGCTTGCAGTATGAGGAGAAGCCTGTAAGGATCCTAGGTCGAGAGGTTAGAAAACTCCGTAGCCGCACAATTCCACTTGTGAAAGTGTTATGGAGTGGACAGGATGACGACAGTGCTACTTCGGAAAAAGAGGACGACATGCTAATTAGATACCCTTACTTATTTGAGTAATGTATTTATAGCCATTAGTTTGTGTTAGTTTCGAGGACGAAACTCTTGTAAGAAGGGAAGACTGAAACAGTCGCATTATTAATGAGATTTCATTAGTCATTTTTAGCGCCTAATTTTTTTCCTTTAATATTTGTCATTCACTAATTAAAATTTTAATTAGTGATGGTAGAATTTGAAAATTTTCTACGATGATTAGAAACTTGTTAAATCGTAGCGTGGTTATGAATCATAACAAAAAGCGTAAACTTTGGAGGTAAAACTTAAAGTTGAGCAACTACGATAATAGTTAGAAAATTTTAATTTTACCGACATATTATTTAACATGATGGGAGTAAATTAAATATTTCATACACATATACAAGTGATTTTAAACATATCAAGTTACAATTGTTACATGTACAACAATTTTACCCAAACTTTAAACTATCTTAGATAAACCTTTCCTACACTATAATAGACCAAAATGGACAAAATCCCTTCCAAACAGCCCCAACAGCAGAATATAGCTGTCCCATACTCTTGTTCACTTACAACACTACCTAACACTCTACAAGACCCCTTTTGTTCTAACCTAGATTATACATCATTACAAGCATGCAAGAGACTAATATTTGAAGCAACAACACTCTATTTTCTGAATAAGAATTCAGCCATAAACACCCAACACATTGCTCCCAAGTTCATTCATGAACAAACACTAGCATCCTTCAAACATTCAACTACTAAAACACCTTCTTTTCTCATTAAATCTTCTTCAAAAACCCATCTAAAACTTCTGAAAATTTATGTTTATAAAATCAAATATTTCATAAAAATAATCTTCATTTTAAGAGCTTTCCATAGACTCTAAACTTGAAGAAATCCACCAAGCATAGAGTAAGTTATGATCATTTCTTTATTCCACTAGCTTTTGTTAAAACTTGTTGATGAAGAACACTTTTACTTGAATCTTTCTATAAACTAAGATCATTTTAATATGGAATTTTGTCTCTAAAACTAAGAAAAATCATCACTTATAAAATCTCTATAATAATAATAAAAAAAATGTTCTTTTCACAAACTTATATATTTTCTTACTTTAAAAATTTAAGTAAAATTACGAGACTTGATTAAGTATGTTGCTCAACATAATAAGTATACTCCAAATATGTTAAAATCATAACAAGTATTAGTTTAACAACTCCAACTAAGGAAAAGTTAAGTGCATGTTAGAAATCCAAAATTATTATTGATTTTTGGATGAATGCAATATGTTTAGTTGAAGAGTTGGAGTTAAGGCTTGAAGGGTAAGGACCCGAAGTTGGAACCACTTTTAAGAACGCATCGGAGCTTACATAGGAGCTTAAGAAATACTTATATAGGCTTGGAGTCGAGGTATGTCACATGGGGTGATTTTTAAAGGCTTTAAGAACAAGTTGGGAAAGTATTGTATAAACTTGTTTTTTAAAAAAAAAAAAAAAAAATTCCCAAAGAGAAGTTCTTAAATCTTGAAAAATGATATCAAAATGACAATTTTGAGTATGCAATGATTTATTACATGTATTATTATTGTGGGCATCATGCATGTTGATTTTAAGAATTGTTGTATGTTTAAAGGCATGATTTACACTACTTTGTGAAAGTAATTGTGATGGAAATGGTTTTATGGACTTAGAAAATATTTGAAATGCATTTTAAGAGTAATTTCCAGTAGCTATATGTTAAAATAATCTCTTGAATAATTTCGTTGAAATTTATTCGTTAAATCGATATTTTAATGGGTTTTAAGGTATTTAATACTCTTATTATGAAATATGGTATTACATAAACTCTTGATCATCAAAAATAATTAATAAAATCATATTATAATGTTAAATTTAATATTTAATTTAATTTTTTTTAATTAAATTTACTAAATGAAGACATATGGACTTAAATAAGTTTTATTCGGTTTATCGGTAAAATAACAATATTAATTATTAAAAATACCCCACACGGTTTTTAATGATTATTTAAAATTTTATATTCCTTAATTAGTTTCTGGAACATCATAAAAGTTTTTATATTAATTTATTTGGACTTAAATAATTTTAAACCGATTTTATTAATTTATCGATAAAATGTCTATATAAAACATATAAAATATTATACATGACATTTATTAGTTAAAATGAGCTAATAAAAGTGTTATATGACTTCTAGAATTTAAGTAAAATTTTATTAAGCTAATTATTGCTTATTTACTAATTTATCAAATTAATAAATATTGTTTAATTATTTAAAGGTGTAATATTGTTAATTAAATTTGAATAAAAATAGACCTATATCAAAAACTTATAATTTTGTTAGTAACCTACTGCCTCATAGTATAAAATAAGTTTTACTTAGATGGCTTATAATTTTTATGGACTTAAAATACTAGTTAAATAACGGTAAATACCTAAATCGTCGAAAATATTCATAAAATCATTATAAGTGGCATAACGAATCGTAATCCGATGGGACAACCTTAACCTCATTTTAATTAAGGTATTATAATGACTTGATTAATTTGAGCCTTGTTGGAGAATTAATATGTATTTTTGTAAATCAATTATCGATTTTATTATCGGCAAAACTATTTCGTATTTAAGGAAATAGTGTTTTATGAAATCTTTTGTCATAATGATTTTAAAGACTTATGAACTATATCATAGTTATTTTGAATTAATTTCAAAACTCTTTGATTGAAACTAAACATTTTAGTGGTTTCCTTGAAAAATCGTCTTGAATTTTTAATCACTTTTTGTAGCAATGCATTTCCACACATGCTAGTGATGCCCCAATATAATACAAAGGTTATGTTTGATGATATGATTATGCTAAGCATGTTTTACCTATGTGGGAAATATTATGATTTGATTTTTGCTATATTGTAAAGAAATTATGTTTTGCTATGTTGCAAATAAAAGATGTTTATCATAAGGAAAAAGTTAATATTTTTGACTTTTCAAATGCTATTGAATTAAGTATATATATATATATATATATATATATATATATATATATATATATATATATATATATATATATATATATATATATATATATATATATATTTAACAAAAATGTTTTGCTGAATGGCGTCATATCCCCAAATGTTGTGTGCATGATTAAACGGCTCACCAATGCTGAGCGCGTATTGTTCATAATACCATTGTGTTACACTTGCCGGATATGTCGCGGACGGTAGACCGACTACCAAACGAGTCACAGGATGACTTACAGAGTACCCATGCAAACTTATGATATGAGTTTGAAATTGATTGGATCCATTGAGATCTTAAGATATATGATGAAATTTAAGAATTTGAAATTACTATAAAACCACTGAACTGGGTTTGAATGATAATATGATTTATCAAACAAAAAAGCATCTTTCAAAAATTTACTCAAATCAAAAGGTTTTGATAAGTTGTTTGACGGACACTAGTGTGTTTATACTCAGCCTTTTTGCTGATACTATGCTTTGTATGTTTTTCCAATGGTTTTGTTTTTAGAGTAAACCCCTTTGGCACCTCGACGAAGAATGGATATGCGAGCGGAAGATGAACCCGAGTTGGAGTATGACTCCCCTTTTGTTTAGATCTCTTTATTGTATTTGAGAGACTATTAGTTTGGTTGTTTAGGTTTGGACTATTTTAAGGATGTAATTCGAACTTTGGACTTATTTCGATTTGGTTGTAACTTTCCTTTATTTTAGACACTTAAGACTTCCGTTATATTGCTTTGGTTATGGTTCAAGTATTCTACTTGGACATTGGTTTATCCTTTAAGTAACCCCTTTTATTATGCTGGCAAAAGCAAGCTTCCGCTTGATTAATACTAAATTCCAGTTAGTCTTTGCCTTCATAATTCGGGGCGGTTACATAAACGTTAAGTCATCATCAAAACTCAATTAGGCCAACAACTTCCCCCTTTTTGAAGATGGCAAACTTTATAAACAAACTTAATTAATACTAGAGTAAAATAAATAAATTAGAGCATGCAAGAGATTTGAGCAAGTTTAACATTGGCAAATCAACTTATAATTTACCAAATATTCATTTAAAACAGTTTACTCTAAGATTCAATTTTAAGACATATCAATTTGTGTGTATCTAAACATGAATTATGTCTTTAAAATTTAATCATATTTCAAATAATACTAAACAAAACAACTTAAGTATCAAAATGTAGTAAATGTATCAACCTATGTGAATTTTCGAAAATCTTGACACGTTTTGGTGATTTTCTAAATGAAGTAAAACAATAATACTCAAGTAGTATCTAAGCAAGCATGGGAACACAAGTATTTATTTGAGTTTACTTTAACATAGAAAATTCATTTTTGATACGAATAAAATCAGTCAAGGCAATACTAATGATAATCAAAATAAAACAAGATGAAAAATAAAGCATTGATGTAATTTTCATTTAAAATCAAAGCAATGAAAATTTAGAAATCTAGAGCATATAATCTAACATGTAATAGATAAGCATCAGAGCAAAAGAGAGCATAAGCATCACAAGCATAAGCATAAGTTTGTTGCCTTTCTTCCCCCTTTTGACATCAATCAAAATGGACTAGATGTATCAACCCACAGCACTAAGGCAAGCATTAGTTAAATTAAGAAAGTAAGCAGCAACTAACTTAGCAAATACCATAAACTTATCAAGATATGAATCAATTAAGCATCATAGACCATTTGAAACAGTAGATGGAAAGAAAGCAGTAGCATAAGTTTTTCATCAACAAAAAATTACAACTTGGCGTACCCCAGACGGTACTCAAAACAAAAGAGAAAATATTGTTTGATTGTTTAAAAACATACGGTGTGGCCAACAAACTACATAAAATGATTAATTGAGCAGAAGAAGGGATCAAGTCGCAGTCTCCTCATCAACAAACTCTGTTTGCACTTCAACTGTGTAAGGCTTTGCACCTAGACGAGACTCCATCTGGGACAGCTGATCAGTAGTGGATGCGAGTGAGACACGGATTTCATCTTGAAAAGCATAGAGTTGAGACTGAAAATGAACAAATTTGGAGAGAATAAGATCAAGGTTAGCAGGAGGAACAGTGGAGGGGTTAGTATCAAAACCAAGTGTAGTCTGTGGAGGTGAAACGTGTGAGGTGAATGGTGGTGGCGTAGTAGGTATAGGTGATGGTGGTGGTGATGGTACATGTGGTGGTGGAGGCGTGGCTGGTTTTGGTGAAGGAGGGACATTTGTAGGCTCTTTGGTGGGATGTAAGGTGATTTCGTCATCCAAACCAACAAGACGTTTTGAGGCCAGCCTGCTACTCTATCTTGGAGTGAGTAAAGGCTCCTCCTTAACTGGCACAACAACCTCCTCATCATCAGAACTTTCATCGGAATGTTCTTCCTCCAGTTGTTCACCTTCCCATTCTCTAGAGGCTTCCCCCTCACTTAATACTTCCCCCTGTTCCTTAGTAACCTCTGCATGTTCAGTGCTGGCAGAGGGAACAACTCCCTGAACCTCTTTCTCTTTTTCTTCCCTCTCCTCTCCTTCCTCTTCTTTTTCTTCCACTTCTTTTTCTTCTTCTACCTTCTCATCATCCGAACTAACATCCTCTACTTCCTCAACAACATCCTCTAGAATCCCCTTTTCATTTCATTTTGAGATGCAAATTGTTCAGGCATTTTGCACCTATTTTGTTATTGGCACTCATAGGGAATTCTAGGCCATCTAAAGGAACATCATCAATGAAGGAAAATTGATTTTAATGTGGTTAGCCAAACAATAAACCATTGTAGCATCACGAAGGTTTACTTTGCTACGCTTGGAATTGCGAGGCAAAAAAATCTTCGAGCAATGTTATACAACAACTTGTGCAATGGTGATAAAAAGTTGTGGCTAAAACATTTTTTGTCATTGATTCCTAAAAATTTCAATACAGTCTTTTCATTTATCCTGGAAAAGACAGTCTTTGACCCTACGTAATATATATCGAACCCTACAGCAGGAACATTGAACCATTTCCCCAACATAAGACTATTAAACTCAATCTTGATTTCTTTAACTGTGCTTGAACAAACCCCGTTTTCAATTGAGAAATTTTTAATAAAGTGACGCATAAGATTTGGGTAAATCGAATTGCATGAGTAGTCATACATCAAAACTTCCCACCCTTGATTATTTAAATAAAGTGACGCATGCATGGTTCATACCAGTATTTGTCAATTCCAAATCCAACAGACATTTCTTTTGCGGGTTCCTCAGCACTATTTGGGTCTAGTTGCTTGGTCCTCTTTGTGGGTCTGGATGATCCGTTTTGGGTTGGAGTGTGGTATTTTTGTTTCGGCATGCATGGCCTTTGGCGTGGTTGATTTTTGTTCTTTTGAAGATGACAGTTGTGCATTTCCCGATGGTGAGGGATGAATTACTTGAAGTGGTTTATGTTGTATGAACTTTGGAGTTTTTCCTTTCATGTTCTTGCTTGAAGAAGAAAAATTCGGGGGTTTTCATGGTGGATGAATGAAGTGAAGATGAAGGAGTGAAGAAGTGAAATGAGTATTGACGGTTTTGAAGAGGGTTTAGTAATGAGCAGTACATGTCAGTTTGAGGGTGTGATGGGGTGGGTGAGTGAGTGATGGGACGTGAGAGAGTGGGTATTTATGAGTGAGTGGTCGGTTATATGAGGGGTTTGTACTACTTCTTGGATCAGTTTGTATAGTGTGAATGATGAGTGTAACGTAAGGTTCGCGGGTATATTCAATGAATTAAAGCGGGTAATAACAATATTTCGAAACACCACGATGATCCGTCTTCTAAATCTTGCAATAATTGATTTCTCAATCATGATTGTTGTGGGTGATCTAACCCTTCCAATTTCCACGTTGCTTTGAGGAGGCTTGCTAGCATTAAACTTTAGTGAAGCTTGATCATACCTAGCTCCAACCTCATCTTTTCAAATTGTATCCTAAGAAGTGGTTTAGTCATTATATCTGCAACTTGCTCATTAGTACTGACATGTTTAACAATATTATTTTTATGCTCCACATTATCCTTAAGAAAATTATGTCTTATATGTATATGCTTAACTCTAGAATGATGCACTGGATCTTTTGATATGCATATGACACTAGCATTATCACAATAAATAGGTACACATTCAAATTTAATACCAAAATCTCTTAGCTGTTGTTTTATCCAAAGCAATTTTGCCAATATAGGTAGCGGTTTTGACCCGCAGCATTAGGAATAGCAGCAGATGTGAAAATATTATTGGCTGCGGTCCTAAAAACCGCAGCCTATACCCCATTTTAGAACAAAAAAAAAACTTGATTATTGGCTATGGTCATTGCAAGAACCGCAGCCTTTGAGGCATTTTTTAAATTTTTTTTCGTTTAATGCATTGAGATTGAAGCTAGATCGAAATACAGATCGAAATCTCTAAAAACCGAATGAAAGAATGAAAGAACAAAAGAACAACGATTGAATCTATAAAACAATCTATAAAAGAATAAAAGAACAAAAAATACATCAATAAACAGAAACAATCTATAAATAGAAACAATCTCTACAAGCTAGATCGAAATCTATAAAAAAAAAATACAGTTGAGATTGAATCTATAAAAAAATCTATAAAAGAATGAAAGAACAAAAAGTAAAAATACCTTTTCCATTTTGTTTCAAACGAAATACATCAATAAAAAGATACATCAATAAAAAACGAAATCTCTGCAAAACATAAATCTATACCGAAATCCAGAACCAAATCTCTACAAACATAGATCGAAATCTAGATTGAAATCTCTACAAATATAAATCTAGAAGCTTCTTCACCTTCACCTTGAATCTTCACCTTCATCTTGAAATGAAATCACTTTGAAGTGTAGAAGCTTCTTCACCTTCATCCGTGAATCTTCACATCTCGAACAAACTCTCCATAGCCAAGACCAAGCACAGCGATTTCTGGAGTTCTAATGGTGGAAAAAGAAAAGAGGAGGTTGAAGGAGAGAGAAAGATGAGTGACAATTGAGATTGAAGCTAAGGTTTAGAATTAATTTCTTTAGGGTTAAGAGGGAGAACAGTGATAGAGAGAGAAAGAGGCGGAAATTATCATTAGGGTTAAGAGGAAGAACAGAGAGGAAGAGGCGGAAATTATCTATATATAAGGCCGGTTAAATTTTTTGTTTGGCTGCGGTCAACGCAAGAACCGCAGCCCTTGAGGGTTAAAATTTTTTTTTTGATTATTGGCTGCGGTTTTGTCAATGACCGCAGCCTATGTGCTATTTGTTTCGCCTTATTTTTCTTCTATTATCTGCTGCGTTTATTAGGAACCGCAGCAAATGTTTAGCAGCCAATAGCGTTTTTTCCACTAGTGTTAGCTTCAACGATGGATAAGGCAACTGTGTTTTGTTTCTTGGAACACTAAGATACTAAACATGAGCCAAGAAATTGTACCATTCCTGAAGTACTCTTTCTATTCACAAGATCTCCTGCATAATCTGCATCACTAAAACCTTTCAAGTCATAGACATCACTTTTTGGATAAAATAGGGACAAGTCATCTGTTCCCTTTAAATATCTTAGAATCCTCTTTACTGCCGTATGATGTGATTCCTTGGGATTTGATTGAAATCTAGCACACAAGCCAACACTAAACGAAATATCGGGTCTACTAGCAGTTAGATATAGTAATGATCCTATCATTGCCCTATACATCGTTTGATCGACACTTATACCATTCAAATATTCATCTAATCTAATGTTAGTAGCCATAGGTGTATGGTTTGTTTTAGCGTTATCTAGACCCTATTTCTTTAGAAGTTATTTTATATATTTTTGTTGATGGATGAAGATACCGTTAGTCGTTTGTTTAATTTGCAAACCAAGGAAGAAATTTAATTCTCCCATCATGCTCATTTCAAATTCATAACTCATTAGGTCAGCAAATTCTTTACACAATAGTTCATTAGTTGCTCCAAAGATAATGTCATCAACATATATTTGAACAACTAAAATATCTGAACCTCTATTCTTAAAGAATACGGTGTTGTCAATTTTACCTCTTATGAATTTATTTTCAATCAAAAATTTAGATAATCTCTCATACCATTGTCTAGGAGCTTGTTTGAGCCTATAAAGAGCTTTATCAAGCTTATAGACATGATCTAGAGCCCATACCATTTAAGAAAGAACATTTCACATCCATTTGATATAATTTAAATTTCATAAAAGCAGCAAATGAAATTAGAATTCTAATAACCTCTAACCTTGCTACGGGAGCAAATGTTTCTGTATAGTCAATACCTTCCTGTTGATTGTACCCTTTGACTACCGATCTTGCCTTGTTTCTTACAATTGTTCCATGCTCATCAAGCTTGTTTCTAAAGACCTATTTTAATCCAATTATCTTTTTATTCTTGGGTTTTGGTTCCAAGTGCCACACTTTAATTCTTTCAAATTCGTTTAGTTCATCTTGCATTGCCACAACCCATTCTAAATCTTGTAAGGCTTCTTTGTAATTCTTGGGTTCCAATGTTGAGAGAAATGCAAAGTGTGCACAAAAGTTTCTCATCTAGGAACTTGTTTTGTATTCCCTTGCTTAAGTCACTTAAGATCAAGTCAAGTGGATGTGACTTTTGATGTTTCCACGATTTAGGCACGAAGTCTCTTGTGGAGACTGAAGTGGAAGCAGGCTCACTGACTTGATTTTCATTGTGCTCAGCTTCATTTCTTTCATTTTAAACTGCTCTGGGAACAACTGGATCAGAAATATCTGGTTGGTCCTGATTTTCCTGCTGTTCCTGCACCTGATTAAGTTCACCATTTTGAACCTATTGCTCTTCATTTACTTCTTTTTCTTGCTCTTTATGTATGTTTTCATCATCTTCCAGGTTAGCAAGACCTATCTTAAAATCACTTGTTTCTTGTTCACTTGTCATAAAATTAGATTCATCAAAAATAATGTGAACAGATTCTTCAACATACATATGTCTCTTGTTATAGACTCTATACGCTTAACTGTGGGATGAGTAGCCAATAAATACTGCCTCATCACTTCTTTCATCAAATTTACGTGTATTTCTTTTTCCATTTACATTCACAAAGCATGGACATCCAAGAACACGAAAATATGAAGTATTAGGTTTAATGCCTTTAAACAGTTCATAGGATGTTTTAGAAGTGATAGATCTAATTAACACGCCATTTACATTATAGCATGCAGTATTAACGGCTTAAGCCCAAAAGTTCCTAGGGAGACCACTAGCTATTAACATGGTTCTAGCCATTTCCTCTAATGTCTATTTTCACGTTCCACTACACCATTTTGTTGTGGTGTCCTTGGTGCGGAAAAATTGTGACTTAAACCATGCTCGTTGCAATAATCCATAAACCTTGAATTTTAAAATTGTTTACCATGATCCGATCTTATGTGGACAAGTTGATTGTTACTAGATTTTTGAATTTTATTGGCAAATGCAACAAATTCATCAAAGGCCTCATCTTTGCCAGATAGAAATAATGTCCATGTAAATCTATTATAATCATTAACTATAACAAATACATATCGCTTTCCACTGCGACTTTGGATTCTCATTGGTCCACAAAGATCCATATGAATTAATTCAAGTGGCTTTGAGGTGAACACGATATTTTAGTGTTTGAAAAACGACCTTACATGTTTACCCTTGGCACAAGGATCACATACTTCATTCTCTTGAAATTTAAGAGACGGTAATCCTCTCACTAGGTCTTTAGATCACAAAGTATTGAGTAACGAAAAACTAGCATGACCTAAACGTTTATGCCAAAGAAGAGGGTCATCTTCTATTACACTAAGACATGTTAGACTGATTTTGGGAACAGTGTGAAGGTCCACAACATAAGTGTTCCCTTTTCTGATTCCTTCCAGAATGGTGTCTCTTGTGTCATTCCTAGAATTAATGCACTTTTCAGAAGTAAAGTTTACAGAGTTACCTATTTCGCAAAATTGAGAGATGACATATATTTGGTTCGTTTTGTAATGTTGTTCCCTTTTTAAACATTGATATTTCAGGTTCCCGGTTTTGCCACAAAAGGAAAAGATCTTACTACTTGGGAAATCAACATAGACTTTTTTCTTCTTATTGTACTTATTGTATCCTAGACCTTCTGTTCCTTTAGTTTTGGCCTCAAGAATCCATTTGGGAACCTCTTTGAATTTCCCTTTTCCTCTTGAATTTAATTCAAGCTTTAGCTTTTCATTCTCAATTTTAGTGGATTCTAAGTCTAATTTCATCTTCTTAAAGTCGGTATTTATATCTTGAATAGGTTTGGTCTTTATTTTTTCTTCTAACCCTAACAATTTATATTGACTTAATTCAATATTTAACATGATGTTTTCTTGTTTTACTTTTTCTATAATTTCCTTTAACATCACATTTTGATCAAGTAAATCAAAGAACCTAGTTTGCACATCAGACCTAAAAGAATTTAGGTAGGATACTAGGTCATTACTGACCTTAAGGTCTTTTTTTATTTGGAGACAGGTGGCAGTTTGTTTTTCCAAATTATTTTGTGTCTCCAAGATCATTTTGATTAATTCATGTTTATCCAATCTAAATAGGTAATTAGGAAATGAATTAGAAGACAATACCTCTTTTCCTTTGGACTTTTCATCATGTGTTGCCATGAGACAAAGATTAGTTGTTTCTTCCTTAGCTGGAGCTTCGGTTTCAGCTTCACTTTCAGATTCTCCCCATGCAGCTATAATTGCTTTGCGAAAGTCAGTTTTGTTGAAGTTTCCTTTGTTCGGTTGTCTTCATGTTTCCCTTGCCTTCCATTTGCCCTTCTCGCTCTTCCTTTGAGGGCACTCTTTGATGAAATGGTCAGTGCTTCCGCACTTGTGACATTCGTAGTTGGTTTTCGAATTAGCAGTTCCCCTTTCTTTGTTGTTTCTTTGATTATTGTATCTGCTGTTCATGAAAAACTTTTTGAATTTTCGAACTAACATTGCTGTTTTTTTCTTCATCACATTCTGACTCTTCTTGTTCATTTGCTGTACGAGCCAAGCCTTTGTTTCTTGAACAATTAGTTGTTCCCAGATGTAATTCATGAGTCATCAGGGAACCAACAACCTCTTCCATATTGAATTTTGTGAAATCTTTGGATTCTTGTATGGCTGTGACCTTAGCTCTCCAGCAGTCATCTTGAGGTAGACTTCTGAGTATTTCTAACCTGTTCATCTGAGGGAATAAGCCTTCCAAGTGAGACAAGTTCGTTAGTAATGTTAGTGAACCTAGTGAACATTTCTTGAATGCTTTTTTCTAGGTTCGATAACCAATCTTTCATATTTTGACATTAGCAAGTCAATCTTGGAATGCTTCACTTCACTGGTTCTTTCATGAGTAACTTCCAGCGGATCCCAAATTCGCTTGGCTGTTTTGCAACCCATAATACGATTGTGTTCATTCGGTCTAAGCCCACAGTGAAGTCATTTGATGGCAAGAGCATTCATCTCTGTTTTCTGAAAATCTTCTTTCTCATATTCAGTTATTTATTTGGGAACAATCTTGTTAATGGAGCTGGTAGTGGTTACCTCAAAATCTCATACTTCGATGACTCTCCAAACTTGATAGTTTTCGGCCTTGATGAAGATTTCCATCATATTCTTTCAATATGTGTAGAATTTTCCATCGAACATGGGCGGTCTTTGAGCAGAGTAACCTTCTTCCATACGTTCATTCATTTTCAACATCTCTAAAATACCAAGATACGACTCTCAGGGTTTTCTTGATCAAATGAGGAACAGGGCTCTAATACCAATTGTAGAAACACATAGAAAATTATGAATGCAACAAGAGGGGGGGTGAATTTTTGTATTGCTTTTTCCAATATTTTGCCCTATTTTGTGGAAATTATAATCTAACAAAATACTTAAGTAAAAGCAAGAATGTAAAAAGGAGACAAGAGATTTAACGTGGCAACTTTCTAGGCCTTCTTAGAAAGAAACCCACAACCACTTCGGATTTTAAACTTCTCTTAATATGTTTTAAGCAATTAAAGCAATTACATAAAACTTGTTCTTTTCTCTTCACTACTAGGCCACTTCTCTTCTTCTCTTTCTCCTTCTCTTTTCTTTCTCTCGTTCTTTCTCACGGTTCCACTTTAGACTTCCCTAAGTCTAAATTACAATCTCTCAAAAACCCTTTACAAAATGATTTCCTAGAATGGATAAAGACACAAAGATTGCATATGAAAAATATTTGTGAATTAATTGGCAATCAAAAGAATGAATATTTTTCTCTCCTTTGGTGATCTCTCTTGAATTCTTGATTTGGGCACGCACACGGCTGGTCGGTTATTAAAGTTTCTTTTATATGTGATCAACCGTGCATTGCTACCATATTTCCCTTAATCTAAAATGTGGGAATAGTGGAGAAAAGCCTTAGAGGTTACTCAATGTTATTCGGTTATTTTAGGCTAAAAATAGTAAATTTCATTTATCTTTAACTGATTCCGTATTAACGTGGAGAGAACTTAGGGAGCTTAAACTCATGTTTTAGATTAGTTAATTTTGCCAATTAATTTCTTTATGCAATCTATTTTTGAATTTACCTGTACAAACAACTAAAATAAGAAAAACTTATTTTCCTACGTTTTTAGTTGACTTTCTTCTCAGATCTACTTGGCTAGGAACACTGTACTTTCTCCGTTAGATTTCTTTTTGACTTTCTACTTGGACTCCAATGTTGACTGCTTTGACATTGACTTTGACACGTACATTATTCGTTAAGCAAGCCTTTAGGTGCCATCGACGATTTTTACAAATCAAATATATGACCTACAAAACAATCTCTATGGTTTGTTTGTTTATAAACGTTAAGTCATCATCAAAACTCAATTGGGCCAACACACGTGAAGATCTTATACTAAGAACCCAAAAAGAACCACTTAGGAACGCTTCTGCTGCATATCTAGACCTTCCCAGATTTTAGCTTAATGAATCCTAAGCTGCCAGATTTTGGTGTTGTTGACTTTCTTTGACCATAATCAACCTTAATAAGCCTTAATTCATATTTTTACCCATACAATTTGCCCCCCAGACCTATAAATTCTTCTCATGAGTTTATGGGTCTATCTCTAGATTAAAACCATGTTTTATTTCTTCTTACTCAAGCAAGTTTGCCCTCATTATTCTTCCGTCTCGAGGTAAAGAAATAATTTAATTTTAACGAATACCATCTGGCATACAAGGCTGGACTCCCAAAAGTTTACGAAAAATCTCCATTTCTTCCTTGAAACTCGTGTATCTGGCAACTTGTTTTCTGGGAATATATGACCTTTAACATTTTCTGACTTCGTTCCTCGGAAAAATGTTGAAACTCTCTTTTTAGAAAATTCTCTGAGTAAATTCTTCTTTGGTGAAACTTGTTTAACACACTTAACTTGTGATTCTACTATTTCATCATTATCCCAACTTGGATAAACTTTGCATTAAATGCCCATCAAATTGCTGCTCCCTATACCTACTCTTTTCAAATTTTTGGCTGTTCAAATACGCAACGTTTGATTTTCCCACACTTCCTCTTGATGATTTTTAACCCTTGATCTTCTCTCACATTATTTTTCAATCATTACCTCACTATAAATACTCTTCATTTATTTACTTCAAACTTTTTACAATCTCTAAATTCTCATCTATTCTTCGACGTTCTCTGAATCTTCTTCTTCTTCTTGCAACTACTTCTTGAACCGTAATTTTTCGTTTCTTGACTTCAATCTTTTCCATTATGACAACTCTTGATAATCTGAGGCACAACTTTCAGAAGGATCTTACTGAGGAGCCATTTTATGAGTTCCCAACTGCCACCTGTCTTGATGTTCTACCCCGGCCCATAAGCCTCCAACAGAATTGCTTATGAAGAAGAAATGGATCAATTTCTACTGGTTGGATGATCTTATTCCACCAACAGTTGAAGATCTTGAGGGAACTGCCTTTACTCCCTTTGATTTTTCCAACCTATCTCTGGATGATATGACAAATCTGGCAGAGACTTCTTTGACCCAAGAGACTTATGATCTGATGTTGGAGGGTAGAACCCAGTTTACGCTTGAAGACTACTGCTATATCCCTATGGAAAAGGGATATTGGTGCAGGATGGGTGAGGTTGATATGGGTGCTAATGACTATATCATCTCTAAGGATAATGATGATGACATATTTATCCCTGTTTGTATATATCATTTTTCTTTCGGTCTTCGTTTTCCTCTTCACCCTTTTTTCCCAGATCTTGTGTTTTTTCAAATTTCTGTGAATCAACTTCTTCCTTAAGCTACCAGGAAGATTATCTACTTCATCTGGATCTGTGAGTTCATGAAGCTGCCAATGACTCTAAGATTATTCTGTAGCATGTTCAAATTGGATGATAATAAGAACTGTCCCTTCGTTACTTTTTCATCAATAAACGGGTCGATAATTTCTTATCGTGAACTGAACGATCTAAAGGAATACAAAGATAAGATCATCTGGGTCAGGGTACCCAAGACCCCTGGACATCCTTACAAATACATGCCTCCAGTTTTCTGGAGCAAGCCTAACCTTAAGGAAACATATTCCCATGATCAGGTCCTACATTTTTCCAGAAGGGAGAGGCATGCCTTCTGTTACTTCATCAAGCGTCACAAAAGCAAACTGCCTTCTGGGTGATTGCCTCACAACTGTGTCCTTCAGCAGGAATTGTGCCTGTCTTTGGTCGGCTTATCTTCCTGCATTTTTCCTGGTAAAATGATGTTTTTTTTTACTGATCATTCCTCGTTCTTTTTATTAGAACGTGCTACTGCTCTGGTTCCTTGAAAGGTTCTGGGTATTTCTCCTCCTGGTATATATTACAGACCTATTCCCGCCTGTCCCTGGATGGTGAATTCGGCGAACAAACATTTGTATCGCTACTGCATCAGGTCTCCTCCTGCCCCAGTCAAAAATTATCAACAGAGGAGACTTGGTTCCTATTATGCTGATCCTTGGGCCCCAGCTGAAGCCCCCAGATGGAGGAGGGGAGACATCTGCCCTCTGGAAACTGCTTTTAATCTACGTACCAGGCAGGGTCCTCTTCCTCCTGCTGACAAAGTATATAATAACCCTGATCACTTGGTCGACCCCCACTTCACTGTTTTTACTGATGCTGCACCTTTTAGTGGTGGGGGGTGAAGAAAAACAAAGATGATTCTGGGGCCAGCTCCTCGTCCCAAATCCCTGTGAAAGGGAAAAGGAGCATGAAGAGAAGAAAGGAGGCTGACGTGTCTACCTTCACACGCTGGGAAGGTGAAGTTATTCCTCTTGATGCTTCTCCTTTGGCATATGTGGCTCCTAGGGATGCACATGTTATTGTGTTACACCCAGGTTCTGTCTTAGGTTGACATACTTTGTCTTTACTTCTGTATTTCCTATTTGATGTACTTTACTGATTGCTGACTGATAATTTCTTACATGTTTTCTTAAAGCCCTTGCCAAATCTGGCACTACCTCTACTGCTCCTGCTGCACCTGCTCTTCTTGAGCCAGTTCTTGAAGAAGAAAAGATTGAAGTAGGGGAGGAGGAGGTCGAAATTCTGGAGGTAGTTGGGGAGACTAAAGCTAACCCTAAAGAACAATCTGACAGTCTGGGTGATGTTGATGAAGTGCAATCTCCTACTGCCTCCGTTTCTGTATCTTGTCACTTCATCATCCCAAATGATGATGATGATAAATTTGCTGATGTCCAGGAGATTGTGTAACATCCCGTAGTTTAACTCGGATCGTTTTAAAAGAGAAAATGACCTTTTGAAGAACTAAGTACGGCCCGAGTCAAACCAGGATGTTAAACGGATGGTTTAAAACGTATATCATAACGAAACAAAACTTGCGGATCGAGCTCTGTTAGAGTTATTGCGATCTATCAGACATAAAGAAAACTTAGCAGCGGATAAGTTCGTAAGCTAGGTCTACTTATTACAACTTGAGAGCGTTCACGCCTCAAAAAACCAAACATTTAAAAGTACGAAACTTAAGTTCATAAAAAATTCTTGACTTTAGCAATTTATTTCTCCCATAGTAATCCTCACTCCCCATACCTGCAATTAACTTACTGCTAGTCATTGTCCAAGAAGGAAACGACATCATCGCAGGATCGTTAAGACCAAAAGTACACGTCAGCAAGAAATCGTAATACATTTAGTTCGAGTACAATGAATTTTATGATAATAACTTTGATAATTCTTGTTTCTGTTAGTCAGGCATACTGCTGTATCTTTTTTTCCAGCCATACTAACGGTTCCACATCAAACTCCATAGGCGAGACAATACATTAGGGGGAGCTAACCCCTAAGCAAGTCCCTACCATAGACACACGTCCTACTTCGGTGCTTATGGTTAAGTATGCATACCCTCGCGGTGGCTCATAGGTTCCAAAAGTCGCGAGTAATTCATTCCACCAATTGACGTCATACTACGTCCACTTTCAAGTTAGTGAGGTCATACTACCTCTGCTTATTAAAATATTGTAATAAAATAACTTATTCGGAACTGTAACGTGATTCATACTACACGCCCATACTTTACCTTTGTTACCATTATTGTATGGTACATAACATATACTATGAATCTATGCTGCGTGTACGTACCTTGACCAAGCAAACAACGCACAAGCGTCCTAATCAATTTCCGGTCACGAATCGGCTTCCTACAAGGTTCAACCGTATTCGGGAAATAAGAACACATTCACATCCTCCTCAAAGCAAACCATAACACATACACATGACTACTATCACACATAGAACTCATACACATATCATGAGTCAAACACCACAACCCTAAGACACATTAAACACTTAGAAAAACACAGCATATGAATATGTCCAGAAACCTGTCATAACACAGTAAAACTCAAAATCCGACTTCACCGTTGCGTCCGGAAGACATCAAAACCCCCGGTACCACTTTTCATGATTTATAACATAGTATAAGTATTTTTAACCTAATTTCAAAGTCAAAATACTCCCAAAACACCGTTTTTTCACAATTTTCCAAACCTACGGGATTTTGTCCATTTTTATTAAAATACATACAAAATTCCAATTTCCACATTTCCTATTAAATCTATATCATACAAATTCATAAATTCATACTCACATAAAAATTATTTTCAAAATCCTCAAATAATAAATTCTTAAACAAATCATTCATCCACTTAAAGATTTTATGCCATACTAAAACACACTCTTATGCTTCAATGAAATTTTTCCATAAAATACTATTTTAAACATATACATTATTATCATTATTATTATTATGATAATTATGATTATTATGATTATTTTACACATCCTTAATCAACTTAATTTAACATGCTCTTGAAAGGATAATTCCAAAACACAACATTCAACACTACCCATTGACAATTATATAATCATAATCATACTACTATAAAAATCATGGAAGAAACTATGATAAAAATCATTCAACACTACATATTACATACTCTTTACAATTGTATTTCAGTTTAATAAAAGACAAAGAGATATAATTACTTACAAAGAGATGGAAAAACACCAACAATCCCAAAAGAATAAGACTAGGCGTGACAATGCTAGGGTTTGAGGGTGTGTTTCTTTGAAGTTTTAGGGAGAATTGAAGGTTAGAGAGGATTTATAGGTTTTAGACAATAAGAGAGTTAAGGAAAAGAATTGATTAGGAGATAATTACAATTATTCCCTCAATAATCATGGGAGTAACAAAACCCATGAAATCCTCCCCTATGGCCGACCCTATCCTATTCCTCCTATTTTCTTTTTTCTTTTTTTTTATTAATTTAAGTTAGGAAGGGTTTAAGGTTTTTGGGCCCGAAAAGTTAAAAGGTTTAAAAGGTTGCATAATGTATGACCAAGCCCAAATTGAGATCATAAGACACTAATTAAAATATAAAATACTAGTAATTCTATTAAATATATCGGAATTTATCGTTTTAAAATATCGGGGTGTTACATACTACCCCCCTTAAAAAAGGTTTTGACCCCAAAACCTAATATGCAACCTACAACACACATGCAAACAACAACACATATACAAACGCAACACACATAAGCACGCACGCAATCACCAAACGCAACAAATAAACAAGGGAAAACTAGGTCAACATACTCAAGAAAGCGAAAATCCTATCGCTTTCTGCCCCCCTTAAAAAGTTACGTCCCCGTAACTTACTAACATGAGAGAATAGGTGTGGATACTTCGCTCGCATGGACGCCTCTGTTTCCCAAGTCGCTTCTTGGGACCGATGGTTAGACCATAACACCTTAACCATTTCGACGTCCTTACGCCGAGTACTGCGAACCTTCATGTCTAAAATCTGAACAGGTTGCTCCTCATAGGTGAGACTTTCATCAAGTTCTAACTGCTTTGGGTCTAACACATGCGAAGAAGCCGCTACATAACTTTCATCGAGTTCTAACTGCTCTAGGTCTAACGCTAACCGATAAGCTAACTTCCCTATCCTTTCCACAATATCATAGGGACCAATGAAGCGTGGGCTTAACTTTCCACGAGCAACAAAGCGAACCACGCCTTTCATTGGCGACACACGGTGGAACATGTGAGGGGGTCCCTAAGGGCCTTCAATGTTGCACTCAAGGGCCTTCAAAGGAAGGCTGGGCTCAAGGCTGTGATAGGCTTCCAAAATCAGAACCAAGAACCTGATTCTTGGTTTTCAGGGCCTGACTTGTAGTGTTAAAATGTTTCTGTGGCCTTTACTGGTCAGTCACAATACTCACACACTCAGGCTTCACTCACCTGAATTTGGAGGGGACCTTTCTTAGGATTGCTTCACTCACAAACCAAAAGGAAAGGGTAGAGAATGCTTCACTCACACTCTCAAAGATCAAACAAAGTTTGAAGAAATTTGATGAAAACTGAATTCTGAAAATTGATGACTGAATCAAAATACAAGTGTAAGAGCCTTTATATAGGCTTGCTATACAACAATAACGGCTATAAAGCCTTTCTAAGCCTTAGGGGCTCTAAAGAAACACGTGACATAACATGTGCACTATTAAAACAGAAAATAAAGATCTAAAATTAGCCAACAATACAGCTGTTCAAAAAACTGCTGAACAACCCACCTTCAGTCCAATCCTGGGGGCTCCATGTTGATGATCAGGGCAGTCCTGGCCCCTTGATGGCTAGTTCCATGTGCCAAGATTCCATTTCTACCCTTGGCATGGTCTGGTTGGCTCAGATCTTCTCTCAGCAGGTGCAGCAAGGTCAGCTGACAGACAGTTTGGTCATCTGTCCTGTCTCCAGTGGCAGTGCTGGTTGTTTGGGCTCTATTTTGTTTTCTAAGACTTTTCAGGGACTTCTCTTGGTTTGTGCAGCAAGTTAACCCTCTCTCAAGTCCATCCAGGCCCTTTGATCTCTGGCCCTTGTTTTGGTGAAGATTTGGTGCAGATATTTTAGTCAAGAGTCCTTGCTGTTTTGATGGATTATGACTTTCAGCAGCACATGGTTCAACTCCCCCTGCTTTGAAAAGAATTGACCCTAATTCTTCATGGCCTTCATAGGGAACTAGATCTCCTATGTTGAAAGTGTCTGATATCTGGTATTCTGCTGGCAGGGCTACTTTGTATGCATTGTTGCCTATTTTTTCTGTGATCTGGAAGGGGCCTATGGCTCTAGGCATGAGCTTGTTTTTCCTTAATTTTGGGAATCTATCCTTCCTCAAGTAGAGCCATACAGCATCTCCCACCTTTAGCAGCTTCCTGGGTCTCAGGTTTTTGTTTGCCTTCTACTGGTATCTTTCATTTGCTTTCAGCAGGTTGTCCTGTATTGATTTGTGCATTTTTACCATTTCCTTAGCTTGGTCCTCAGCATCTTTGTTTGGCCTGTCATGGATGTTAGCACAAGTGAGAGATAAAGGCAATAAAGGGTTAGTACCATACACACATTCAAAGGGAGAATGTTTGGTACTATAGCTGGGTGCCCTATTATAGGCAAATTCTGCTTGGCAGAGTTTGACATCCCAGTCTCTCAAGTGTTTGCTGACTAAGGTTCTTAGTATAGACCCTAAGGTCTTGTTTGTCACCTCAGTCTGCCAATCTGTTTTAGGGTGATAGGCTGTACTAAACAGTAATTTGGTGCCTAACAGTCCCCAAAGTGTCCTCCAAAAACAACTAAGGAACTTACTGTCCCTATCTGATACAATGATCTTTGGCATGCCATGTAGCCTGACTATCTCAGAAAAGTACAGCTTTGCTATGTGTTTGGCATCATCTACCTTGTTGTAGGCAATGAAGTGTGCCATTTTTGAGAATCTGTCAACAACTACCATGATAGAATCCCTGCCTCTTTGAGTTCTTGGCAAAGCTACAACAAAATCCATACTGAGATGTTCCCAAGGTTTTTCAGCAACAGGTAAAGGAATGTACTCACCTTTGTGGAAGGTGACTTTGGCCTTTATGCATGCTTCACATTTCAGGATGTGCTTCCCTTTAGTGCCTAGCATTTTTGGCTAGAAAAAATGTTGGCTTACCATGTCTAATGTCTTTTGGATCCCAAAATGACCCCCTAAACTCCCCTCATGGACTTCTCTGACTAACAGCAACCTTAAGGGTGTTTTAGGTATGCACAGCCTATTACCCTTGAATAGAAAACCCTCTTGAATGTAAAATAAGCCTTGGGGTTCCCTTTGACAGGCTGCAAATAGCTCACTAAAGTCAAGGTCAGTTGCATATTGGTCTTTGATTATTTCAAACCCTAACACCCTAGCTTCTAAGACTGTTAACAGGTTATGCCTTCTACTTAAGGCATCTGCAATGACATTGGTCTTCCCTGTTTTATATTTGGCTAAGAAGTTAAAGGTTTGAAGGAGCTCCACCCATCTGGCATGTCTAGGGTTGAGCTTCTGTTGGCCATGAATGTTTTTCAAGGACTCATGGTCTGTATATAGTATGAAAGGCTGGACTTTTAAGTAATGGGACCAATGCTCTAAGGCCCTAATCATGGCATAAAATTCCTTGTCATATGTGGAATAGTTCAGCCTAGTTTTGCTTAGCTTCTCACTGAAAAAGGCCATTGGCCTGCCTTCTTGCACTAACACAGCCCCTATCCCTGTCCCACATGCATCACACTCTACTTCAAATGGCTTTGAAAAGTCAGGAAGTTTGAGCACAGGTGCCTTGCACATGATGTCTTTGATTGTGTTGAAGGCCTGCTCAGCCTCTGGGGTCCAGGTGAAACTACCCTTCTTAGTACACTCAGTGATAGGTGCCATAATGGAGCTAAAATTCTTCACAAACCTCCTATAAAAGGAAGCAAGTCCATGGAAGGACCTCACATGTGTGACAGTGGTGGGTGTAGGCCAAGTCTTGATTGGCTCAATTTTTGATGGATCTGCCTTAACACCCTCCTTTCCTATAATAAACCCCAAGAAGGTGATTTCCTGCATCAGAAAACTACACTTTTCCAATTTACCATATAGCTTCTGTTCCCTTAAGACCTTGAATAATCTTTCTAAGTTTCCTAGGTGCTCCTTTACATGCTTGCTGTAAATTAGTATATCATCAAGGTAGACTACAATGAACTTGCCTAGGAAGGGTCTTAATACCTCATTCATGAGCCTCATGAATGTACTTGGGGCACCAGTGAGCCCAAATGGCATCACTAGCCACTCATACAGGCCATACTTGGTCTTAAAGGCTGTTTTCCACTCATCCCCCTCCTTCATTCTAATTTGATGGTAACCACTCCTCAAATCCACTTTGCTAAACCACTGAGCACCTGCAAGTTCATCCAGCATGTCATCTATCCTAGGTATAGGGAACCTGTACTTAATGGTTATGTTGTTAACAGACCTACTGTCAATGCACATCCTCCAACTCCCATCCTTCTTTGGCACAAGGAGTGTGGACACAGCACAGGGACTTAAACTCTCCCTTACATATCCTCTGTGTAATAACTCCTCCACCTGCCTCTGTAATTCCTTAGTCTCAGTGCAGTTGGTCCTATATGCTGGTTTGTTGGGCAGAGGGGCCCCTGGGATGAGGTCTATTTGGTGCTCTATGCCCCTAATAAGGGGTAATCCCTCTGGCAAATCATCAGGAAACACATCTTTGCATAGTTCTAACAAAGGTCTGACCCTAGGGGGTATAGTGAGTGGGGTGCTGACTTCCTTAGTGAAAAATAGGTACACCAATTCCCTACTCTTGATTTCTTTCTCACACACCTTTCTACTAATTAGGTGAATAGGGGCCTTAAGTGGTGGTGGAATGGCTCTATGAGGGGGCAAAGGTATTAGGTCTTTAAGATTTCCCTCATGCTTGATGGTATAGGTGTTAGTATAGCCATTGTGAGTGCTCTTCCTATCAGATTGCCAGGGCCTGCCCAACAATACATGGCATGCATTCATTTCTAGCACATCACACATGATTTTGTCCTCATAGCTTCCTATTTTGAAACCCACCAAGCACTGCTTGTCTACTGCTCCACTAGCCTTGCTATCCAACCATTTCAGTTTGTATGGGTGAGGGTGTGATCTTTTTTTCAGTCCTAGTTCTGACACTAAGCTGGCACTCACACAATTTGACTCACTGCCTCCATCTATGATGAGGTCACATACCTTGCTCCTAATCCTACATTTTGTTTGAAAGATGTTCTCCCTCTGGTTTGGACCTTTCTGTTCAGGTGCAGTATGAAAGCTTCTTCTAACTATGAGATTGTAGTGTTCCTCCTCAGGCATTAACTGTTCTCTTCCTTCTTCCTCCTCACTATCCTCAGCACTACTCTTATATCTCTCCAACCTTCCTACCTCATTCACCCTATAGGTGCCCTCAAGTTCTTCCTCCCCTACAGATGGCCAACTCTCTTCCTCTATCCCATTGATGGACACTAACATCGTCCTAGGCTTGGTGTCTCCCCTAATGTCTTGCCATTCTTGGGTGGTAAATGCCCTGGCATTGGGGCAAGAATCCCTATAGTGACCATGACCATGGCACTTGAAACACACCACATCTTTCATAGGCACTACTGATTTTCCCTTTGTCCCAGGTTCTTGGTGATCCTTCCTAAAGGGTTGTGCTGGACTAGACATCTGTTTAGGAGGTGCAGTCCTAGGTATCCTATTATAGTTGGTGTTGAAAGATGTTTTCTTCTTCACTATATTCTGTTCTATGGTCAAGGCCATGTTGCATGCTAGTGGTAAGGTCAGGTTTTGTATAGTGATGAGTTTCCTCCTGATTTCATCTTTAAGTCCTGCAATAAACTTCCCTACTCTCATCTCATCAGTCTCTGTGACTTCACAAAGGACAGAGAGTTTTTCCCATTCTTGGATGTATTCAGCAACACTCCTGTTCCTTTGATTAAGGGTGTTCCATTGGACATATAATTGTTGCTTATAGTTGGATGGCACATATTTCCTTCTTAGATGTTTCTCAAGTTTTCCCAAGTGTCAATCCTAGGTCTATCCTCCTTTCTCCTTTGTTTCTGTATGCCCTCAAACCAAACTGCTGCCAATTGGGTTAATTTTATCTTGGCTAATTTGTACTGTCTTTCAGGAGGGGTGTCTTTGTAATCAAAATATCTGTCTAGACTAGCCTCCCATTCCATGTACACTTCAGGGTCTGTGGCCTGCCCATCAAAGTCATGTTAATCCTAACTATTATGTCTTCTTGATTCCTAGGCATGGGATTGTTCTTGTATTGGGGTGGTCTCTCATTGTTCCCTAAACCTGCATTGGCTAAAGTCAAAGCCATAGCCTGTATGACTGCCTCTATAGCCTCTATCCTAGCATCCATGATAGACAAAAACACCAAGAAAACAAAAATACAATGCAAGGTTCAAGGTAAATACAGAATATTACAATTATCACAAAATCTGACACTGATTGAGAAATCTGTGCCTTAATGGTTCTTTCTTTAACGAAACTATCCTGATGAAATTTAAAAGGTGAAAGTTAATGAACAAATTTTTTCAAACCTGTCTCTCTCAATTCTAGTACAGAATTTAAAGAGGGAAATAGGAAAGAGTATACCAGTGGATTGTTCTGGTCCTTCTTGATTATTCTGTGCCTGGCTGGTTCATTCCTTGTGTCTCCTTCTGTCCCTACACGAACTATGCTCTGATACCAATTTCTAACATGTGAGGGGGTCCCTAAGGGCCCTCAATGTTGCACTCAAGGGCCTTCAAAGGAAGGCTTGGCTCAAGGCTGTGATAGGCTTCCAAAATCAGAACCAAGAACCTGATTCTTGGTTTTCAGGGCCTGACTTGTAGTGTTAAAATGTTTTTGTGGCCTTTACTGGTCAGTCACAATACTCACACACTCAGGCTTCACTCACCTGAATCTGAAGGGGACCTTTCTTGGGATTGCTTCACTCACAAACCTCAAGGAAAGGGTAGAGAATGCTTCACTCACACTCTCAAAGATCAAACAAAGTTTGAAGAAATTTGAAGAAAACTGAATTTTGAAAATTGATGACTGAATCAAAATACAAGTGTAAGAGCCTTTAAATAGGTTTGCTATACAACAATAACGGCTATAAAGCCTTTCTAAGCCTTAGGGGCTCTAAAGAAACACGTGCCATAACATGTGCACTATTAAAACAGAAAATAAAGATCTAAAATTAGCCTACAATACAGCTGTTCAAAAACTACTGAACAGTCCACCTTCAGTCTAATCCTGGGCTTTTCAGGGACTTCTCTTGGTTTGGGCTCTATTTTGTTTTCTAGGGCTTTTCAGGGACTTCTCTTGGTTTGTGCAGCAAGTTAACCCTCTCTCAAGTCCATCCATGCCCTTTGATCTCTGGCCCTTGTTTTGGTGAAGATTTGGTGCAGATGTTTTAGTCAAGATTCCTTGCTGTTTTGATGGATTATGACTTTCTGCTTCTCTGTGGACTTGGGCTTCTGTTTCTGTGCTTGAACCAGCAGCACATGGTTCACACGGAGAAGAACCTTGTCGCCTACGGTATATTCATCAGGCCGACGGCGAAGATCGGCATATGACTTCTGTCGATCCTGGGCCGCCTTCATTTTTTCGCGAATTAACTTGACTTGTTCAGTCATCTGTACTAACATATCCGGTCCTAAAGTAATAGACTTAGTGAAGTCATCCTAAGACACTGGACTATGGCACTTGTGACCATACAGTGCCTCAAACGGAGCCATTTAAATTGTGGCCTAATAAATGTTATTATAAAAGAACACCACCAGATCCAGATGTTCATCCCATGAACCCTGCCATTCAATGGCTACTGCCCTCAACATGTCTTCCAACACCTGATTAACACGCTCGGTTTGACCATCCGTCATAGGGTGAAAGGGCGTACTATAAAGAAGAGTGGTTCCCAAGGCCTGCTGTAGCGATTTCCAGAAAAGTGACAATTATCGGGTGTCTCGATCAGCAACTACAGTACGAGGTATCCCATGATACCGCACCACGTATTTAATGTAAGCGCGAGCAAGTTGTTCCATATCCCACGTACAGTTCATTGGAATAAACCGTGCAGACTTAGTAAGTCTATCCACAATCACCCAAAGAGTATCATTACCAGCCTTAGATCGTGGCAGACCTAAGACGAAGTCCATTGAAATGTCATCCATTTCCATACCGGAACTTCCAAGGGTTGTAGTACTCCAGCTGGCTTTCGGTGTTCGCTCTTAACCTTTTGGCACGTTAAACACTTAGAAAAAAATTCGGCAATGTTCTTTTTCATACCCGACCACCAAAACATACCTTTTAGATCTTGGTACATTTTGTCTCCTCCCGGGTGAACAGAGTACCTTGAGTTGTGTGCCTCGTTCAAAAGAGTGTCCTTCAAAGAGTCGCATCCGTCCGGTACACTTCATCTTCCTTTAAAACGAAGGCTACCAGCCTCATGAATTGTAAAGCCTTCGGCTTTTCCTTCACTCGCTTGTTCACGTAACTTAATGAGCTTGGAATCGTCCATTTGTCTAGCCATAATCTCCTCAAAGAACGTAGGTCGGATGGAGCGAGCTCCCAATTTGGCTTCTAACTCCCCTTCTTTGATTATCTCTAAATTCATTCTCTCGAACTCCTTACTTAACTCTTCCGACGTTATCAATGTCGCCACCGAGTGTTTTGAATTCCTACTCAAGCATTTGTGACCACATTTGCGCGACCTTCGTGATAAGAGATCTCCAGATCGTAATCACTGATTAATTCCAACCAACGTCGTGGTCGCAGATTCAGTTCAGGTTGTGAAAACAAGAATTGTAGACTTTAGTGATCTGTGAAGATCGTACATTTCACACCGTACAGATAATGCCGCCAGATTTTCAACACAAAAAACCACAGCTGCTAGCTCTAAGTCATGCGTTGGATAATTGACTTCGTGAGCCTTCAACTGTCGCGAAGCATAGGCTACTACCTTCCTATCTTGCATTAGGACACAACCTAAACTATGTTTGGAAGCATCACTATAAACGGAGTACTCCAAAGAAGGATCAGTTAAGACCAATACTGGAGCAGTAGTTAACTTTTCCTTCAACAACTGAAAGGCTCTCTCGCAGTCTTCGGTTCACTCAAACTTCTTCTCCTTCTTCATCAAGGATGTAAGTGGACAGGCAATACGGGAGAAATCCTTCACAAAACGGCGGTAATATCGAGGTGTAGACCAGTCTCGGACGGCCTCCAATTTTGTCCGATCGACTGAAATTCCATCCTTAGAAACGATATGACTGAGGAAAGCCACCTGTTCTAACCAAAACTCACACTTCGAAAATTTCGCATACAGCTGATTTTCCCTTAGAATCTGCAAGACTAACTTTAGATGTTCTCGATGTTCTTCTGGGGTCTTGGAATATACCAAAATATCATCAATGAACACTACCACACACTTATCGAGGTATGCATTAAAAACCCGATTCATCAATCCCATAAAAGCTGTCGGTGCGTTCGTCAACCCAAAAGGCATCACGGTGAATTCGAAGTGTCCATACCTCGTTCTGAAAGCTGTTTTACTGATATCTTCCTCCTTAATACGTAACTGATGGTATCCTGACCGCAGATCGATCTTTGAAAAGATCCCGGCTCCTTGTAGCTGATCAAAGAGATCATCAATCCGTGGTAACGGGTACTTATTCTTAACGGTGACCTTATTAAGTTCCCTATAATCAATACAGAGACGCATTGTCCCATCCTTTTTCCTCACAAATAACACCGGGGCTCCCCAGGGCGAAACACTAGGTCGTATATAACCATTTTCTAACAACTCCTCTAACTGAACCTTCAACTCCTCCATCTCTTTCGGGGCAATCCAGTAAGGCGCCTTTGAAATTGGCCTTGTCCCTGGTATTAATTCAATCGAGAAGTCTACATCTCTCCTCGGTGGCATACCAGGAATTTCTTCCGGGAACACATCCATGAAGTCACTAACCATTGGAATATCATCAAGCCGTACCTCGCGCTCTTTTACTTTGCTTATGCTACACAGATACCATGGTTGCCCTTGTTTGATTAGTTTTCTGACTTCCAATGACGACACGGTTTTTTTTTTACCTACGGTCCCTTAGGAAGACTCCTATATTTAACCTTCTCCCCCCTAGGTCCACTTAGCGTCACAGACTGCCCTTCACAATCTATTATCGCTTTATATCTTCTCAGTCAATTCATCCAAGTATTACATCTAGATCATCCATTTCTAGAGAAAATAAATCACTCGAAAATTATACTTTTCCTATCTTAACCGACACTTTGCGGAACAGCGTATTACAATGAAAAGTCTCTCCAGAAGGAATATCGACTGAAAGGGATTTTGAAACGAACGAGTAGGATGCACCAGAATCAAAAAGTAATTGCACAGACTTTGTATAGATGCAGAATGTACCTGTGTCCACATCTGACACCTGCGCTGCTTCTATAGAGTTTATTGCGGACAGTCTACCCAATTCCGAGTAGTAGCAGCACCTCCTTGGTTTCCTCGTTGTCCCGTAAAGTTCTCGCTTCTAACATTACCCTGGGGTTGTTGAACAGTAGAGTGGTTCCCTTGAAACCTAGAATTTGTGGCACCCCCCAAATTTTGACCAAAGCCCCCGACATTGTGATGACCCCTTCCAGCCTCGTTGTCGCCCCGTCCGTTACCGAAGCGTTGCTGTTGGAAACCTCGATGATTTCCCCCCTTGGAGCTCTTGTTGTCCCAGACGAGAATAACATTCATACATCCTATGACCCCGTTTACCGCAGTGAGAGAAGTCCACTAACATTCCCCGGCAGTCCCTTCCTGGATGATTTCTCTGGCATTTTCTGCAGTTGTAAATCCTTTCTTTCCCATTGCGGTCATACAAGGGTTTCGACATTCTAACCTCTGGTGTCGAATCCCCCCTATTCTTGCTAGACTAGCCTGCATGGAAGCCTTTTTCCTGGAAACCTCCAAACGGCTTATGTTTCTTGAATGGGTGGTAGACAGGATTATTCGCACTTGCGGCATTCCGAAATAGGGGTTCCTTCCTTTTTACCCCACTTTGACCCATTTTCTCCCGTTCTTTTCTAGTAACATTTCAAATCTGTGCAGCCCTTTTGTATAATTGGTCTAACGTATCATACCTATCAGTCTCAATGTGTTTTTGAATCTCATACGATAGGCCTAATTCGAACCATTGAATTTTCTTCTCTTCCGTTAGAACATCCTCAGGGCAAAACTTCAGATATTCCATAAATTTCTGGTAATATTCGTCCACTGTTAAACTTCTCATTTCGAACCTCGCAAACTCATTGGATTTGTCCTTTCTCACATGAGGCGGGTAAAACTGATTCCTTAACGTCCCCTTAAATTTTTCCCAGCTTAATTCACCATCATTTTCAGCTACTAACTGATCCCTTGCTATGCGTCCACCAATAGTCGGCGTCTTCCATTAGGAAAAACGCGGCTTGGTCGACCATGAATTCAGCGGGACATTTAACCATACTGAAGAGCTTGTCGAACTCCCTTAGCCAGTTTTCTAGCATGGATGGTTCACCTTTCCCATTGTAAGTGGAGGGTTTAGTTTGAGCTATCCTCTTACTTATTGAGGAAGCTCTTTCCTCCAGAGATTTTTGTCTAGGATTTCTTGCGCCCGCTAAGGCTTTAACTAAGTTTCGCAGAACCCGGTCAGAGTTCCTTCGTGGCGTAGACCTATTCAGGAAGGGTGGCATGCTGGCAGGTATACTGCATAAGGTTAAACGAGGTGCGTAAAATACATTTCTATATCGTTTTTGACTAAGGAAACTCATACTATTATTGCTCTTTAAATCACGGTGGGTGTCCTCAAAGGTGAGAGAGAGAGTTACACATTGAGTCTATAATTGAATCCTCACTCTTTTCCAGAAAGAAAAAATACAATTTCAATACTCAATCGATTCTACTCACTAATGTTCAACTTTTATAATCACATTATGCATATTTTACTTTCCATCGTCTTATGAGGACGACAATCATGAGAAATATCACAAGAATAGTAAATAAAGGAAAACATCTCAAAAATAAACAACATTCAAATTCAACATAGAAATGTCATATTATTCTAATCCAAAATAAATATTTGGGTATAAAATCCCACATAATCACTGTTCAACTACTACAAAAGTCCCATAATAAAACAACGAAATTGCTCTGCTGACAAAATTGTTCACGATTTATTATTACTATGGTAGTAGACGCAAGAACTCGTACGTATGCATACTCTGATAAAATAGAATAATCAGGCAAATAAGGGCGACGCATCAAAACGGTCCTGATCTTCCATGTATCGATCAGGGTCAAAGTCAGCATCACCAGAGTCATCGCTGGACGTGCTATCAGAAATAGAAAGAGTTCCTGCATATAAGGAATCACTCAAAGCAAGTCGCTCCATGGAATCAGAATGTTCTACAATTATCGGTTCAGGTGATCTTTCTTCCCACATGGTGATCTCACTCTCCTCACTCATAGGGTCCTCTCGCCTCACTGACCAACCCCCTAGAATTATGACATCGCTATCGCTATCGCTCATAATATCGTCTCTAGCGGCGATTCCTCTCTTCCCATCAGCATAATAACTGTCTCCCATGATATCCTCATAAGGATCTTCTACCACTCTTAAGGGCTCTACCCATAAATTTTCCCCCGGTTCCTCATCGAAATTTTCCACAAGGTCTACTTTAGGTTCTTCTGCGGGGTCCTCCTCGGGATCCTCCTCGGGATCCAACTCATCGAAGTTTATAATTAATACCAAGTTAGGGTATATTACGGGTACAGCTTCCTCAATAGCATCAGTTTTGGCTCCACTAGACTCCGAAATGTCCAATCCATTCCGACCCACCGTCTCTACCGGTCCCAACCCCCCGTTAAGATCACGGTACAGTTGTTCTCCCTTCTCGTTATTTCGGCCATCTCATCATTTATCTTTTCATACACCTGTTTGGACTTCTTGTAAACCATTTCCATTCGGTATTGGTAGTCTAAATCGTTTTCTCCCTCCTTTCGCTCCCAAATCCCCAGGGCCTCAATTTCTGCCCAGACTGGGGCATTAACCAAGGCCCTCCAAGGCTCCTCTAGGGTATTAAAAGGGAAAACGACCTTCTGAAGAACTAAGTACGGCCCGAGTTTAAAAGAGAAAACGACCTTCTGAAGAACTAAGTACGGCCCGAGTCAAACCAGGATGTTAAACGGATGGTTTAAAACGTATATCATAACGAAACAAAACTTGCGGATCGAGCTCTGTTAGAGTTATTGCGATCTATCAGACATAAAGAAAACTTAGCAGCGGATAAGTTTGTAAGCTAGGTCTACTTATTACAACTTGAGAGAGTTCACGCCTCATAAAACCAAACATTTAAAAGTACGAAACTTAAGTTCATAATAAATTCTTGACTTTAGCAATTTATTTCTCCCATAGTAATCCTCACTCCCCATACCTGCAATTAACTTACTGCTAGTCATTGTCCAAGAAGGAAACGACATCATCGCAGGATCGTTAAGACCAAAAGTACACGTCAGCAAGAAATCGTAATACATTTAGTTCGAGTACAATGAATTTTATGATAATAACTTTGATAATTCTTGTTTTTGTTAGTCAGCCATACTGCTGTATCTTATTTTCCAGCCATACTACCGGTTCCACTTCCAACTCCATAGGCTAGACAATACATTAGTGGGAGCTAACCCCGAAGCAAGTCCCTACCAAAAGCTGCGAGTAATTCATTCTACCAATTGACGTGATACTATGTCCACTTTCAAGTTAGTGAGGTCATACTACCTCTGCTTATTAAAATATTATAATGAAATAACTTATTCGGAAGCGTAACGTGATTCATACTACACGCCCATACTTTACCTTTGTTACCATTATCGTATGGTACATAACATATACTATGATGCTATGCTGCGTGTACGTACCTTGACGAAGCAAACAACGCACAAGCGTCCTAATCAATTTCTGGTCACGAATCGACTTCCTACAAGGTTCAACCGTATTTGGAAAATAAGAACACATTCACATCCTCCTCAAAGCAAACCATAACACATACACACGACTACCATCACACATAGAAAACATTCACATATCATGAGTCAAACACGACAACCCTAAAACACATTAAACACTTAGAAAAACACAGTCAAACTAGAAATCTGACTTCAGCGTTGCGTCCGGAAGACATCAAAACCCCCGCGTACCAATTTTCATGATTTATAACATAGTATAAGTATTTTTAACTTAATTTCAAATTCAAAATACTCCCATAACACCCTTTTTTCACAATTTTCCAAACCTACGGGATTTTGTCCATTTTTATTAAAATACATACAAAATTCCAATTTCCACATTTCCTATTAAATCTATATCATACAAATTCATAAATTCATACTCACATAAGAATTATTTTCAAAATCCTCAAATAATAAATTCTTAAATAAATCATTCATCCACATAAAGATTTCATGCCATACTAAAACACACTCTTATGCTTCAATGAAATTTCTCCCTAAAATCATATTTTAAACATATACATTATTATCATTATTATTATTATTATGATAATTATGATTATTATGATTATTTTACACATCCTTAATCAATTTAATTTAACATGCTCTTTAAAGGATAATTCCAAAACACAACATTTAACACCACCCATTGACAACTATATAATCATAATCATACTACTATAAAAATCATGGAAGAAACTATGATAAAAATCATTCAACACTACATATTACATACTCTTTACAATCGTATTTGAATTTAATAAAAGACAAAGAGATATAGAATTACTTACAAAGAGATTGAAAAACACCAAAAATCCCAAAAGAACAAGGCTAGGCGTGACAATGCTAGGGTTTGAGGGTGTGTTTCTTTGAAGTTTTAGGGAGAATTGAAGGTTATTAGAGAGGATTTCTAGGTTTTAGGCAATAAGAGAGTTAAGGAAATGAATTGATTAAGAGATAATTACAATTATTCCCTCAATAATCATGGGAGTTACAAAACACATGAAATCCTCCCCTATGGCCGGCCCTATCCTATTCCCTCCTTTTTTCTTTTTTCTTTTTTTTATTTAATTTAAGTTAGGAAGGGTTTAAGATTTTTGGGCCCGAAAAGTTAAAAGGTTTAAAAGGTTGCATAATGCATGACCAAGCCCAAATTGAGATCATAAGACACTAATTGAAATATAAAATACTAGTAATTTTATTAAATATATCGGAATTTATCGTTTTAAAATATCGGGGTGTTACAGATTGGCATAGGTATTTCCACTTTATTTTACTTTACTTTACTTTTTCATTCCAGATCATTGTCTATCCTCTTGGACTTTGTTTTGACTTTATTTTAATTTTCATAGTTGCTGACCAACCAGCTTCCCAGCCAGCTTCTCCTGGAGTTTTTGTTGAAGACGAAGTTACGCGGCCAGAAGTCAATGAAGTAACCGAAGTAGTTATTGAGCCTTCTGTTTTGGCAACTGAGTCTGCACCCATCCCAGTTGATGCATCTGTAGATCCAACTCCTGTTTCTGCCTCCCAGGAAAAAGTTGTGCTGGAAGATATCTTCACTAGTGGAAAAAATGTCAATGGCTGCAGTTTTTGGACCGTTATTGGCTGTGGTTTTACCTCGCAGCCCTTGTTATAACAGCAAATGAGATTTTCTTATTGGCTGCGGTTCTAAAAACCGCCGCCTATAGTCATTTTTCAAAATAAAAAAAAAACATTTGCTGCGGACATGTACAACCGCAGCCTTTGAGGCAGGATTTTTTTTTTTTTTTGCATTACGTTTAATCCCTATTTGTTCCAAAAACAAAGAAATCAACCCAGAAATCAAGAACACATTAAAGAAAGATGAAGAGCATATTTAAACTGATGAAGATCTAAAATACAAAGAAATCAACCCAGAAATCACATTAAAGAAATCGTTTAATCCCTATTTTTTTTTTTTTTTTTGCATTTCGTTGAAGGTGAAGATCTAAAATACAATAAACGAGATCTGGAAATCAAACGAGATCTGAAAATCAACATTATCTAAAATACAATAAACGAGATCTGGAAATCTAAAAATGAATTAATGAAGATCTAAAATACAATAAACGAGATCTGGAAATACAACAAAAGAGATCTGGAAATCAACATTATCTAAAGAAAATACAATGAACTGATGAAGATCTAAAATACAATAAACGAAATAAAACGTCCTGATAAAATGAATCTAAAAATGACAAATACGATGATCTAAGATCTAAAACAACAAACGAAAATGATGTTGAAAGATCTATATAAAAAATTTACCCAAGAAAATGAAAGGAAGGAGCAGGCGCTTCGATTAACCTTACAACTTCTTCTTCATTTTTATCTATTTCTGCTGATGAACAACTTAAGATTTTTCCCTAAAGATTTTTCATACTCCTGATTTTTCATGAACAATTTAAGGAAGGAAGAAACATCTATAAAGAGAGGCGCATAAAAGATGAACTCTTACCATAACATTGATTATTAATGGAAATGTGAAGAAACATCTATAAAGATGAACTCTTCTTCTATTTGCTGGGTAATGCGGCGGAGGAAATAAGGGTTTGAAGGAAATAGGGTTTGAAGGAAATAAGGGTTTTTTTTTTATAAGAGAGCGTAGGTGAGGCGCATAAAAAAATAGGTTTTAATTTTTTTATCTATTTGCTGCGGTCCACTATACAACCGCAGCCTTTGAGGCTTTTAATTTATTTTTTTTTTGGGTATTTGCTGCGGTCCTAGTAAATAACTGCAGCCTATGTATATGTTTTTTTTTCGCGATAATTTTCTTCTATTTTAAGCTGCGTCTTTTAACAACCGCAGCCTATGTCTCGCAGCCAATGGCTTTTTTTCCACTAGTGCTTAGATGCTGATTCTGGGATGAATGAAGTTCCTAACACTTTCCCAGCCACTCAGACTGAGGAAGTCGTTGTTGAAAGTCCCTCCCTTGGCTCTTATGGTTCTTGAGCACTTATGTTTCTTTTATTACAGTGACGAGCTCTCTTATGGTTCTTGAGCACTTATGGTTCTTTTATTATAGTGATGAGCTCTTATGGTTCTTGAGCACTTATGGTTCTTTTATTACAGTGATGAGATCTTATGGTTCTTTATTACAGTGATGAGCTTGATTATGATAAGCTTTAATGAGTTCTCTGAATTGCAGATTGACAATCGACGAGTTGGGTAACTTTATAATAGTGCATTTTATTGATGCTTTTTACCATTATGAAAATGATTACAAAGAGATGTGTATAAAAGTTTATAGATTCTAGACTTATCTGTTATAGCTCTAGAGTCTGGGGGGCAATTGTTTGGGAATGAAATATAAGCCCGCTGGTATTTGGACTAAAAATAATACAATCGTGAGATCACATTATTTAAAGACATATAATCGGAAAAGTGGATAAAATTGTAATACGGGACAGAGCCGCACCACGTGGCTTGCATGTGAAGCACCATGTGGCGTGCATGCGTGGTGACACGTGTGTGACACGTGTCGAGACCAGAGGTGCCCTACGTGGCAAGGTGGAACCTCAAGCTTATATTTGGCTATTAAAAGGCCATATTGGCCGTGTACTTAGGGGAGGGCCAATTGAGGAGAATCCCATGCATATACCATCTATAATTATTAAAAGTTTGGCTCACGTTTATTAGATTAATATTTTCCATAATTAATCATATTAGGGTATTATTTAAAAATATCTCGATCTCTCTAAAAATATTATTCTACGTGATAAAGCATATATGTGGGTATTAACTTGGACGTCGGAGGCACTGCCCTCGGGGACCACCCCAGGGTTGTTGGTGTTTATTTTCAGGTATTCTATAGCTTTCTGATCAAGAACCGATTGACCACTGCGTACACCCGAAGGTACTCGTTTATTTGATAAGCTTCCGATTTTTTATCGGAACACTAAAAAAATAACCTCTCATATACTGGTCTAAATTGTACTTAGGCATATTGATGTTGGCCAATGTTTACATTCATCAAACCTGATTCCGCATCTCACTTCAGCAATATTAACTCTTGAGAGTTGAGAGTGACTCTTTTTATTCATTATCTGATTCTCTCAAATTTAGAAGAAAATTTTACAATCAACCTCTAATCTGAAGCTCAAACAACAAGATCATGTTGCCATTTTTATAAGCAAAGTATAAAATGGCCCTTCTTAAAAGGCAAAAGGCAAAAGATAATAATTGCACTATTGAAACAATGCTTTTTAAACATGTTACAATAACTAAGAGAATTTTCCCTGAAATAAATCTTATAAGAAAAGTGTACAATCAACCTCTAATCTGAAGTCCATACAGCGGGATACTGTTGCCATTCTTATAAGCAAAGTATACAATGCCCATTCTTAATAGGCAAAAGGCAAAAGAAAACAATTGCACTATTGGAACAATGTCCTTTAAGTATGTTACAATAACTAACAGAATTTTCCCGGAAATAAATCTTAGATGCAAAGTATATAATCAACCTCTAATCTGAAGTCCATTCAACGGGGCCATTTTGCCATTCTTACAAGCAAAGTATACAATACCCCTTCTTAAAAGGCAAAAGGCAAAAGAAAAAAATTGCACTATTGGAACAATGACTTTTAAGTATGTTGCAATAACTAACAAAATTTACCCTGAAATAAAGCTTATTAGCAAAGTATACAATCAACTTCTAATATGAAGTCCATACAATAGGATCATGTTGCCATTCTTATAGGCAGAGTATACAATGGCCCTTCTTAAAGGAAAAAGGCAAAAGAAAATAATTGCACTATTTAAAAATGCCTTTTAAGCATGTTACAATAACTAACAGAATTTTCCCTGAAATAAATCTTATATGCAGAGTATACAATCAACCTCTAATCTAAAGTCTATACAACGGGATCATGTTGGCATTCTGATAAGCAAAGAATATAATCCCCTTCTTAAAAGGCAAAAGGCAAAAGAATATAATTTCACTATTGGAACAATGCCATTTAAGTATGTTACCATAACTAACAAAACTTTCCCTGAAATAACTTTTATAAGGAAAATATACAATTAACCTCTAATCTGAAATCCATACAACGGGATCCTATTACCATTCTTATAAGAAAATTATACAATGCCTCTTCTTAAAAGGCCAAAGGAAATAGAAAATAATTGCACTATTGGAACAATGTCTTTTAAGCATGTTACAATAATTAACAGAATTTTCCATGGAACAAATCTTATAAGAAAAATTACAATCAACCTTTAATCTAAATTCCATACAACGGGATCATGTTGCGATTCTTATAAGCAAAGTATACAATCCCTTACTTAAAAGGCAAAAGGCAAAAGGAAAAACGAAACAATTGCACGATTGGAACAATGCCTTTTAATTAGTATGTTACAAAAACTAAAATTATTTTTCCTAAAATAAAATCTTATAAGCAAAGTATACAATCAACCTCTAATCTGAATTCAATACAAAAGGATTATGTTGTCATTCTTATAAGCAAAGTATACAATGGCCCTTCTTAAAAGGGAAACGACAAAAGAAAATACTTGCACTATTGGAACAATGTCTTTTGAGCATGCATTAATAACTAATAGAATTTTCCCTAAAATAAATCAAATAAGCAAAGTATACAATCAACCTTTAATATGAAGTCCATACAACGGGATCATGTTGCCATTCTTATAAGCAAAGTATATAATGCCCCTCTTTAAAACAGAAAAGGCAAATGAAGATAATTGCACTATTGGTAAAATGCCTTTTAAGCATGTTACAATAACTAACAGAATTTTCCATGTAAACAATCTTATAAGCAAAGTATACAATTAATCAACCTCTAATCTGAGATCCATACAACGGGTTCATGTTTCCATTCTTATAAGCAAAGTATACAAATCCCCTTCTTAAAAGGCAATTGGCAAAAGAAAACAATTGCACTATTAGAACAATGCCTTTTAAGTATGTTACAATAAATAACAGAATTTTCTCTGAAATAAATCTTATAAGCAAAGTATACAATCAACCTCTAATCCAAAGTCCATACAACAGGATCATGATGCCATTCTTATAAGCAAAGTATACTATGCCCTTTCTAAAAAGGCAAAAGGCAAAAGAAATTAATTGCACTATTGGAACAATGTCGTTTAAGCATGTTACATACCAAATTATCAGTAGAACAATTCCCCTTATCTGATGTTGGCGATACTAATTATTGCTTATTACATCATAACCCGGTTCAATAAGTTCTGGTTTGTCCTTATTTTATTTATGTCGTAAATTGACATAAAATGAATTAGTTTAAAGAGAAAATACCACCTACTAAACCGGTCGTAAATACTATAAAATAATAATGTAATTTAGTTGCCATTCTTATAAGCAATTAAATTATTTGACATTCAAAACCAAATTATTATTTTCCATCTCTTTACTCAATTAATTGAATATTAAATTATGTCAAAATCAATTTTATTTGGAGAAAGAATGATTAAATTGATAGTGTATGCACGGTGATACAATTGGCTTGGCCCCATATACATTTATTTTTAAAGTGATAACTTTTTATAGCTTTTAAGTTACACTTATAACCTTAATGTGTGCTAAACAAGTAGCATTCTTTTGCCTTGTAAGCATGTTACATACAAAATTATCAATGAAACAATGCCCCTTAAGAGTCCATCTTACTCAAGTTACTGAAACAAACAGTTTGTATACCATAAAATAAATCTGTTGAAGTTTTAGGATGTCAGCACGAATTTATATTTATACTCTGTCATTCCCTTTGTTTGCACCATATGACTTAAAAAGCTCTCATATATTTATGTCATACATGCTGTCGTTGGATTTGGGACAGAAAGATTAAAATACTAAGGGCAAGTTTGGTCAGGCATACTCAGAGTCTTAGACAATGAAAATTAAATGGAACTGTAAAGTTCCCTTTTGTTTATATTGTTTACTTCTTTTTTCCATTCTCTTTCTCATTTGAAACCTAAATGGATATTGTAATATCTTCCTGATTTGCCTATGCCCATCAAAGGACTTGAATTCCCTGAAACGTCTATACACCACAACCACCCTTGACCATTATACTGTCAACAACTAACTAACCATCTCTACCATCAGCATGACCCCCAAAACACCTTTAAAGACCTCTGAAATCTAACTTCCACCTAATTAACCAACATCAGTATTTAAACTAAGACCACAACCTTTTTGCAAAAAAAATTAACTTCACTTAGGGTAATAATTATAAACATTACAAGGTAATAGCAATCACTATAATCTGTACAATTACACACATTAAATACAATTATATTAAAATACAAATGATTAACACCAATAAAATAATTCTACTGAAAATGCACATACAAAATCACTGTTATTGAAATTTTATATAACTAACAACTAGTAGCTAATCTATACAAGACACTGGTTGTACTAACAAACTCCCTAACACCTCAATATACTATAACAAACTTTATATATCTAAGAGGATAAACAAGAAAATGAAAGAGTGCACACTAGGTTGTACTAACAAACTACCTAATAACCTCAATATACAATAACAAACTTAATGACGTAGCTTAAACAATATAACTAACAACTAGCAGCTAATCTATACAAGACACTGGAACAGAATAGTAAAGCTACATTACTCGTTGGTGTTGGTGTTGCCTATTGTATAAACCTTCTGATATGGGTGCTCTTGTGCCTACATTATATGTGCAATGATGAATAATAAGAGGCTGCAACCTTGAGCTTATAATCAAACATCACATATACTCTTCCATGACTGCGGAAGCAATCAACACATTAAGACAAACACCTAAGTCAACAAAATTCATTAAAAAGCAAGAAAGATGAGTAAATCTATTAAATAACTAAACTAAGAAGGATTAGAGTAAAGCAATATTTGTGAATATGGATTCCATTAAAATCAATCTAGACCCTTATATAGAAAAACTACATGCAACTAAAAACCACACAACAAACACAACACAACATGTGCCAACACACTAAGCACTGCCACAACATGTGTCCAATCCAAACACTCATTCTGCACACATCATGAAATGTGTCCACACACCAAACATTCCCACAACATGTGTACAAACAAAACACTCACTAACATGCAAACACACTAACATACATGCAAAATAAACCTACTTGCAATAAATTCTATGACATGTGTACTACCTAATGCACAACAAAAGGACACACACCCATCATCCATACAAAAAACAATAAAATAACCTAAACTACATTCAATCACTCTCTAAGCAAGTTACTATTCACGAATGAATAGTACTTCCTTAGCCATATTTTATTCGTAATGGATAATAAATAAGTTCGGTAATCCTTAAAATAATGCCATGTTTACAGGTTCGATGAGTTAGACCCAAATAAGCCATAGCTTTCTTTGAATGTTCTATTAAGGAATTATGATAAATACAATTGAACGTAGGGCTCTTATTATATGTGGTAGCGTTTACAACATATCTCTTATTCTCTCTCAAGAAAACTACTTATATGAATTTTTCGTTACTTTTCGTCATCTACAACCTATTTTCAAGCGTGATATTTAGTTAATGATGATCATTAAATTGGACGTAATCACAGGCTGGAACTGGAAGCGAACAATCACTAATTAAAAGACAACTTACCGACTAAAACCCACCCACTAACCCCAATCAGTTGGAAATTTCTGACTGCTTTTCCGACTTACAAGCGTTAATTGGAATTTCCGACTATATTGCTACTGAATTAGTTTTTCGTCGGAATATTGAATTAGAAAAAAAGAAATTACAATTATTTATTTTCCTACAAATTTCCGACATAGTGAATTTTAACCGGTAAATTTACCGACCATTTTCCGACTAAAATTTAGTCCGAATTTAGTCGGTAAAAGTTTTGTCTAAATTTGCGTAGATTATTTGGATAAGTGATGTCCACTGTTTGCTAGTTATATTCACCAATACATTTATTTGGATAAGTGATATGCCTACAATTTCCTAGATATATTCACCAATAATATATGAAGTGAACCCACTATATGAAGTGAATCCACTATATCCTCTCTTTTAGTTTTTTTTTTCTTTTTTTCAAATTTTCTCTAAAAATAAAATTATAAATTATTGATGATTATAAATTATCTCTAATTTTGTTCAACTAATACAACATTAATTCGACTAATTATATAAAATTTCCTCAGTTCCTTTATATTTTACCACCTTAAGTTTGTCCATTTTAAGAAGGAAAATTTAAATTTAATTTTTGAAATATATTGAAGATAAAATATATTCATGTGAGATCTCGTTAGATTTGTCTTAACGTAACATTTTTTAATATATCATTTTTATAATTTTTCATGATGCGTACTTAGAGTTATTAAGGCTTAATTTTTTAAAAAAATGTGTGCAATAGGTAAAGTGGACAAACAAAAAGGAACGAAGGGAGTAATACGACTTATTACATACAAAAGAAAAATAAATGTTTATAAAACTATTATTATTCTAATGAGTATATGAATGAACACGCAATAATATGATAAATGTAATATACACTATGACTAATAATACACTAATACGAGTAATAATACGCTACGACTAATTATATACAAAACCTAAATATGACTAATTATTATAAACAAAAATAACTAATAATATATTAATAATTCACTAATAACACTATTAAAATATATACTAATACAACTAACAATATAATAATAATAATAAACTAATACGACTAATAATATACTAATATGTAATGACCCGACTTAAGTGACCCGGATAATCATATGAAAATATGACTTCGGTTCACACATTGGACACTAGAGAAACATCCTCTCTAGGATCGTCAACGTTCCATTGATAAAGAACTATAAAATAAGCGGAAAGAAAAATATTAGATGGTAGCGAAACAATGGCAGTTCCAACATACAACTCGAGAGCCTATTGACCAAACTAACGTTTTGTTATAGAGTTGTAAACTATTTCTACTCGTAGTTTTATTGCATAAGAGACGTAGTCTTGGTGATAACGGCCCTAGATTGAATCTTCACTCCAATCGCCACCTGCAATCAACCTGCTAGTCGTCGCATGACAACAAACAATAAGTTCCAAAGAAAAAAATCCAATACACACCAGAGACTGTATACAAACAACAAACAAGTGGAATACAAGCATTGTGTTCATCCTAGCATGCATCGGCTCTAATATGTTCATAACTAGATAATCTCAACTTGTAACGTTGCCCGTCCTGTTCGGGTCGTCCAAGTAAAAGTCCAATCCTGTTGGAGGAAACACATGAGAGAGTTAATTCCAAGAAAACCACCGACCTAAGACGTTGCCCGTCCTGTGCGGGTCGTTAGAGGTAAAAGTATGCATACCCCCATGGTGACCGTAATGATCCAAAACTGTGATGGGAACAAATTATATAATCTAAAATCCAAGATGCTAACCCCTTTGGGTAACCAACACATAAATACTCAATTTCCAAGTTTAACTTCTTTCGAATTATTTGAGGTGTCTAATCCTTATGTGATATATAAAGCCATAATCAAGAAGGAAACAACAATACTTGCACAACCACATAACAGTATGGTCTAAGCATTTACCTTTAAGTGCTGCAAACAAACGATGTTCAAGCACGACAGGAATTTCACCCTCGTATGAAATAAGAGACTAAATAACACACACAAAACGATCACGTATTAGAACGTGTTTACACATTTAACCCATTCCATACCACTAAAATATTACTAAGCTTGATAATTTTAATTGATTTCATTCAACTTCCAATAGTTCAAAATGTTAATACTTTACAAGAAACTTAAACCGCCATTTCGGACAGTTTAGAAAATCCAAATGAAAAATCTGACTTCACCACTACGTCTGGAACGCATCAATTACCTTGGGATACCAAATTTCATAATATTTAACATCCATTTACTATTTTTAATTATTTTAAGCGTTTTAACGAGTTTTAAACACATCGGATAAATAAAACAACAACGAAATACACCCAACACTTCGGATCGAGGCGCCACTACCGAGGCAGCAGTTGCTGTCCAAAATCACCTACAATTTAATTTTTATATATTTTCTATTATACTCCCTCCGCCCCTTTCCGATTGTCCACTTTCTAGTGGGCACGCAAATTAAGAAAAATGGTAATATGGTATTTTAAGTGATTATAATAATTGTAAAGTTGGTAGTTGGGGTATTTAAGTGATTATACTGGAAAAATCGCCAATTGCTGCGATTTTTTTGCCATTATAGGCTGCGGTTTTCACTCACAACCCTTGGAATAGCAGCAATTGAGAAATATTATTGGCTGCGGTCCTACAAACCGCAGCCTATACCCCATTTTTAGAACAACAAAAAAGCCATCAAAGGTTGCGGTTTTAGAATGACCGCAGCCTTTAATGGCTATTTTTTTTTTTTAATCGTTTCATGCAAGTTACAGAATAATTTACAAAATTTCTTGAAAGCTCTTACAACAAAAAACTTACAGAATAATTTACAACAAGTTACAATAATTTACAACAGAATAATTTACAGAAATTTACAACAAAATTTCTTGAAAGATCTTACAACAAGTTACAATAATTTACAAAAACGAAAAAAAACTTACAGAATAATTTACAACAAAAAAGTAATTTACATCTTGAAAGATCTTGAAGACTATAGATCTTGAAAATTTTCTTCTAGATCTTGAAAAAAACGAAAGAAAGAATTTACAAAATAACCTAGAAAAAACGAAAATACTTTACAACTTATGTGTTTGGTGATGATGATGATGAAGATCTGGTGTATCCATATGGAGATCTGGAATGGAGATCTTTGACATTTTCTACAATGGAGATCTGGAATCGAGATGACAAAAACTAATTCTTTCTTCAACACTATTTGGAACGCACAATTTCCGCCATTGAAGATCTGGAATCGAGATGACAAAAACCGATTCGTGAAGATAATTGTTTCAATGGCGGATTCGTGAAGTAACAGTAAACAAAAACAAGTCGAAGAACTTGTTTCAATGGCGGAATTGTTGTTGTTTTTCGATTGAAATTTGATAAAAAGAATGACATTTTGAGATGGAAATTTCTGGGATTAGAGGGAAGTGAGAGAGGAAGAAGAGGGATTAGGGTTAGAGAAGGGAGAAAATGAATATATACTAGGGTTTTTTAAAGCCATTTGGGCAACCCTAAAATGGGCTTTTTAGCCTTATTGGCTGCGAGGGAAAATGAAATGGCGGGCCATTAATTTTTTTTTTTGAAAATTGACTTATTGGCTGCGGACAAGGGCTAAACCGCAGCCAATGAGTATTTATTTTAAAATTATGGCTATTGGCTGCGGACATGGGCTAAACCGCAGCCAATGAGTATTTTTGTTTTAAAATTATGGCTATTGGCTACGTTTATCTAAAATCCACAGCCAATTAACAGCAGCCAATACGTTTTTTTCCACTAGTGATAATAATTGAAAAGGTGGTAAATGGTGTATTTTAAATAATATAAGTTGGGGTAGTTGGGGGTATTTAGGTAAAAAAATATTTGCCAAAAATAGAAAATGGACAATTCTAACAAAACCCTTTAAATCCTTTAAATCTCATGACCAAGATAATTCTAACAAAACCGAATTTACATCTACTAAAATAAAACAAACAAGACAAATGTTTCTATCACACAACCACTTAATATTTCAACATACATATAATAATGCACAAAAATCCAATCATCAATTTAAACCATCATCAAAGCTCAAAGCCATCCAACTAAAACATACTCATCCACAAGATCCTTCAAAAACACATAAAGAATTCATAAATTATGATAATTAAATTAAATACTTGTTCCTCTTAACAAATTAAAATTTTGTAGAGAATCATAGAACTGAATCACCCTTTTGAACCAAGACATACATATAAACACAATCCTTCAAATAAATACAATTTTGCTAAAGGATTTATAAACTCATGGATGCCTATATTACTTAATCGGTTAATCCATACATTTAAATTTCATCTAACAAATTGAAATTTTGTTAGAGAAATTTAGATCATAAAAGAAATTCATTTAAGTATCTAAATAAACTTAATTGTTATAACAAATTTAAACTTTGTTAAACAATAAAAATCAAGGAAAAAATTCATAGAAGGATCATTTACCAACTAAAGCCTCTAAGTTTTCTCAATTTCAAATAAACAGCCGCAAATTTTGTTTATTACCAACTACAGCCTCCAACTTACCAAACATGACATCGAGACAGCCAAAACAACCAAAAAAAGGGTTAAAAATAGGGTTAAAATGGGGTGTTTTGGCTGTCTCGATGTCATGTTTGTTAAGTTGGAGGCTGTAGTTGGCAATAAACGAAGTTCGCGGCTGTTTATTTGAAATTGAGCAAATTTAGAGGCTGTAGTTGGTAAATGATCTTTTATATAATAGAAATATGATTTAATCCTTATAAATAAGTTAAATTTTATTGAAGGATTAATAGAAAAAACTTATACTCCATAAAATACTCAATCCTCCTAAATAGTCATAGGATATCATTATATATAAAACATAATCCATTAAAGAAATCTTTAAAAACACATCTATAATCAACAATTCAATTAAACTTACCCTTTGAACAAGCAAATTTTTTTTTTCTTTGTGATACCGGAAGCTAAGAGGAACAAGAGAGGATTTTTTTTTTTTTTTTTTTTTGTGAACTCTTCTTACACCCTTGAAATTGAAATGAGAGATTAAGAGGCTTAAAGGACTCTTAAGTAGAATCCACTTAATTGTGTCCTAAATGCACAATTATGTGAGGACTTACAAAATTCCTTGCCTCTCTCACATAACCGACCACCCCTTCCTATTTCCCCCTATTTTATTTATATTAATTATGTATTAATTCCTTGATAATTTTATTATTATATATTATTTGTTATAAAGGGTAAAACAACACTATGTGATATTAGCTCACTTTACTTCTTATATTTGTCTACATAAATAATTTAATTAACTTATATTGTGTATTTATTTAAATAGATAATTTTAAAACCCGAGATAAAATACCGGGTGTTACATAATATAACTAAAATTAACTAATAATACACTAATATAAGTAATATTATACTAATATACGACTAATTAAAATACTAGTACCACTAATAATACACTTATAATAATGATACTATACAATTAATAATGCACCAATACGATATGACTAATAATTATATACTAATAGAGCTAATAATATTACACTAGTACAACTAATAATACACCAATACGATGATGATGATGATGATAATAATAATAATAATAATAATAATAATAATAATATTATTATTATTATTATTATTATTATTATTATTATTATTATTATTATTATTATTACTATTATTATTATTATTATTATTATTATTTAATTATTTTATAGAAATCATATTTTATTAAATATTATTATTAATATTATTATTATTATTATTATTATTATTATTATTATTATTATTATTATTATTATTATTATTATTATTATTAATTTGATTTTTTTTATAGAAATCATATTTTATTTTAATCAAAAGAGACTTTACAAGAAGTTGGTGGAGAGTCGAGGAACAAGCTGAGCCCCTACCCCCTTTAGAACACGAAAAGCTAGTCTCTGAAAAATATATGTAGCTACTTTAGCCAACACTGTAGCAAAAAAGGCAAGAAATACACTGCAAAGTGTGAGATCTATGGCCACAAATCCATCACTTTCTCTTTCTCCACTTTTGAAGAGTTCAGTGAAGATGCACGCGACTTATTAGTAAGGATTTATTCGTTCTCTTTGAGTTTCTTCGGCGACACCAAATCTAGTGCATATACTTTTCAGAGGCTAGTTTTTTGTATTTAATAGGTGTAGGGACTCAGCTTGTTGATCGACTCCGCACCAACTTTTTGTAAAATCTATTTCAATAAAATGAAATACAATTATTATAAAAAAAATAAAATAATAATCATTTGGCTTCTTGTGTCTGCACTCCTCACATGCTCGCTATTGTACATAAGCTCGTGGGTGTTAGGGTGAGTATTTTTGTACCTATGTTATGTGCTTCCATGTCTTGGTCCTATCTAGGCCCTTTTGTTTTCTTTTTTCACAAGTTGATACTTCCTTGATGTATGTTTTTTGTGGCTTTTTTGAGATTTGTTTTCTTGCTCATCAAGTAATTGGTTATTCTTCAATTGTATTTTTTTAGTACTTAGCTTCTAGAATAACTCTTCTATATATATATATAATATATATATATATATATATATATATATATATATATATATATATATATATATATATATATATATATATATATATATATATATATATATATATATATATATATATATATATATATATATATACTTTTCATGCTCTCAAGATCAATAAGGGATATCATTCTTCTTCCTTATAAATTAGTTATTAATACCGAATCCACTTAGTAAAACTTAGCCAAAAACCGTTAATCACGCTCTTATCTCCAACATCCATTTGATTCACAATTTACAAAGTGATTCAATTCAATTTATTTTTGAAGTCCAAATATTTTAGTAAGTTGGCTACTTGTTTCTTTATCTTTAATTTTCTGCTACTATTAGTATTAATGGTCATCATTAAATGAGTGATTTTGTAATTTTCTTTTTATTTTCGTTTTCTGCCTTTTTCTTGCAATATGCACCATTTTTTTTATCTAGTTGACTAAACACTTAAATATGACACTTAAATCACTTTGGAGGTCTTAGCGAAATCTTTAAAATCGCGCCCCCAAACAAATACTCAATTTTAGTGAATTTGTTTCAATCATATTTATTATGATTGTAAAATCTATTCCAATGCGATTCAAGTTCATAATAATCTTTTACTTAAATAAAAATAGGCCGATAGTAACTATCTTTATTTGATGTCTGGTAAATCCGCATACTGGACGAAAGTTAGGTAATAGGATTAATTAGTTGATTTATTTGATCAAACAAGCTAAAATAGTGTTTGGTAAAATAATTAACAAGAAGCAAATGATTTTTAAATTGTCCTTGTACTGTTGTGGCGAGTTTCTGTTGTTTTTTAAATAATTAGTAAATTTTATTAACATTATTGAAAAAACCATTATATGTGCAAAAAATACACCCGCGGGCATAAAAAATCCACCTACTTTCTTCTTTGCTCTTTATTGTCATTCACGGCCCGTTTGGTAGGTGGTAATAAACGATGTTAATGGGAATGGAAAATCTAGTGTAATTTTGGTTGAAAATCTCTTGGCTACTTTGATGTCCATGTTTTTCCAACTTCCATAATCTCATTTTCTTCATAAAATTAATTTCATTGCATTACCATTGGGAGAGGTGGTATGAGGTGGTAATGGAAATTTGTATACAATTTTTTTTTTCGATCAAAGGTTCATTACCATGGGAATGATATGAAACTTTGATGAAAATTTACACTATAATTCATTCCCATTACCACCATTTAATACCAACTACCAAACGGGCCGTCAAAATTTCAATAGTAATAATATGAAGTTTTTAGTAGGAAAGTGTTTTATTTATCATAGCTTCTTTTGTAATTAAGTAAACATAAAGTAGAGCGAACAATACATGAACTAAAGGTGTTGTTTATATCAAAATTCCTTAACACTATGTTTGGATAGCAAATTAGGAGAGAAAAGAAAGGAAGGGAAGGGGAAGGAAAGGAAGGGAAAAGAAAGGGAGGGATAAGGAGGGAAATTGTATATTGTTTGTTTAGAAGGGAAGCGGAGGGAAAAGGAAGGAAAGTGTTTTCCTTCCAAATCTTTCCTCTTTAGGAGAGATTGTCTTCTTAATAAAATTTATCCAACTTTTCCTTCCAAATCCCTCCCCTCCAAATCCCTTCCCTCCCAATTTGCTATCCAAACAAGGGATATCTCCTCCCTCCAAATCTCTCCCCTTCCTTTCTCTCCATTTCCTTCAATCCAAACACACCCTGAGGATACGTTTGAATACATACATTTCATTTCAAATTGTGGATATCAATAATGAAATCATAATGAAGAATTTGAAATGACAAGGACTGTGGTGTCATTCTGAAATTCTCATTTTAATTAACTACTTGTATAACATTGGTGGATTTGACTCAAATCCAAATTTAAAGTCTTGTTATTGCCAAACACTAAATTTATGTCAAATCCATATTTACAAATAAAATTATTATTCCCAAATAACATACCATAAACTTTTTGCTCATCTCCCAATTTAACAAAAAAATATACTCCCTTTAATTCACTACTAATGTCTCATTTGCTTTATACACTCTATCCAATACACTGACTATTTAATTCTTAATATCTCAAATTGTGCATTATTAAAAATTACGAAAAATTGATATGAATAATCCCTGCATTGAGGCGAATCAAACAAGATCCCAATTGACTTTGTTTTAACTTATAGATATAGATTAATAATAAAACACAAATTGCGAATAAAAGATTAATAGTGTCAAAAAAGTAAATGGGATGTTAGTGCTAAATTGGAGGGTGTAATTTATAAATATATTAATTAATAGTTTGTGAATAAGAGTAGTATAAATAAATTTAACAAAAAACATGTCATGTTGATTACCAAAAAAAATATTCATGTTCTTACACGTCATTTCACACTAATCAATTTTTGACTATCAGCTATAATATATTAAACAAAAAGTTAACAAATTCAGCTAGTTAAATCAATTCAATAAACAAAAGTTGTTATGCTGATTGCCAAAAACAAATATTTATGTTCTTACATGTCTTTTCACACTAATTAATTTTTGGCTGCCAGCTATATTGTACCAAACACTATTAAAATCAAATAAATTCAGCAAACTAATTGGTCAATCAACTCTCTAAAGCAGCTATCAGCTATCAAATATTAGCCGTTTTCCAAACACTCATGCCCGGCCCAATAGCCGGAGCTCCATGAGCAATGGCTCAGGGCTCGGATTATTGGGGCCCAAATGATTTTTAATTGTGTAAATGATCGAGTAATTTGTTATTGGCATAATGCTCCATTGGTTATTGGCACTTATCGTATTGTTATTCTAGAATATTTTGAAATTATTGTAAGAGTAATTTGTTTGTTGTGTTTGAGTTTAGTATAAAAAAAATTCAGGTAAGGGCATATTGAAAATTTTTGCTCGGGACCCATAAAATTTCCAAGACGACTCTGCAAACACCCTCAAACTGTAGTGACTTTTTTTCACTAATTATCAAGTAATAAACAAGTACGTTGCATACTTGAATTGTTTGAGAATAATTAATGGTTAACTTTTTAGTCTGATAAATTGTGATTAACTATAATAATATAATTTGGAATAGCTAACTATATATGATTCGCTATCATTGTGATGAGCTGAAAAAGTTGTATATACAGATGGAAAAATGGAAGGAAGTACAGATAACACAAAGTCAAAGCGCTGAGGTGACAACTTTAATGCAAAAAAAGTTGGCTCCTTCATCCTGTGCGGGGTCGGGTAGATGGAATCCTTATATATTCACCATACCTGAATATTATCGAAAGGACAATAAAGATAATTATCGGCCTTTTACTACCTCAATTGGCCCTGCCTACTTCAAAGATCCAACATTGGAAACCATGCAAGAGATTAAATGGACTTTTTTGAACTTGTTTCTACAACATCCGAAGAATGCATATCCAAACAAGTTGGAGCATTATGTTGAATTTGTAAGAGAACGTGAAGTTAATATTCGTATGTGTTATGAAGAAAAATTACTTAGAAGGAATCCTATCAGTAGCAAAGATTTTATTCAAATGATACTTTTGGATGCTACATTTATCATCTCATTGTTTTTGCTATTTATTGATGAAGAAGAATTGGAGAAGCCAACCTTACCATATAACGTAATACCATTAATAGGTAGCATTACTAGAGATATATATTTGATGGAGAACCAACTTCCATTTTTCATTCTCTATGAACTATTTGATAATTCATTTGGTTCAGCCTTCCAAAAAAGCTTCATAGAAATTGCTTGTCATATCATGCGCCGATATAGTTTTTTAAGATCAAAAGATTCCAAAATGTATCCCATTCGAAGGGATGACCCGACATCAATTAAGCACTTGCTGGACTTGTCCCGTATTGTTTGCTTACATGAGTTAGATTTTCATCGCCAAGAAAAAGAAGATACAGCTTTAGATGTTTCACATATGAATGATTTCAGCTTGAAAGAATTGCAAGCAGCCGGAGTGAAAATTGAACCAAGTAAAAACAGACAAGTGGTCCATATAGAGTATGAGAATGGGGTTCTAAAAATTCCGAAAATTGTTATTCAAGATAGAACAGAATGTGAGCTCCGGAATTTGCTCTACTTTGAACAAAGCCACTCATATGATACTTATGTCATTGCAGCCTATGTATCTTTCTTGGATGAATTGATAAATACTGCAGAAGATGTTGAAATTCTGATTCAAAACAAGATTCTAATTTATAATGGTCTTGGGAGTAACGAAGCAGTTGCGAAGTTGTTCAACAATCTTACTAAAGATATTTTTGTCAACTACAGAAATTATTATTATTGGGATATTAGTAGAGAATTGAACGCATATGCAAGTAAACGTTGGCATAGATGGAAATCTGTTTTGAAAATGCAATACTTTAACTATCCATGGTCGATCATTTCAGTTGTTGCTGCAGGAATTCTTTTTATTCTTACTTTGCTACAGACTATTGCTGCTTTCAAGTAGGAATGTACCCCTACACTTTTATCCCCTCATTAACAAAATCTTAAGTATGTGTGTGTATTATTTTACAATTTTTAAATTAACTTAAGTTAGTAATACTTCACTACAGTTGTTTCTATTAAGTAATAACCAACCAGTAATACGTTTGGGTATCCAAAATGGAGAAATTATAATTGTATCGGTTGACTAGTTTTTATTAATTTTCAGTAAAATTAGAAACCTGTGAATGTATGCAGTGATTCAAAGACAGAAAGAAAGAGAAATTAAGAAGGATATTTAGGGTTTTTAATTACTGTTTGTATTCGTTATTTGAATGACTAATACATATACAAGGATTACTTATGTTAATAAGGAAAGATAACTATAAAGAATAATTAATTACGTTATTCTGTTTCACACTCTCCCTCAAGTTGGCTCGTGGGATCTCTGACACCCAACTTGCCCAAAACATTCTCAAAGTCTTCATAGCCAAAAGCTTTTGTGAGGATATCAGGCCAGTTGATCCTTGGATTTCACATGTGGATGACTGATGATTCTCCCTTCAATTTTTTCTTTATAGTTGTGCCTGTCTATTTCAACATGTTTGGTTCGATCATGCTGGACCGGATTCATAGATATGTTAATGGGTGCAATATTATCACAATATAATTTGCACACATCTCTTTGAGGGAAGCCCAATTCAATAATCAATTTTCGAACCCATAGGATTTCAACAACTCCTTTAGCTATACCTCGATATTCAGCTTCAGTGCCTAACAGAGCAACCACCTTCTGTTTCTTATTTTTCCATGTAACCAGGTTTCATCCTAATAAAGTAAAATATGCGGAGGTAGATTTCCTATCATCTCGATCACCTGCCCAATCAACGTCAGTATAAGCTAGAAGATTTAGAGACTTCCCTCTCTTGAAGTGAATCCCCCTGGTAATAGTGCCTTTTAGATACCTCAACATCCGTAGAACCGATTCTATATGTTGGGACTGTGGCAGATGCATAAACCGAATTACAACTCCAACTGCGTATGCGATATCTGGTCTAGTATGTGATAAATAGATAAGTTTCCCAACTAATCTTTGATATTGTACTCGGTTAGTGGTCTCTACTCTTTCAACAATCCGAAGTCCATGGTTGACTATCATTGGTGTATCCACTGATTTACAATCGAGTAGGTCTGCTGTAACACCCCGATAGAAGATCTATGACATACTTCCTCTGATTAATAAAGATTCCCTTCCTTGATCGAAGAACCTCAATACCTAGGAAATATTTGAGATTTCCTGGATCTTTCATCTCAAATTCACAAGACAATTTGTTATTGAGGTCCTGCATCTCCTGTAATAATAATGTCATCAACATAGATAATCAGACAACTAGTTTTCCCCTTTTTTGTCTTAAGGAACTTGTATGATCTGAATTACTCTGCCTGTAGCCAAACTGTCTCATAGCCATGATAAATCTCCCAAACCATGCCCTAGGAGACTGTTTCAGACCATAGAGATCCTTTTTTAGTCTACATTGTTCTCGTCTACTAAACTCTTGATTGTAACCTGGTGGAACTTCCAAACAGACCTCCTCTTCAATATTTCCATGGAGAAAAGCATTTTTAACATCGAACTGGTAAAGAGGCCAGTCTTTATTGGGCTAATATATGAGTTCGCATCATACCACATATGTACACCCAGAAGCTCGCATGCTAGTTTCACAACTCCAACACTTTTATTAAAAACAAAAACAAAACATGAAGATGCAATATCTACAACATGCTATGAATGCAAGGTGAATATGCGAAATATATACAAAATAATATAGGGAAATTATCATTGGTGCCCCTGAGGTATGAGTTATTCTCAATGGTGCATAAACTTATTTTTTTTTTCCAATGGCACCATTGACGTTTAAGGGTAATAACAACCGTGACCTGTTTAAGTTTTTTCCGTTAATAATCCGTTAAGTTTTCGAAATTAACCTAACTAGGGTTAGTTTCTTCTTCTTCTTCTTCTTCACTCCTTCCATGGCTGCCTTTTCTTCAAACCCAAGAAAAATCCTTTTTTTTTTTTGAAGATCTAATGCCCTTTCTTCCTCAATTTCAAATATGACCCATATATAGATCTTTAGTCCCTATTTTCTCATATTTCCCCAATTAAATCGCATAAAGGCACAATGATAAGAAAATAATCCAACCAACTCAATTCCATGGCAAACTCAAGGGCACAGAGGCAAAGGAGTACTACCTATGTTGTTGTAGATTTTTTCTTATTTTCAATGACCTTCATAGGAAAGGATTGAACTAGCTATCTATACCAAGTTACCATTAAATGTTGCTTTTAAGGGTTCATTTTAATAGACTTGCAGAGGCAAAATATGGGCAATTTTCAAACTTTTTCAGACATCCACAAATTCTGTTTAAGTTCAATTACTTGCATAATTTTGCTATTGATTCCAAAAGTCAAGTGGGTGATCCAAATAATCGAGTTGAATACAGTGCACACAAAGTGTTTGGTGAAATTCCTGAACCAAATTCCTGAACCAAGAGCGTGGAAGCTTTGAAATTATTCATTCATATGTACCAATTAGGGGTGGTTGATAATGGATTAATTGTTGTACTATCTGCAAACTTCTCTTTGGAAAACTTGTACTGATTAAATTACCACATATGAAAACTCTATGCAGCCAAGAAGGTGAATTTACCAGACATGGGAATATTTGGGTCCAAAATTGTCTTTTAAAATTGACCTCCTACATCTTATTACATGGGATCAACCATGGGTATGGGTATAGATACGGGTCTGGGTACGGTATTTGGTGGTACTGGTTTTAATCCAACCACAACTGGTGCAGAGCAACAAGCAACAAGCAGCAACCACTAGCCATTATCATCATGGAGGCTTCTAGAAATGATTAGTCGAAATGATATGTATATCTATGGAACCAAATGATTCTTGGATGAAGTAGCCATGGAAGGAGAAGGAAGATGATAGGGAAGAGATAAGAAGATAATCGAGCAACCTGGGTATATAAACATCAACAAAGTAACCATGGTTAGGTTACATTTCAAACTTAACGTGTAGTTAACGGAAAAAAGTACAAAAGTGTCACGGTTGTTATTACCCCTAAACGTCAGGGGTGCCATTGGAAAAAAAAATTAAGTTTATACACCATTGATATTAACGCATACCTCAGGGGCATCATTGATATTTTCCCAATAATATATGCAATGAACTAAGCTAGAGCTACATGACATTAAATGCACAAACAAACAGCTAATAGTGACAATAATGTTAACCAACTCTCCCACAAGCCAAGCCTTTGCTAGTCTCTAGCAAAGAAGGAGATAAAAGATAACGATGAAACGTTTAAAACCGTGGTCAACAAAATTGTCGCAATACCCAACACAAACAAACACTAGTCAATAATAAAGAGGGGAGAATGTCATACCTAGGCTAGGAGGGCTCTCACTCTTAGCACTACCATCACCACCATAGTGGTCTAAGAACTCTCTGCTCAATAGAAGAAGTGGAGGCACGAAGCGTGAGGCTAGAGCAATTTCCTCCCCCAAGCTAAGGTGAAGCTATATTCTTCATTTTTGATGCAATGTTATTTTGAGCCTTCTATCTCCTCTTTCTCACCCTTTCGGGACCGTTAGCATTGACCCTCTCAACATCATCGAATCAAACATAAGCAAAACTTGTGGAGGGTCAATTCCAATGGTCGTTTGGATCTACAAGTTGTAACAAACAACACTAAAAACCAAACGTTAGCACTCACTAACAAAAATGCAATGCAGGAAAGGAAAACAAAAGATGAAACAAAATCAATATGTACAATTGGGTTGCCTCCGAACAAGCGCTTCTTTAAGGTCTTTAGCTAGACCTGACTCACTATATAGTTAGTCAAACATCGTAAGAGTTTGTCAAACTCACTTCCCACAACATTAGAGATTGGGGTGTGGAAAATAGAGAGGAAAAAGAAAAAGAAACAAAACACAACAAAATTTAACTTTTCATAACGAGATGAATATCCAAAAGAAGAAAGAACGAAGGGAGGGGGAACGAAAGCAATTGGTAAGGCATCATAAGCATCAAGTTGGGCATTATGGAAAACGATTGGGAGCTTCTCACAATCACTAGGAGGTGTAGGGTGAGACTAAACAGAAGGCACGCTAAGGGTATGCACTTGAGACTCCTCAATCACGGGCATATCTACCTCTAAGTCATTGGGTTCACTAGCCGGATGATCGTGCACATATGTGAGGGGTTCATCATGGTGGGGTGCACAAGGTATGTGGTGCATCAAGACAAGGAATGGGAGAGTCATCATGCAACGATGTTGGGAATGTAGATTCCCCCAAATTATTCATATCATCATCAAACTCATCCAAAGGTTGATCATCAATAGAATGAGGGGAAGAAACAATAGGGTGAGGGGAGTCTATGTCATGGTTTAACGCCATAGGCACAGATTTGTCATGGGTCTCTAGTCTCTCCTCAAAGACCTTTCCGAATTGGTTAACGTTCCACGTTTTCTCCAACTCAGTCCCCTCTGGATTACCGTCATAATCGGTGCCTAAAGGGTAGGCTGCTGAAACCTCAAGGAGAGGGAGTGCGGGATATTCCTTCTTAAACTTGGTCTTGGCCATCCACTTAAAGAAATGCAAATAAAGCACTGGGTTTTGCTCAAGAAACACATCATGGTAAAAATCTTCCACGTACTCCCTAGTCTCAGTATTCAATCCTCCATAAAGGTGATGGCAAATTTGCCATTTTTCAACATTATGCTCATTAGCGAGAAAATCCCCATATCGAATAAAGAAGTCTCAAAAGGTTTCATGCTCTAATTGATACAGATAGCAAGCCATGAAGAAAAAAAAATTCAAAAAAACAAAATCTATTCACAAACCGCACCAAAACTAAAATCTAAACAAACGCCTTGTCCCCAACAACGACGCCATTTTGATAACCGGTTTCTAAGCACGTCGTAATATACTAAGAACATAGCTATGCAAACAATATTTATAATCACCCTAATACTACTACAACATGTGTAATGGTAATTTGGGGGTCGAACCACAAGGACAAGGGATACTAGACTAAAGACTCGGTGTGGGAAGGCTGTATGGAAGGTAGGTTGGTGAGTGAACTATACTAATAACAGGAATAAAGAACGAAACTAAACAATGAAAGACAAGCGGGGACTAGACTAGTGTTGGCCCTCTTAGATTTTGATGATGACTTCACTTTAAATAAACAAACATGTTTTAGAGATTGCTGTGCAGGTCATATATCCGATTTTGATAAATTCATTGAGGGTACCTAAAGGACTTAGTTAATGGATATTGTACGTGTCAAAGTCAAGGTCAAAACAGTCAGCATAGAAGATCACATAGGAAGTCAAAATTGGATTTAATGTCTACTGTTCCAAAATTGGTAATCTGATAAAAGTTGTTGATGGAGACAGTGTAGTGTTCCCAACGATACAAGTCTGGAGAAATGCGTCAGCTAAAATATTACATAGGAATTTAGCTTTCTTTTTAGTTGATGTAAATCGTTTAAGAGTTAGGTTAATTGCATATTCGACTAATTGGCTAAATAAGATAACCTTTTAAAATTAACCTAAGACTAATTCAAACTAGAGAAAAAGTATCCACAAAATTAGGATCTTGATTAGGATTTTTAAAAAGTAAAACCTAATTAGCTATTTTTAGGAGATGGTAACCGTGTCTTAGAAGAGGTTAGCGCTTTTTAGTAAGATTAATTTTATTTACTATTTTAGTAAATCAAAACTGGTAGGACATACTTGACACCCAAACTATGTAATCTAGGAAAAGTAAGTAGTTAGGGTTTCCCTAAAAATAGCGGGTTGTTCCCATATATATAGGAATGACTTATGAAAAAAACTGGTGTGTGATACTACCCATAAAAGAGAGAAATTCAAGAGATCACCACTTAAGAAAAATATCTTATTCTTACATTTGCCAATTAATTTTGAATATTTTTCTTATGCAATTTCGTAATTCATAATCCATATTAGAGAATTTATTCTTGTTTTGAGAATTATTTTGTAAGGGTTTTTGAGAGAAATTGTAACTAGACTTAAGGGAAGTCTAGAAAGAAGTGAGAAGAGGCTTCGTGTGAAGCTAGAGAAAACAGAAAGAGAAGAGAAGAGAAGACGTTGGCCTTTTGTTGAAGAAGAGTTTTATGTAATTGTATAATTGCCTAAAATGTAATAAGAGAATTTCGAAATCCCGAGTGGTCGCGGTTCTTCCTTGTATTAGGCCTAGAAGGTCTCCACGTAAAAATCGTTGTCTCCTTTTTTTTTTGTCCTTTTCATTTTAAAGTTTAAGTTTTGTTTACAATATTGAATTCCGCAAAAACAAGGCTAAAAATTCTTAAACTTAGAATACAGTAATTCACCCCCCTTTTGTTGCATTCGTCCATCTCTATATATTTCTATAATTGGTATCAGAGCCCTGTTCCTCATTTGATCAGGAAACCCTAAGAGTCGTATCTTGGTGTTTTAGAGATGTTGAAAATGAATGAACGAATGGAAGAAGGTTACTCTACTCAAAGATCGCCCATGCTCGATGGTAAATTCTACACATATAAAAGGAATAGGATGGAGATCTTCATTAAGGCAGGAAATTATCAAGTTTTGAGAGTTATCAAAATTGGAGACTTTGAGGTAACAACTACCAACGCCAATAACGAAACTGTTCCCAAACCGATCACTGAATATGAGAAAGAAGATTTTCAGAAAATGGAGATGAATGCTCTTGCATCAAATTAAGGCACTGTGGTCTTGGACCAAATGAGCATAATCGCATTATGGGTTGCAAAACAACCAAGCAGATTTGGGATCTGCTAGAAGTTACCCACGAAGGAACAAGTGAAGTTAAGCGCTCCAAGATTGACTTGTTGATGTCAAAATATGAGAGAAAGTATCTAAGAGATGTTCACTAGGTTCACAAACAAAACTACCGAACTTGTCTCTCTTGAAAGGCTAATTCCCACAAATGAACAAGTTAGTAAAATTCTAAGGTGTCTACCTCAAGATGAACGCTGGAGAGCTAAAGTCACAACCATACAGGAATCCAAGGATTTCACTAAATTCAATCTAGAAGAATTGGTTGGTTCCCTTATGACCCAAGAATTGCATCTAGGAACAGCTAACAATTCTCGAAACAAAGGCTTGGCTCTTATAGTTAATGATCAAGAAGAGTCAGAATGTGATGAAGAGGAGGTTGCCGTGTTGGTTCAAAAATTCAAAACGTTCTTCAGGAACAGCAGATACGCCAATAAAAAAAGAACAAAGAAAAAGGATCTGCAAATACAAAAACCAACCACGAATGCCATAAGTGTGGAAGTACTAACCACTTCATCAAGGAATGCCCTCAATGGAAGAACGAGAAGGGCAAAGGGAAGGCAAGGGAAACGGGAAGACAACCGATGAAAGGAAATTTCAACAAACGGACTTTCGCAAAGCCATGATTGCTGCATTGGGAGAATCTGAGAGCGAAGTAGAGATAGAAGCTCCCGTTGAAGAAGAAACAACCAATCTATTTCTCATGACCAGTCACGACGAAAAGTCTAAAGGAAAAGAGGTATTGTCTTCTAACTCATTTCCTAACCACCTATTTAGATGGAATAAACATGAATTAATTAAATTGTTTTTGGAGACACAAGATAAATTGTATAAAAGAACTGCCACCTGTCTCCAAATAGGAAACACTAGTGGAAAAAAGCCTATTTGTTGCGGTTTTTATACCACTATAGGCTGCGGTTTTGGACCCAAGCCCTTGTAGTAGCAGCTAGTAATAAAACACAATGGCTGCGGTTAAAAAACGTAGCCCAAAATTTTGTCATTGGCTGCGGTTTTTTAGCTTGTCCGCAGCCCAAAAAGTAGCCCATAACTACTCTAACATAAGGGCTGCGGTTCTAAGAATGTCCGCAGCCTTTGTGAGCTTTTTTTTTTAATTTTTTTTTGTTTAAATGATATTTGTATAATAAATAATAAATATTAGCATTAATTATAAAATAATAAATATTTAACAATAATCAACCATCGATAATCATCATTAATTATAACCAAATTATAATATATATAATATACATAAATATAATTGTACATACACCTAAATACTACGAATTACGTACATAATCTACAAACATAATAAATTAGAAATAAACACGGCCACTTTATCTTTGACTTTGCGTAACTCCATATCCGTCAATTCGCGTGTTTCCCTTGGAGTGTTGTATATAATCTACGTATTAAAATAGATAATTATTAAAAAGTTAGTACATATGATAGATCAGATTTTATATATATATCATCATCATCATCATCTTACCTAGTGTATCCCGCACATAGAAAACTATTGGCAGGGTCTGGGAAGGGAAGGACGGCGGCAACTCATACCCGTAAAGGAGAGCACGGCCAAAGAAAGGAGTCCCCCGGCTCCGGGATGATAAAGAAAGATAGACATTACATACCTGCTACGTGATGTGAATAAAGGGCATATAATATACCAATACGCATGTAACACAATAAAACTTAAGACAAGGGAACTAAGCAAGGCACACACGAGACTATAACAGACAAGAAAACATGGACGCCTAAAACGACTCTAATGAGAAAAGCCTAAGTCTAAAACCTGTATATGACGCCTCCAACTACTCCTATCCCTAGTCAGGTCCTCCGAGAGGTTTAACTCACGTAAGTCCACTCTTATTTGCTCGTCCCAAGTTTTCTTGGGTCTTCCTCGACTCCTCTTACCCTCTACTATAAAGCTTTCAACTCTCCTCACGGGGGCATCAAAAGGCTTTCTCCTCACATGTCCAAACCACTGCAATCTTCCTTCGCGCATTTTTCTGGAGATAGGAGCAACCCATAGTTTGTCTCTAAACTCTCGGTTCCTAATTCAATCCAATAGAGTATGCCCGCACATCCACCGCAACATACGTATCTCTGTGACTTCCATCTTATGTTCAAAAATTTTCTTTACAGGCCAACATTCTATCCCATATAGCAAAGTCGGTCTGATTGCTACCCGATAAAATTTTCCCTTTAACTTATTTGGGATCTTTTTGTCACATAACACCGCGGTAGCTGCTCTCCATTTGAGCCACCCTGCCTGGATGCGATGATCTACATCACCGTCGATCTCCCCATCCCTCTGGATGATCGATCCCAAATACTTGTACTTGGTCGTACTTTTAATGAATTCTTCCCCGATGGAAACTTCTGGCTCCTCTATCGGTTGCGTCCCACTAAAGTCACAACGTAGGTACTCGGTCTTCGTACGACTTATGCGCAAACCGTTGCCTTCTAAAGCTTCTCTCCACTCGTCCAGTTTACTACTAACCTCCTGTTTAGTTTCTGCAACCAGCACGATATCGTCCGCAAAAAGCATGCACCACGGAACCGTCTCCCAGATAGATTTAGAGATCTCATCCATAACGACCGCAAAGATAAAAGGGCTTAGAGCTGATCCCTGGTGGAGTCCTACTTGTATAGGGAAAGGCTCAGTTAACCCTACTGGTGTCTGAATGTTAGTCGATACCTTGTCATACATATCTCGTATAGCCTCAATGTAGATAGGAGAAATACCTCTAGCCTTGAGGCTATCCCAAATGACTTGTCGTGGTATGCTATCATACGCTTTCTCCAAGTCTATGAACACCATATACAGGTCCTTCTTCCTTTCTCTATATTTTTCCATCAACCTCCTCACAATTTGAATTGCCTCCATGGTTGACCTACCTGGCATAAAACCAAATTGGTTCTCTCTAATTACACTTTCCTGTTTGATCCTCTTCTCTATCACTCTCTCCCACAATTTCATGGTATGGCTTAGAAGTTTGATGCCCCTATAGTTCCCACATACTTGCGCGTCACCTTTGTTTTTAAACAGAGGTATTATAGTGTTGCTTCTCCATTCATCAGGCATCTTATGTGTCCTCAAGATAACATTAAAAAGGCTAGTCAGCCAACGAAGGCCCTCATCTCCTAAACCCCTCCACACCTCAATCGGGATGTTATCTGGTCCGACCGCTTTTGATCTCCCCATCTTTTTGAGGGCTTATTTTACTTCCTTGGTGGTAATAGCATACGCTAGGCCATAATCAAGGGGTTTTTGTACATCCACGGCTCGTCTATCATCTCTCCTTGGCCCCCTACACTCATTGAGCAGGTGCGAGAAATACTGACGCCATCTGGTTTTAATGTCCTCTTGTTTCAAGAGAACTCGTCCCCCTTCATCTTTGATGTATTTCACCGCCTCCAGGTCCTGCTGCTGCCTGGCCCTGTTCCTAGCCAACCTAAAAATATCCTTTTCCCCTTGTTTGGAGTCGAACTTCCGATAAAAGTCCTCATACGCCCGATTTTTTGCCTCTGTGACCGCCTTCTTTGCCGCCTTCTTTGCTTCCTTATAGCTTTTCCTCTTTTCCGTCCTCACCTCCTCCTCCGTGCATTCCATGAGATTTCTAAACTTCTTGTTTTTGTCTTTAATTTTCATCTCCACTGCAGCATTCCACCACCACGCTTCTTTGTACGCCTTTGGTTTTCCTGATGCCACCCCCAGAGTCTCTTTCACCACTTCTCGAATGGTATTAGCCATATTTACCCACATATCATTCGCATCCGCAGAGTGACTTGGGAAACCAAAAGCGCTGATCTTGCTAGACAAGGAAGTGGCTATATCTCCTTTGAGTCTCCCCCACATGATCTTTCCCCTGAGCTCGGGTTTCTTCTCTGTAATATTCTTCCTCATCCTAAAAACCATAACTAAGAGCTTGTGTTGGGTAGGCATCTCTGTACCCAAAACTACTTTACAGTACAAGCATGAGGCCCGGTCCCCTTTGCGCACTAAGAAGTAATCCACTTGTGTAACATGACCGCCGCTCTTGTATGTTATCAAGTGCTCATCTTTCTTTCTAAAGATCGAATTTGCAACAATCAAATCTCTGGCTAGCGCAAACTCGAGCAAAAACTCCCCGCTTTCGTTTCTCACTCCAAAATCGAACCCTCCATGTACCGAATCATAGGACCCCGCCTCCCTCCCTATATGTCCGTTAAAGTCTCCTCCTAGGAAAATTTTCTCCTCTTCTGGAATTGAACTCAAAAGGGCTCCTAAATTATCCCAAAACTCGCGTTTCACCTGTTCGTCTAGCCCAACTTGGGGCCCACAGGCACTTATAAACGATACGACTTCTTCCCCCACTACGATCCTAACTAACATAATCCTGTCGTTACACCTCCTTACTTCAACCAGTTGTTTTAGGATATCGTTAGATACTAAGATGCCAACCCCGCTACGTTTTCCGTCGAAACCTGCATACCACAACTTGTATCCCTTTATACCTTTAGCTTTCTGTCCCTTCCACCTAGTCTCTTGAACACAAGCTACATGGATCCTGTATTTAGAAAGCTCATTGGCTAGCTCTAAAGACTTGGCTTCTAGGGTACCTATGTTCCAAGTTCCCACTCTAAGTTCTAAAACCTGTTTACTTTGCCCCCCTTGGCCCCCCCTCCTTGGACCTGACCTCAGGTGACCATGATAGCTTTCTAACTCTATACTCGGAAACCAAAGGGCCTACCAAATAACAAACAAAAACATATATAGACCAACAACGTCAGCCAAACAAAACCCAAAGGCCAGCAAAACTGCAAAACACCAAACGAAACACTAAAACCAGAACAAAACCAGCAAAACTAACACTTAGACACCAGGCACCAACAAAACTAACAAAACCAGAACAAAACACTAAAAACACCAAAACCAAACGCAACGACTAAAGCACCTAAACCAAACAAAAAACCAGCAAACACTCAGACAAGGGGCCAAACGAGAAGCCCGCAAAAACATCTAGACAAAAGACCAGACGAAAACAAATGAAAAACAACTAAAAAAATGAAAGATGCAACTAAAAAAAGTTAAGCAACTAAAAAAAACAAAAGCCCACCCAAAACAATCCACTAAAGCAAAACTACCCACTGCCCCAAAAAGAAATAAACAAAGAAGAAGACAAAGGGACAACCAACAGCACACCCAAAACAAAGAAAAACAGAGCCTCAATTGGCGTGCTCGTAAAAACAAAGAAAAACAAGAAACAACCGTGGTGATCTTGTCTTTGGCCGGTTCCGACAGCCGGCGGGGACGTTTCAGACAGCCGGCGAGGACGTTTCAGACAGACTCGAAGTAGATGAAGCCGGACGTGATAGCTATCGCCTGACTGAAGAAGAAGCAGTACGGTGGAGAAAGACGGAGAAGACGTACCTGAAACTTACGTACCTGGATGTTACCGGAGAAGAGAAGGAAAGGCTGTGGAGGGTGGTAGATAGGCGGTGCGTGTCGTGTACTGACCGTTGGGTCAGGAAAAATTTTTTTAGCCGTTGTAAAACCAAAAGGTAGAAGATGAAATTTCTTGCCGTTGAAGAAGACCAATCGTAGTGTATTGAACTCTTAATCAGCTAAGGGTGACCTCACTTTAGTAGTGTTAATGTGGAAGAGGGAGTTATATATATATATATATATATATATATATATATTATATATATATATATATATATATATATATATATATATATATATATATATATATATATATATATATATATATATATATATATATATATATATATATATATATATATATATATATATATATATATATAATATATATATATATATATATATATATATATACTATGATAATTTAAAAAACATAATAACTAATTAAATACTTACGGAAACAATACTTATTACCCCGACTTTCTTCACGGCTTCTATGATATCATCTATAAATTTCAGAACGTAGTAGCCGCAATGAATGCTATTTTTTTGTTGAAAACACTAAGAAAAAAAATGTTAGATATGTTAGTGCCAAATTAAAAACGCTTCAAAACCGTTAAAAACGCAACTTAACCCTTAATTTCAAGCATATGACAATTATTTTCGATTCTAACTACTTCAACACAATAATATATACCAAATAGTGTTGTGTGCGAAGTTTCATGCATAACAAACCAAGTTTAAGCTATTTTACGCTCGAAAATGTCAAAAATCATTCAAAACCATTAAAAACGCAACTTAACCCTTAATTTCAAGCATATGACAATTATTTTGGATTCTAACTACTTCAACACAATAATATATACCAAATAGTGTTGTGTGCCAAGTTTCATGCATAACAAACCAAGTTTAAGCTATTTTACGCTCGAAAATGCCAAAAACGCAACTTAACCCTTAATTTCAAGCATATGACAATTATTTTGGATTCTAACTACTTCAACACAATAATATATACCAAATAGTGTTGTGTGCCAAGTTTCATGCATAACAAACCAAGTTTAAGCTATTTTACGCTCGAAAATGCCAAAAACGCTTCAAAACCGTTAAAAACGCAACTTAACCCTTAATTTCAAGCATATGACAATTATTTTCGATTCTAACTACTTCAACACAATAATATATACCAAATAGTGTTGTGTGCCAAGTTTCATGCATAACAAACCAAGTTTAAGCTATTTTACGCTCGAAAATGGCAGAAACGCTTCAAAACTGTTAAAATTGCAACTTAACCCTTAATTTCAAGCATATGACAATTATTTTTGATTCTAACTACTTCAAAACAATAATATATACCAAATAGTGTTGTGGGCCAAGTTTCATGCATGACAAACCGAGTTTAAGCTATTTTACGCTCGAAAATGCCAAAAACGCTTCAAAACCGTTAAAAACGCAACTTAACCCTTAATTTCAAGCATCTGAACTAACATATCCGGTCCTAAAGTTAAAGAATTGGTGAAATCATCCCAAGACACTAAACTACGGCACTAGCAACCATATAGTGCCTCAAACATAGCCATTTGAATTGTGGCCTGATAACTGTTATTATAAGAGAACTCCACCAGATCCAGATGTTCATCCCAATAACACGCTCGGTTTGACCATCCGTCATAGGGTGAAAAGACGTACTATAGAGAAGAGTAGTTCCCAAGGCTTGCTGTAATGATTTCCAGAAATATGACAAGTATCGGGTATCCCGATCAGAAACTATAGTACGAGGTATCCCATGATACCGCACCACGTATTTAATGTAAGCGCGAGCAAGTTGTTCCATATCCCACTTACAGTTCATTGGAATAAACCGTGCAGACTTAGTAAGCCTATCCACAATAACCCAAAGAGTATCATTACCAGCCTTAGATCGTGGCAGACCTAAGACGAAGTCCATTAAAATGTCATCCTACTTCCATACCGAAACTTCCAAGGGTTGTAATAATCCAGCAGGCCTTTGGTGTTCACTCTTAACCTTTTGGCACATTAAACACTTAGAGACAAATTCGGCAATGTTCTTTTTCATACCCGACCACCAAAATATACCTTTTAGATCTTGGTACATTTTGTCTCCAACAGGGTGAACAAAGTATCTCGAGCTGTGTGCCTCGTTCAACAAATTGTCCTTTAAAGAGTCGCATCCATCCGGTACACACAATTGTCCTTTAAAACGAAGACTACCATCTTTATGAATTGTAAAGCCTTCGACTTTCCCCTTCACTCGCCTGTTCCTGTAACTTAAGGAGCTTGGGGTCTAGTCATAATCTCCTCAAAGAACGTAGGTCGAATGGACAGAGCTCCCAATTTGGCTTCCAATTCCCCTTCTTTGATTATCTCTAAGTTCATTCTCTCGAAGTCCTTACTTAACTCATCAGACGTTATCAATGTCGCCGCCGAGTATTTTGATTTCCTACTCAACGCATCTGCGACCACATTTGTGCGACCCTCGTGATAAGAAATCTCCAGATCGTAATCACTGATTAATTCCAACGAACGCCGTTGTCGCAGATTCAACTCGGGTTGTGAAAACAAGAATTGTAAGCTTTGGTGATCTGTGAAGATCGTACATTTCACACCGTACAGATAATGACGCCAGATCTTCAACGCAAAAACCACAGCTGCTAGCTCTAAGTCATGCGTTGGATAATTGACTTCGTCAGTCTTCAATTGCCGCGAAGCTTAAGCTACTACGTTTCTATCTTGCATCAAGACACAACCCAAACCATATTTGGAAGCATCCCTATAAACGGAGTACTCCAAAGAAAGATCAGGTAAGACCAACACTAGAGTAGTAGTTAACTTCTCCTTCAACAACTGAACGACTCTCTCGCAGTCTTCGGTCCACTCAAACTTCTTCTCCTTCTTCATCAAGGATGTAAGTGGATTAGCAATACGGGAGAAGTCCATCACAAAACGACGATAATACCCGGCTAAACCTAAGAAACTCCCAATTTTCGTAACATTTCGAGGTGTAGACCAGTCTCGGACGACCTTCACTTTCGTCTGATCGACTGAAATTCCATCCATAGAAACGAGATAACCTAGGAAAGCCACCTGTTCTAACCAAAACTCACACTTCGAAAATTTTGCATACAACTGATTTTCCCTTAGAATCTGCAACACTAACTTTAGATGTTATCGATGTTCTTCTGGGGTTGTAGAGTATACCATGATGTCATCAATGAACACCACCACACACTTATCAAGGTATGCATTAAAAACCCGATTCATCTATCCCATAAAAGCTGCCGGTGCGTTCGTCCACCCAAAAGGCATCACGGTGAATTCAAAGTGCCCATACCTCGTTCTAAAAGTTGTTTTACTGATATCCTCCTCCTCAATACGTTACTAATGGTACCCTGACCGCAGATCGATCTTTGAAAAGATCCCGGCTCCTTGTAGCAGATCAAACAGATCATCAATCCGTGGTAACGGGTATTTATTCTTAACGGTGACCTTATTAAGTTCTCTATAATAAATACAGAGACGCATTGTCCCATCCTTTTTCCTCACAAATAACACCGGGGCTCCCCAGGGCGAAACACTAGGTCGTATATAACCTTTTTCTAACAACTCCTCTAATTGAACCTTCAATTCCTCCATCTCCTTCAAGGCCATTCGGTAAGGAGCTTTTGAAATTGGCCCTGTCCTAGGTATTAATTCAATTGAAAAGTCTACGTCTCTCCTTGCTGGCATACCAGGAATTTCTTCCAGGAACACATCCATAAAGTCACTGACCACTGGGATATCGTGAAGCCGTACCTCCCGCTCTTTTACTTTACTTATGCTACACAGAAACCATGGTTGCCCTTGTTTGATGAACTTCCTAACTTCCAAAGACGACACGATCTTTACCCTTGGTCCTTTAGGAAGGTTCCTATGTTTAACCGTCTCTCCCCTAGGCCAGGTCATCCCAATTCATCCCAAGTATTACATCATCCAGGTCATCCATTTCTAGAGACAATAAATCACTCAGAAAGTTTACCTTCCCTATTCTGACCGACACTTCACGAAACAACATATTACAATAAAAAGTCTCTCCAGAAGGAATAGCGACCGAAAAAGATGTTTTCTCGGGGTTTTCCAACCCTAAGTCCTTAACTCTAGACTTTGAAAAGAACGAGCATGGTGCACCAGAGTAAAAAAGAACTTTAACATGCTTTGTATTGATGCAGAACGTACCTGTGACCACATCCGACGTCTTTGCTGCTTCTCTATGGTTAATTGCGGACAATCTGCCAGTATTCTGAGTAGTAGCAGCACCTCCTTGGTTTCCACGTTGCCCCGTCAAATTCTCGCTTCTAGCATTACCCTGAGGTTGCTGAACAGCAGAGTGGTTTCCTTGAAACCTAGGGTTTGTGGCACCCCCCAAGTTTCGACCAAAGTTACCAGCATTGTGGTTTCCCCTTCCAGCTTCGTTGTTACCCCGTCCGTTACCGAAGCGCTGTTGTTGAAAACCTCGATGATTTCCCCCTTGGAGCTTTTGTTGTCCCAAGAGAGTATAGCATTCATACATCCTATGACTCGGTTTACCGCAGTGAGAGCAGTCCACAAACATTCTCCGACAGTCCCTTCCTGGATGATTTCTCTGGCATTTTCTGCAGTTATAAATTCTTTCTTTCCCTTTGCGGTCATACAAGGGTTTCGGTATTCTAACCTCTGGTGTCGAATCCCCCCTATTGTTGCTAGACTGGCCTACATGAAAGCCTTTTTCCTGGAAGCCTCCAAACGGCCTATGTTTCTTAAATGGGTTGTGAACAGGATTACTCACACTTACGCATTCTGAAATAGGGGTTCCTTCCTTTTTTCCCCACTTTGACCCATTTTCTCCTGTTCTTTCCTAATAATATTTCCAATCTGTGCAGCTCTCTTGTATAACTGGTCTAACATATCGTACCTATGAGTCTCAATGTATTTTTGAATCTCATATGATAGACCTAATTCGAACCGCTGAATTTTCTTTCCTTCCGTTGGAACATCCTCAGGGCAAAACTTCAGATATTCCATAAATTTTTGGTAATACTCGCCCACTGTTAAACTTTCCATTTCGAACCTAGCAAACTCATTGGATTTGTCCTTTCTCACATGAGGCGGGTAAAACTGATCCCTTAACGCCCCCTTAAAATTTTCCCAGCTTAAGTCACCATCGTTTTCAGCTACTAACCTTGCCTTACTATGTGTCCACCAATAGTCGGCGTCTTCCACTACGAAAAACACGGCTTGGTCAACCATGAACTCAGCAGGACATCTCACCACTTTGAAGAGCTTGTCAAACTCCCTCAACCAGTTTTCTAGCATGGACGGTTCACCTTTCCCATTGTAAGTCGAGGGTTTACTTTGAGCTATCCTCTTAATTATTGAGGAAGCTCTTTCCTCCAGAGATTTCAGTCTATGGTTTCTCGCGCCCGCTAAGGGTTTAACTAAGTTTCGCAGAACCTGGTCAGAGTTCCTTCGTGGCGTAGACCTATTCAGGAAGGGTGGCATGCTGGCAGGTATACTGTATCAGGTTAAACGAGGTGTGTAAATATATAGTTCTATAGCGTCTGTAAGTAAAGATGACTAATACTATTATCGTTCAACAAAAAAAAATTCACGGAAAAAAGGTGAGAAAGTTATGCACAGAATCTGTAGCCGAATGCTTATCCTTTTTAACAAGATAATTATAACAGCTATTCATTTCTACTTACTAGAGTTCAACTTTTATAAACATCTCATGCATTCTCATTTCCCCTCTTATGAGGGCAACAAATAAATGAAAGCAAACTAATCTCTAGGCTAGTAAATAAGGGATAATATCACAAGGATAAACAATATTCGAATTAAATATATGAATGCAATATTATTCCAATCCAAAAAAAAGTTACTTGGGTATAAACTCCCACATAACCATTGTTCGATTAACACAAAAGTCCGATAATTAAACAGTAAAATCGTCCAAATCACAAAATTGTTCACGATATTTTATTACTACGAAACTAGACATATGCACTCATACGCATGTATACTCATAAAAAAAAATAAACAATTAGGTAAAGAAAGGCGACGCATCCAAACGGTCCTGATCTTCCATATATTGATCAGGGTCGAAATCAGTATCACCAGAGTCATCGCCAGAGGTGCTATGAGAATCAGAAGGAGTCCCGACAGACATAGAATCACTTAGGGCAAAGTGCTCCACGGAATCGGAAAGTTCTACAATGATCGGCTCAGGTGGGCTCTCTTCCCACATGGTGATCTCACTCTCCTCCTCACTCATATGGTCCTCTCGCCTCACTAGCCAACCCCCTAGAATTATGACATCGCTATCGCTCATAATATCATCTCCATCGGCGATCCCCCTCTCCCCATCAGCATGATAACCGTCTCCCATGATATCCTTACAAGGATCTTCTACCAATCTTAAGGGATCTACCCCAAAAATTTCTCTCGGTTCCTCATCGACATTTTCCTCAAGGTCTACCTCAGGTATTTCTTCGGGGACCTCCTCGGGATCCTCTTCGGGGTCCTCCTCGGGATCCTCCTCGGAGTCCTCCTCGATCCTCCTCGGGGTCTAACTCATCGAAGTTTATAATTAATACCGAGTCAGGGTCTATTACGGGTACAACTTCCTCAATAACATCAGTTCTGGCTCCACTAGACTCCAAAATGTCCAATCCATTCCGACCCACAGTCTCTACCGGTCCAAACCTCCTGTCAAGATCACGGTACAATTGTTCTCTCCTTTCCGTCATTTCAGTCATCTCATCATCCATTATCTTTTCATACACCTGTTTGGACTTCTTGTAAATCATTCCATTCGGTATTTGTAGTCCAAATCGTTTTCTCCTTCCTTTCACTCCCAAATTCCCAGAGCCTCAATTTCTGCCCAGACTGGGGCATTAACCTTGCCCACCAAGGTTCATCTAAGGTATTAATTCCCTTCTCGGCTGGTTTCTTTCCTTTATCCATGGGGAAAGGTAAAAATCAAATACCGAGATAAGACAAGGATAATAATTTAGAATACCACAATGTATACACAAAGGTTCTATCAGTCACACATCATAAGCATCCATAGCAATATACTTAAAGACACCAAACAGATCACATCATCCCCTTAATGTCTACCCCTTACTCTCGTCGTCACTTATTCTTCGTTAATTCATTGGTTTAGATAAATAACACTAAATAGAACTCCCGCTCTGATACCAATTGTAACATCCTACAGTTTAACTCGGATCGTTTTAAAAGAGAAAACGACTTTTTGAAGAACTATCTACTAGAGTTATTACGATACCAATTGTAACTCCCGCTCTGATACCAATTGTAACATCCCATAGTTTAAAACGAATTTCATAACAAAACAAAGCTTACGGATCCAGTTCTATTAGAGTTATTACGATCTACTAGAAATAAAGAAAAACTTAGCAGCAGATAAGTTTGTAAAGGTAGGTCTACTTATTACAACTTGAGAGCGTCAACGCCTCATAAAACCAAATATTCAAAAATACGAAAACTTAAGTTCATAACAAACTCCTGAATCTAGCAATTTATTTCTCCCAGGGTACTCCTCACTCCCCATACTTGCAATTAACTTACTGCTGGTCATTGTCAAGGAAGGAAACGACATCATCGCAGGATCGTTAAGACCAAAAGTACACGTCAGCAAGAAGTCACAATTCATTTAAATCAAGTACAATAAGTTGAATATAGTAACTTTAAATTAATTTCATATATCTGTTAGTCAACCATACTGTTGTATCCTTGTTCCATTGGTGAGACAATACATTAGGGAGAGCTAATCCCTAAGAAAGTCCCTACCATAGACACGTCCTACTTCGGTGCCTATGGTTAAGTATGCGTACCCCCGCGGTGGCTCATAAGGCTCCATATGCCGCGAGTAATTCTTTCCACCAATTGACGTCATACTACGTCCACTTTAAAGTTAGTGAGGTCATACTACCTCTGCTTTTTTTAAAAATAACATAATGAAATTACTTATTCGGAAAGCGTATCATTATTCATACTACACGCCCATACTTTACCTTCGTTACCATTAACATATGGTGCATAACATATACGATAAAACTATGTTGCGTGTACGTACCTTGACCAAGCAAACAATTCATAAACGTCCTAATCAATTCCTGGTCACGAATCGACTTCCTACAAGGTTCAACCGTATTCGGGAAATAAGCACACATTCACATCTTCCTCAAACCAACCATAACACATACATACGACTACCATCACACATAGAACACATACACATATCATGAATCATACACCACATCTCTAAGACATATTAAACACTCAAAAAAACAGCATATGAAATCTATCCAGAAACCTGCCTTTACACTATCAAACTGGAAATCCGACTTAACCGTTGCGTCCGGAAGGCATCAAAACCCCCGTGTATCAATTTTCATGATTTATAACATAGTATAAGTATTTTTAACCTAATTTCAAAGTCAAAACACTTTCAAAAACACCCTTTTTTCACAATTTTCGAAACCTACGAGATCTTGTCCATTTCTATTAAAATACATACAAAATTCCAATTTCCACATTTCCTATTAAATCCATATCATAAATTTCATAAATTCATGCTCACATAAAAATCATTTTCAAAATTCTCAAATAATTAACTTCTTATATAAAAAAATATAAGTCCTCCTAACAAGTCATTCATCAACATTTAAGATTTTCATGCCATACCAAAACATACACTTATACTACCATGAAATTTCTCCATGAAAATCCTAATTTGAATATATACATCATTATTATTATTATTATTATTATTATTATTATTATTATTATTATTATTATTATTATTATTATTATTATTATTATTATTATTATTATTATTATTATTATTATTATTATTATTATTATTATTATTATTATTATTATTATTATTATTATTATTATTATTATTATTATTATTATTATTATTATTATTATTAATATTATTATTATTATTATTATTATTATTATTATTATTATTTTATACATTCTACATCATCTTAATTTAACATGTTCTTTCAAGGATAAATTCTAAAACAAAACACTCTATACTACCCATTGATAACTATATAATAATACCTACACTACTATGAAAAATCATGGAAGAAAATCATGATAACAAAAGATCACACATATTAGCATAATTCTTACAATTTCATTTAAACTTAATAAAAGACAAAAATTATAGAATTAACTTACAATTAGATGGAAAAACACGAAAAATCCAAGAGTAAAAGGCTAGAGGCGTGTGGATTGCTAGGGTTTGAGAGTGTTTTCTTGAAGTTTTAGGGAGATTGAAAGCTAGAGAGGATATTTAGGTTTAGGAAATTAAGAGAATTAAGAAGAAGGTTAATTAGTGAAATAATGAATTTAGGAAATCAGAATTATCTCCTCATATTCTATAGGAGTTACACTCCACCAAAACCAACCCCAAAGGGCCGACCAATCCTTTGATTTTCCCTCCCATTTTCTTTTCTTTTAATTTGGAGAAGAAAATGGTTTTAGGTTTTTGGGCCCGAAAGTTTAATTTGCTAAAAAGGATGTGTATTCATTATCAAGCCCAAAATGGAATGATAAAACATGGTTTATATATATAATATTAAATAATATTAGTAATAATTTATTAAGTATATCGGGAATTTTTCGTTTGAAACTATCGGGGTGTTACAAAATTACTAGGCTTAAATGAGGATATAAATGATGAATTTATTCATGATATTAGTACTAAATTTCAAAAGTTAAAATTAGACATAGAATCTATTAAATCAAAAATGAGAAATTGAAATTTGAATTATATTTCAAGAGGAAAAAGAAAAATCAAAGAAGTTTCAAAATAGATTCTAGAGGCTAAAACTAATACTGAAGGCCTAGGATACAATGAGAATAAAAGCAAGAAAAATATCTACATTGATCTCCCTAGTAGCAAATTAAAAGTTTGTTACTTTTGTGGTAAAACCAGGCACCTGAAATTTCAATGTATAAAAAGTGAACAGCACGTCAAAGCGAACCAAATTTAAATCGATCGCATTTGGATTAAGAAATATGATTCATGCATAATCGACAAGGAACCCAAGTATGACTGGGTTCCTCATTCTAACAATTAGTTTATTTTGCAGGTTCTAGTGAGGGGGAACAACTTATGGTATCTCGACAGTGGCTGTTCCAAGCACATGACAGGTGATAGATCAAAATTTCTATCACTAGAAGCCTATGATGGAGGAACTGTGACATTTGGAGACAATATGAAAGGCAATATCATTGCCAAAGGAAAAACATGAAGGTCAAGTTCCCATGCAATTGATAATGTATTTTTAGTCGAGAATTTAAAACATAATTTACTATGTATCTCTCAATTTTGCGACAAAGGTAACTCTGTAAATTTTACTTCTGAAAAGTGCATTATTTCTAGGATTTATACAGGAGACGCTGTTCTGGAAGGAATCCGTAAAGGGAACACTTATGTTGTGGACCTCCACATTGTTCCCAAAACCAGTCTGACTTTTTTCATTGTTATGGAAGATGACCCTCTAATGTGCTCGATTTAGAGCATATTTATGTCCCCACTTTGGTGTCGAGTCTTGTTCATTTTCATTGGTTATATACACTTTATACTCGATTTTACCTTGTTCTTGTCTGCACGGTGTTTAGAGGTTATTTCAAGTGTTTTTGGGAGATTTCGAGGTAAAATGGATCGAGTTCGAGGCTTAGACAACAAAGTCGAAGAAGATATGCGTGTTTCGTGGCATTCCCGAGTGCCCCAAGTCATTCCCAAAGACCTCGCAAAGCCCGGAAGACATTAAACGTTTGTTCAAAGCTGGAACACAAGCAAAATAGGCCAAACAGCTCACATTCGACCGAATGCATGCCCAATTTGGGCGAATAAGGCCTTGAAATTCAAAGACAAGCATTCCAACCCACACATTCGGGTGAATCAGCAAGGACATTCGGGCGAATCCTTCCATTCGGGCGAATGCTTGGAAATGTCAGCCTATGAGTTTTTGCAAGTCTCTGAAACCCCGAATGTGACCCATTCGGGTGAATGGGGTCCATTCAGGCGAATGGACGGCTCCTTCGGGCAAATGCGAACTAAATTGAACGTTGCGTTTTGTTTTTCGCGAGTTTATTCCGTAGGATTCTTTAGGGCTTTTATCCCAAATCTTGTACAACCTATATAAAATCTTTATTCTGAATGTTTTGCCCATGCTTTGATAGATAGAAACCCTCTCTTCTAATAGAACATTAATTATTGCTTTCTCTTTACTTTTCTTGCCCTAGATTATATTTAAAGCTTTCTCCTTTACATTTCAAGCATTGTAATTTTTCAATTTTCTTTAAGTTTATGTAAGTCTTCTTTCATTTATTGCTTTCTTCCTTTATTCATCTTTCCTAATGCCATTTAAAGTTTTGTTCTTTCATTCTTTGATTATTGCTTTCCATCTTGTTCATTTGCTTTCCATTCTTGTTCTTGCTTTCCTTATTGCTTTATAGTGTAGTGAATCGATAGATTTATTGTTTTGTCTTTCATTATTACTAGTGTCTTTCTTCCCCTAATGCTTTCAATCATGTCTCCTTTCTTGTTCTTAGTTGTAGTTGTTTTCAATATGCTAGAGTAGTTTTCTTAGGGGTTTTGGTTTGGTGAAACCCTAGGTTTGGTGATTGTTGTTCATGTGTTGAATTAGGGTTGAGGTTTGTTGTGGGTTATTTGATTGATATTCGATGTGAATCTTGTCCTGCCACTCTTGAGTGAGACATACGGCGATTATGGGTCGTTCGAATGGCTATATGTCATCAACTTCCCCTCGCTATCTAGAGTGTCTCGATCGATTCACGTTTGATCTCCCTTGACCTAGAATTCCATGAGAACTTTGAACAGACCTAGCGTGGATCCTTACCATCCCCGTTAATGGCCTATTACTTGCCTAATCCTTGTTTATTGCTTTAGTAGTTAGCTCAAACACCCTTTCATACATACACACAGTATTTCTCTGCACTTAGCACCTAATCTTGCTAGTCCTTGTCCTTGTGTTTCGATCCCCAACTTACCTCTATACTCTCTATAGTTGTAATAGGGTGTACAAATATTGTTTGATTAGCCCTGGATTTCTAGCGTTAGAAAACTGCTATCACCCTCTTCTTTGGCATAAACGTTTAGGTAATACTAGTTTTATTTTGCTTAATACTTTACGATCTAAAGACCTAGTAAGAGGATTCCCGTCCCTTAAATTTCAAAAAGCTGAAGTATGTGATGCTTGTGCTAAAGGCATGTTATGTAAGGTCATCCTTTAAACCTAAGAATGTTGTGACCACTTCAAAGCCACTTGAAGTAATTCATATAGATATTTGTGGACCTATGAGAATCCAAAGTCGTAGTGGTAAGCGATATGTATTTGTTATAGTTGATGATTACAGTAGATTTGCATGGACCCTATTCATAGTTAGCAAAGATGAAGCTTTTAATGATTTTGTTTCTTTTGCAAATAAAATTCAAAAATCTAGTAATAATGAACTTGTCCACATAAGATCAGATCATGGTGAAAATTTTGAAATTTCAAGGTTTATGGATTATTGTAATGAGCATGGTATAAGTCACAAGTTTTCCGCACCTAGGACACAACAAAATGGTGTGGTGGAACGTAAAAATAGAAAATTAGAGGAAATTGCTAGAACCATGTTAATTGCTAGTGGTTTCCCAAGAAAATTTGGGCTTAAGCTGTTAATACTGCATGTTATATTTTGAATCATGTATTTATTAGACCTATCACTTCTCAGACCCCCTATGAACTATTTAAATGTGTTAAACCAAATATTTCCTATTTTCGTGTGTTTGGATGTCAATGCTTTGTTCATGTTAATGGAAAATGAAATATAGGAAGTTTGATGAAAGAAGAGATGAAGCAGTATTTCTTGGCTATTCATCTCATAGTAAAGTTTCTAGAGTTTATAATAAGAGAACTATGTGTGTTGAAGAATCTGTTCATATATATTATTTTTGATGAAATTAACTTTGTGACAAGTGAATAAGAAACAGGGGATTTTAAGATAGGTCTTGCCAACTTGGAAGATAATGAAAATTTACCTAAAGAGCAAGATCAAGAGTAAATGTAGAACAACAACAGGTTCAATATGAAACAGTAGAGCCTAATCAAGAGTAGGAACAACAGGGAAATCAGGAACAACGAGGTGCTCCTAATCCAGCTGCTCCCTGAGAAGAACAAAATGAGCAACATGAAGCTGAGCATAATGTCAATGACGTCAGAGAGTGTAACACCTCGCAAATTCGATTTTAATTAATTATAATTTAAATTGCGATAAAAAATAACTTCATTAAAGATTATTATTAAACATCGGAAATTTAATATTCTGACCCATAAATATGTATTATCTAAGTGATGAACACGTTTATTTATATGGGAGAATCTTACTGAAATAAAGTTGAGTAAGTTAATAATAATAATCAAAATGGTTTCGTTCTTAAACTCGAGTCAAACAAAGTTCGCTTTTAATATTTTTTTTTCCGGGTTAAAATTAACAGGCTTCTGAGTAGAATAGCCCAAAGTATTGTGGGTTAGGGTTTTTGTTTTTGAAAAATAAAACCCACAAGGAAAGAGAGCCGTCACTCTATTCTCTTACTTCCCCTCTCTTCTTCCTCCTTCCCTTCTCTTGTTCACGCTCCATCTTCCTCCCCACCGTCACCTGGCGGCACCACCAAGCACTGGGCAGTACCCGGCAGCCCTCCCCACACCACGAGCAGCAGCTCACCTTCCCTCCTCCTAGCAGCAGCTTCGCATCACCCACAAGCAGCTATAGCTGCGTTTTTCGGGCGTCCAGCAGCAGCAGCCAAGGCTGCCTCCTCCATCACCCTTCACCTCCTTCTCCCTCTTCTCTTATTTCCTCATTGTAAGCCATATTCTTCTCTTTTGTGAGCTAATTAAACTGATTCTCCTCAATGTTAATTTTATTTTTATCTAGTTTCAAGTAGTTGTATGAATGTTGATATTGTTATTAAATTTAATTGTTGTTTTATACTCAAAAGTGATAGGTTAAGGGTTTGAGTTAGGAGTTGATATTCTCCTCAAGGGTGCGTTTTATTTTTATCTAGTTTCAAGTAGTTGTATGAGTTAGGAGTTTGAGTTTGAAATAGATAAGTTAGGGTTTATATTAAGATGAAAAAGTAGTATTTTTGGTATATTCAGGAATATTAGCTTAAATTAAGTTATATCTTGATAAAATTTAAAGTGGATAAGTATTAGAAAGTGTGATTTTAACTTGAATAAGTTAGGGTTTGATGAATTTAAAAGTAGTATGTACCACTTTGGTGGTTGGATGGTGTTTTATTAATTTAAAATCTTGTGTAAGCTTTGTTTATGTGACATGGTTGATGTATGGTGGCTAGTTATTGTTTATATGACATTAATCATGGTGGTGTGACTAGTATTGTTGATACCTATTGTTATAGAGTAAATAATAATAATAATTACTAAGAAAGATTAAGGTTGTTATTGTCATTATTGAAGTATTGTCGTGGTTATAGTCGTTTGATGAGGTGGTTAGTTTTGAGCTTGTTTATGACCATTGTCACCGATTGTTGTGAGTTGCTTGTACATAATTGAGCTAGGTTGTTATATTGATATGTTCAATTGTGTTGCTAAGTTGTGTGACTTTGACCCAAGTTATACGAATCGTTATTAGTTCGTCAAGCTACAAATTTAATTTATCCTTAATCGTTTTACTCTAAAACCTTCAAAAGGTAATAAATCATTACTACCATGAGTAATATGATTCTTATTGAGTGTAACGTCAAGTATTACGTGTTCTTAAATTTCCAATGAATAGTTTGACTATAACGCACAAGCGTATAGTTGTGCTCCTTTCACTTGAACATATCTTGATATAAATTTAACTAGAATCTAATGTTATGGTTTTGATTGGAATTGATGACGTAGTTCATGTGTGAGCATGGGTTGAATTTATTGCATGAGTGCGTTTAGAATGCGTACTAGCTTGAATCGAAACTTGTTAGTGCTTCCTAAATGATGTGAAGTAGGCTTATTAGTCTTACTTTAAACGTGTATAGGTGCCCAGTTCATAAGAGGGGCGTAAGAACCTCCTTCGAAGTGACTTTTGCGACTTGTTATCTTGCAATTGCAGGTAAGTACACGCAGTAGTTAATTCTTGCACGCATCTTGAATATGTTTTCTCTGCGTAACAATATTGTATGAGCTATGTTGAATACGGTTTGCAATTAAATATTATTAAGTTAGTTCTACAAGTGGGAATCAGTCGTAGAGATGGTAGAGAATGGGTTCTGATATCGCAAGATTTGAATGTTGGATTGTATGAGATTGGAATGGGAATGAGTCCCCGATTTGATGAGATATTAAGTTGGATATTTACTATGACTCCACTGGATTGGTACCCCAGCTGGATTAGTTCCTGAAGGCATGGACAATCTATATATGGTCGCTGTACGGAGGTATGATCATACTTTGCCATTGGGCGCCAGCATGTCTGTCACCGTCCTTGGCTGAGGTGTTACCATGTGGGTCTTGCAAATCCCAATATGGTGGCCTCTAGTCACATAAGAAGATATATGAAATTAATGAAGAGATAGGAAACAGTGAAGACATTAAGAAGTATATAGCATTTAGAAAAGCATGGAGTAGATGCTTTTACGTTGGGGTGTCTTCCCCACCTTGTTTTGTTGAAATTGTTTGTTGGTTACATATACATAACTTGTTGTTAGTTACTGACGTGTACTGTTTGTTTTCTTGTTGATGGCTTGTCTTTGATGGCCCTGCTATGACACGTTGGTCTATGACTTTACGTTAAGCAGCAGGGGTATCATAGATTGATCTTGCAGGTTTTGGCCCTGTATATAGGTCTATGGCCCTGTATATAGGGGGTATCATAGATAGGTCTATGGCCCTGTATATAGGGGGGAATTTGAGTGAGAACCTTGACGTGTGCCATGTTCTACTATTTTGACGCTACATGTCGTTTTTGAATTGAAAATGTGTATGTTTTTGGCTTGAGGCGCGTGCTTTCCTTTTGATGTAATTCGTTCCGCTGCAAATATTTATTTCGTTTAATATTTCGTTATAGTATCTTAAATGGCTTGTATAGTTGGTTATGTTTTTGGAAAACCCAAGTGTTTACATGGGAACCACGATCCATGCTTAACATGTCGAAAGAGGATTTGGCGATGACTTTTCCGCGGTGATCTTTGTGACGAGGTTATTGATGCCTCTTCTTCTTGATGATTTTTTATTTGTTTAATCCTTTTGGTGCGTGAAATTCAAGGCAAATGCTGCTGAAATTTCCGTAGGATATTTTTTGGAAGTTTTCCTATAACCTTTTTAATCAAACTTTATCATTTTCTATTCTTTTATGTTATTCTAAGTGTAACACTCGAATTTTCTCCGTTCTTTTGCGGTTTTGGTTCTGTTTAGAGAGTCAAAATCTCAGGGGTGTTACAGATGGTTACCAGAGCCAGTGGTTCCTATCTTTCCTAAACGCTTCGTGTTTTCTTTAATGCTTATTCCTTTTGTTTTCGAATTTAAACCTTGGGTTAGGTGCATTTTATATACGCATGCGTTTTGATTATTATTGCATATAAAAATTTACGTGTTGATGCCTACGATCTTTGTGATGATTGCGATGGATCCTTGTAATGAATTTGCTGTGACTTAAGAAATGGCATGTTATTTATGGAAATTTTAAGCATGAATTATGGACTTGTAGGAGCAGATGTTGCAAGCTATGAGTTGCGTAAAAGGCTAAATTTTTTTTTATGTACATCCTAGTTAAGCTACGAGTTACCGTACTTACCTCCATGTGGATGTTCATATAACCTTCAACCTTATATTTGTTGATTATGTGTTTAGGTTTCATTGGTTAGTAGTTTATATCAATATTATTTAGATAAGCTTATTAGTTCATTTTATTTATTTTAGTGAAGTTAATGACTAGTTATTTCAAAATAAGGTTGAATTTTATGCAAAATAAGAATGTATGCCTAGTTGAAAAATTGTATACAAAGTGTGTTCTTGGCGATGAAGCATATTATCTTAACGAATCGTGAACATTTCTCGATTTTGAAATTCTTGATTTCAGGAAGTGCCTCCATTGTCTAGTCAACGTTTGAGGAGACGCTCGACGAACAAAGCCTTACGAGAACAGTCATGGAGCTAGCCGAGGAAAGGAGATCCAGGTCAGCGCCTGATGTTGAGACGGCAGCCTCCATGAGTAAGAGCATCTCACAAAACAAACCCCCTGTGTTTACCGGAGCTGGAGAACCCGCGATTTTAGAGAACTGGTTAAGAGAATTTGATAAGATTTTTAACGTGGTGCAATGCCCTGAGCATCTAAGAGTGGACCAAGCTGCTTTCTACCTACAAGAAGAAGCTGATTACTGGTGGTCCAATGCTAGAGATAACTTGATAAGGGACCCTCAAAAGTCGTTGGAGTGGAAGGAGTTCAAAAGGGCTATTCGGGAAAAATTTTACCCTCCTCATATCAGAAAGCAAAAGTCCAATGAATTTTCAAAGCTAGAGATCGGTGATTTAACGGTCGACGGTTTGAGTCATAATTTCTCCGCACCTAGAACACCACAACAAAATGGTGTGGTGGAACGTAAGAATCAAACTTTAGAGGAAATGGCTAGAACCATGTTAATAGCTAGTGGTCTACCTAGAAATTTTCGGGCCGAAGCCGTTAATACTGCATGCTACATTGTTAATCGTGTCTTGATAAGACCAATCACTTCTAAAACCCCCTATGAACTATTTAAAGGAATTAAACCTAATATTTTATATTTTCGAGTCTTTGGATGTCGATGTTTTGTGCATGTAAATGGTAAAAGAAATATAGGTAAATTTGATGAAAGAAGTGATGAAGCAATATTTCTTGGCTACTCATCTCATAGTAAAGCATATAGAGTGCACAATAAGAAAACTATGTGTGTTGAAGAATCAGTTCACATTATCTTTGATGAAACAAATTTTACAATGAGTGAACAAGAAACAGGTGATTTTAAGATAGGTCTTGCAAACCTGGAAGATGATGAAAACATACATAAGGAGCAAAAACAAGAAGAACAACAGCAGGTTCAGAATACTGAACCAAATCAAGAAGAGGAACAACAGGCAGATCAGGAACAGCCTGACGTTCCAGATCCAGATAATCTGAGAGACGTACAAGATGAAAGAACTGAAGCAGAGCCAAATCAGAATCAAGTCAGTGAGCCAGCTTCAACATTTGTCTCCGCAAGAGACTTTGTCCTAAAGCCGTGGAAACATCAAAAGTCACATCCACTAGACTTGATTCTAAGCGACATGGGATGAGGCATACAAACAAGGTCCCAAATGAGAAACTTTTGTGCACACTTTGCTTTTCTCTCAACTTTGGAACCCAAGAATCATGAAGAAGCTCTTCTAGACTCTGATTGGATGGTAGCAATGCAAGATGAACTAAATGAGTTTGAGAGAAATAAAGTGTGGCACATGGAACCTAAACCCAAGAATAAGAATATTATTGGATTGAAATGGGTATTTAGAAACAAGTTGGACGAACATGGCATAATAGTAAGAAACAAAGCAAGGTTGGTGGTTAAAGGATACAATCAACAGGAAGGTATTGACTATACAGAAACTTTTGCTCCAATTGCGAGGTTAGAAGCTATTAGAATTCTTATTTCATTTGCTGCTTTTATGAATTTTAAATTATATCAAATGGATGTGAAATGTGCTTTTTTAAATGGTTTTCTAGAAGAAGTCTTTGTGGAACAACCACCTGGCTTTGAAAACCCAATTTCTCCGGATCATGTCTACAAGCTTGATAAACCTCTTTATGGGCTAAAACAAGCTCCTAGGCAATGGTACGAGAGATTATCTAAGTTCTTGATTGAAAACAAGTTAATAAGAGGTAAAATTGACAAGACCTTGTTCTTTAAGAATAAAGGTTCAGATATTTTAGTTGTTCAAATTTATGTTGATGATATTAGTTTTGGAGCCACTAATGAATCGTTATGAAAAGAATTTGCTGACCTAATGAGTGTTGAATTTGAAATGAGTATGATGGGAGAATTAAATTTATTCCTTGGTTTGCAAATTAAACAAACTGCTAACGGTATCATTATTCATCAACAAAAGTATATAAAAGAACTTCTAAAGAAATATGGACTAGATAACGCTAAGACAAACCACACACCCATGGCCACTAACATTAGATTAGATGAAGACTCTAACGGAATTAATGTTGACCAAATAATGTATAGAGGCATGATAGGATCACTACTATATTTAACTGCTAGTAGACCCGATACAGCCTTTAGTCTTGGTTTGTGTGCTAGATTTCAATCAAATCCTAAAGAATCACACCATACGGCAGTGAAAAGAATTCTAAGGTATTTAAAGGGAACTGACGACTTGTCCCTATTCTATCCGAAAAGCGATGTCTATAACTTGAAAGGGTATAGTGATGCAGATTACGCAGGTGATCTTGTGAATAGAAAGAGTACATCTGGAATGGTACAGTTTCTTGGCTCTTGCTTTGTATCATGGTGTTCCAAGAAACAGAACACAGTATCTTTATCCACTGCAGAAGCAGAATATGTGGCAGCAGCAGCTTGCTGTTCCCAGATGCTATGGATAAAACAACAGCTAAGAGATTTCGGTATTAAATTTGAATGTGTTCCTATTTATTGCGATAATACTAGTGCCATTTGCATTTCTAAAGATCCGGTGCATCATTCTAGAGTTAAACATATTCATATTAGGCATCATTTTCTTAAGGATAATGTCGAGCATAAAAACATTATTGTTAAACATGTCAATACTAGTGATCAAGTTGCAGATATAATGACTAAACCGCTTCCAAGGGAACAATTCGAAAAGATGAGGTTGGAGCTAGGTATGATCAAGCTTCACTAGGGTTTAATGCTAGTATTCCTCCTCTAAGCAACATGAAAATTGGAAGGGTTAGATCAACCACAACAAGAAAGATTGAAAATTCCATCATTGCGATATTTAGGTATGCAACTATCTAAGTATGTGCCATAAATGTTGTCTTGATTGCTTGCCTAATTGAATAGACCATGTAGCATGATTTATTTTATTTTATTATTATTAACCACATATTATAAAATGAAAAAAAAATATTTACTATTATTATTACTCCACTTAATTTCCAGCAATTTTTATTATTTTCGATGAGTAAACTTAATTTGAATTGGAAGACGGATCATTGGGGTGTTCCGAAAATCAGTTACTTAAACCGCTACATTCAACGAACCTATCCTTAAAAACTTAATAATTACTCGTTACACCTCCTAATACACATGCAAAACCGTCAATTGGAAGTTGTACAAACCCCTCATAAACCGTCGCTTCATCACTTTAAAACCCACTTCTCACGTCCCATCAATCCCACTCTCCATAATTACCAAAGTACAACTTCATTTCAATTCACCAAGAAACCGTCCATAAGCTCTATTCTCTTTCCTCCAAAAACCCTCATCTTCATCTCCAAACAAAACCATGAAATCGCCAAGATCATCATCAATCAGCAAGGGAAAAAGCCCTAAATTCATCCAACCCGAACCTCTACAAGTAATCCATCCTTCACCTCGTGAAAAACCACAGTCATCTACACTTACACACCAACGATCAACCACTCCTAACACCATGCAAGGAGGCACAAAAAGAAACCAATGAAAAGGGGCTTCATCATCTAGACTAGTAAAACGGGCCAAGAAAGTGGACCCTAACAGTGCTGAAGAAATCGCCAAAGAAATGTCTGTTGGTTTTGGTTTAGACAAATACTGGTATGATTCTCAATCTTTCCCTCAATTGCATGCGATTCTGAGTAATCAAGGTTGGGAGGTTCTGATGTATGACTTATCTTGCAATTCAATTTATCCAAATTTGATGCGAGAGTTTATTAGTAATTTATCGATTGACAATGGTGTATGTTCAAGTACTGTGAAGGAAATTAAAATTGAGTTTAACAGTCTTATGCTGGGTGAATGGTTTGGGGTACCTACTGTGGGATTCGACACATACTATGTTGGTTCTAAGATCGTTTTTTCAGGCATTAATGAAAAAACGGTATTAAAATTTGTAGGGGTTCATGACAAAAAATGGTTCAGTCACAACTCACTGTCTCCTCTTCATAAATTGCTGTATAACATTGCCAGGAGATTTATCTTACCACGTAGATCAAAACGTAGTGAGGTGAACTTGAGAGATGCGACTTTGATTTACTGTTTAGGGAATCATATAAAAGTTAATTTTCCGTCTTTGATGATATCACATTTGGCGGATTGCATTGAAAAGAAGACTATGGTTGGATATGGTGGCTTGTTAACCCATATCTTTAAAAAGTTTGGTGTGCCTCTTGAAGGCCTAGAATTCCCCATGAGTGCTAATAATAAAATAGGTGCCAAGTGTCTTAACAACTTGCATCTTAAATTGAATGACAATGGGATTCTAGAGGATGAAGAAGAAGATGTAGAGTATGTCAATACCGGTGAGGAACAAGAAGAAGGGGAAACAGAAGTAGATGGGGAGGATTTGGAAGGAGAAAATCAGGAGCATGTTCCCACTGCCACTACTGAAGCAGAAACAGAAAAGGAACAGGGGGAAGCAACAACTAAGGGGGAACAATCTGAGGAAGAAGAAGTGGAACTGGAGGAAGTAGAGTCCAGTTCAGAGGACGAGGAAATGAATGTGCCTCTCAAGAACATTAAGAAACAACCTGTGCTCAAGAGCAAGAGGTTGGCGTCCAAACATTCTTCGTGCTTAGATGATGACATGACCTCTCAGACTCCTCCATCACCAAAGCCAAAAACACCTACACCATCCCATATTCCATCACCACCACCATCACCAATTCCCACTTCACCACCACCACACCCAACTGGTTTTGATGATGATCAGCCTGATGTCCCTCCTCCTATTACCCTTGATTTCTTGCTTACCAAATTTATTGATTTTCAGTCTCAGTTAATTGCTTTTCAGGAAGAAGTTCGTGTTTCACTTGCATCACTCACTGCCCAGCTCACTCAGATGGAATCCCGTCTTGGTGCAAAACTGGACACGGTGGAAGTGCAAACCGAATTTATCGATGAAGAGACTGCACCTTGATCCCCCGTCTGCTTATTCAATCAATTTCTGTAATATTTAACTTTTGTTGGCCTCATCAACTATTTCACTGAACAATTTACTTTCTTTTCAGTACCGTGCTGGGGTACGCCTATATGTAATTTTATTTCATGACAATTATGCTACTATGAAATCATCTTTGCATCTTTATCCTATGGTCTATGATATTGGTGCTTGCATTTCTTGATTTATGTTTTGGCATTTGCTCATTTAGTTTGCTACTTACTTTCTTAATTTGTCTAACACTTGCCTTAGTGCTGTGGATTGATCAAAACCCCTACTTTTTGATTGATGTCAAAAGGGGAAAGAAAGGCAACAAACTTATGATGACTCTTGTGAATGCTTATGCTTAACTTAGTCTTTGTTTGTTTTTGTTCTAGTTAAAAAATGTTTTTACATGGGTTCTGTGTTATATGTTAATGGTGTATGTGTTATATGTTAAAGGATCATGTTTTAGTTTATTATGCTTAGTTAATGATCATGGTTTGGTTTATTAGATAAGTTCCTCATTATATGGTTATTTGGTTTATTAGATAAGTTCCTCATTATATGGTTATTTGGATTATCCGATTATCACTTATGTTCCTTTTAGATTCTTACAACTTTATATTATTAGAGTTGCTTAAGTTATTGTGTTTATTTGTTTTTTGTTAAAACTAATTTTGAAAACTTAAGTCATGTTTAACCACATGATTTTCGATAACTTTCAAAAACTAATATATTAGAGTAATATGTGCTAATAGGTATTTAGTAAATTATTTGTAATGATTTGATTTACTAAATGCATTTGAACTTGTCATAATCTCTAGCATGTTCAATTTATTTGTTTTACTCTATGTTTTTAATTAAGTTTGTTTATAAGTTTGCCATCATCAAAAAGGGGGAATTTGTAGGCCCATTTGAGTTTTGATGATGACTTAACAATTATAAACAAACAAAGTATTTTAGAGATTGTTTTGTAGGTCAAATATCCGATTGTCATAATCGTCGATGGTACCTAAGAAGGTTGTGCAAAGAGCATTGTATGTCGAAGTCAAAGTCAAAGTCAAACTTAGAGAGTCAATCTTGCAAGGTCAAACAGTCAAGGTACATATACCGGTTCCAAGATTGATAAAACTGAAGTCAGACCAGATGGAGACAACGCAGTGTTCCCAACACAACGAGTCAGAGAAATAAGTCAACGGAGAATAGGGAAATAAATTTTTATTTTTATTTTTCTTTTATTGACTTGGACGGTTGAAAAGTAGAATTGCACAAGGGTTTTAATTGGCTAAAAATAACTACCTATTTTAGAGGAATTAAATATCTTTGATCCTATTTTAGCTCCACAAAAATAGGACTTACTATTCTTGGCCTAAACCTAACCGTTTGCTTGGAGTAACCCCCAAGTTTCGTACCCACGATCCCACGGTTTTGGAACATGGGATTAAGGCCATTTCTAGTTCTTGTTGGCTTATAAATATGGCGTTTTATAACCGGCACAAGATGAGAGATCCACACACAAAAAAAAGCCGAGTGCCCCCTTCAAGAATTAAGAGAGATCTAATCAAGAAAAGGAAAAAGATAAGTTGTTTTCATTTGCCAATCTAATTTTCCTTGTGCAATTCATTGTTTTCATCTAATTTGAGAATCTTATTTTGTAAGGGTTTTTATGAGTGTGTAAACTTAGACTTTGGGAAGTCTAAGGGGGAACTTAGAGAATTTTATGTAAAAGAGAGAAAAAGAAACGAGAAGGAGAACCGAGAAGAGAAATAGAGAATTAGGCCTAGAGAAGAGAAGGAGAAGAATTTTATGTTATAGAGTTGTAAATTACATAAAGTTTAATAAGAGAAGTTGAAATCCTAAGAGGTCGTGGCTTTCTTTCTTACAAGGCCAAGAAAGTTTCCACGTTAAATCTTTGTGTTCTTTTAAATTTCTTTATATTGCTTTGAGTATTTTATCATCGTAAAATTCCGCAAGAAACAGGGCAAAAATACTCTTAAGGGCGACACAACAATTCACCCCCCCCTCTTGTTGCGTTCTTTGTCTCTAAGTGTTTCTACAATTATTTCACACGTAATTTCATCCATCATCTAAACACAAAACCATTAACTAAGACATTCTCATACACAAGACCACTCAACACACTTTAAAATAAATAAATTAAAATAATGAAATTAAATACTTGATCTTCTCACAAATTGAATTTTGTAGAGGATCATAAGCCAAAATACCCCTATGAATCTAATTATACATATAAACAAATTCAATCCCTTAAACAAATCAAATTTTGAATGCTATGTTTGGGAATGAGGATTTCATTTGAAAATATAGATTTGACTCAAAATTAGTGTTTGGCAAATTAGAATTTCAAATTTGGATTTGAGTCAAATCCACAATTGTTATCAAAATGGTTTAAAGATGAGGATTTGAGAATGACCTCCCAAATCTTGTCATTCTCAAATTCTACATTCATGATTTCATAATTGAAATCATTAATTTGAAATGAAATGTTAGTTCCCAAACACTACCTTAAGGAATTTATAAAGAAAACATGACTACTTATTTCACTTAAATCACACCTTTAAATTTCTTCTAGCAAATTGAAATTTTGCTAGGGAAATTTAGATCATGAAATAAATTAAAATATTAAAAGGTTTTATTCTTATAACAAATTTGGATTTTGTTAAAGAATATAAATCAATGAAAAACCTTACACAATTTTATCTTAACCCTTTTAACAAATCAATTTTGTTAAAGGATTATATAAATAAAAAAAATTATATAAAAATACTCAATCCTCTTAGAAGTCATAGGATATCATCATATATTAAATATAAAATATAATTTTCTTTAAAAGTAAAATCTAATATTAACAATTGAACTTTACTTACCCTTGAATTAGAGATTGAATGAACACAAAAAATTCTTTTTTTTTTGTATGAGAGCCGAAAATCAACAGGGAAAGGAAAAGAAAGAGTTTTGTTTTTATGAGGATAAACAAATGGAGAAAACAACTCACAATCTAGCCTATTCAAAAACAAACCACAACCCGTAAACTACCCATAACTCCTTCTTAAATGTGCCATAAAACACTCTTAAGAGGGGAGTTACAAAACTCCTCCATTTCCCTAGTAAAAACCGGCCACCACCCCCTTTAATTATCACTTAATTTTTTTTTAATCAATCTACTAATTATGTGATTTAATACCATGATCTACTTTTATCACACATGTACAATTATTATTAAAGATTGACTATTAACTACTAGATGATGTTAAAAAAAATTATTAATTTATTCTAATTTATTTTAATAAAGATTGACTATTATTAATTTATTTTAATATCGAACATTCTATAAAAATTATGGGGTGTTACAGACTACCCCCCTTAAAAGAAGTTACGCCCTCGTAACTTGCATGAAACTGACTAGTATACAACACTTCAAGACACAAAAGTTTTTAATATCAAAAACACAACGATATCAGGTCAAAGTAGTTTATTACTCGCGCGAAAGTCCTATCGCCCTCTACCCCCTTAAAGAAGTTACGTCCCCGTAACGCAACTAACCTGAAAGAGGTGAGGGTACTTTTCTCGCATAGAATCTTCGGTTTCCCAGGTAGCTGCCTCGCGCTCGTGATTTGACCACAGAACTTTGACCATTGAAATATCTTTCCGTCGTGTACTACGAACCTTCTTGTCTAAGATTCGAACCGGTCGCTCCGAATAGGTCAAAGATGTCTCTAATTCTAAAGGTTCGGGATCTAAGACATGAGAGGCAGCAGCATGATACCGTTTTAACTGGGACACATGAAACACATCATGGACCTTTTCTAAGGTATTTGGAAGAGCCAACCAATACACCACTTTAACAACACGTTCCAAAATTTCATAGGGGCCGATGTATCGAGGGCTCAACTTTCCACGAGCACCAAAACGCACCACTCCGCGCATGGGCGACACGCAAAGCAACACTTGATCTCCCACGACGAACTCCTCTGGTCGTCGTTTCAAATCAGCATAAGACTTTTGACGATCTTGAGCCGCCTTCAAACAATCCCGAATCACCTTAACTTCCTCAGTCATTTGGAAAAGAAAATCTGGTCCCAAAGTCACCGCTTCGGTGAAATCATCCCAATAAACTGGACTACGACAACGACGTCCATACAAAGCCTCGAAGGGAGCCATCTGAATCGAGGCCTGGTAGCTGTTATTGTAAGAAAATTCAACCAAATCCAAATGTTCATCCCATGACCCTTGCCACTCCATGGCAACAGCGCGCAACATATCCTCTAAAATCTGATTCGTGCGTTCTGTCTGCCCGTCTGTCTGTGGATGAAACGATGTACTATACAGCGACGTAGTACCCATTGCTTGCTGTAAGGTCTGCCAAAATTTTGACAAGTACCGTGTATCTCTATCGGACACAATAGTACGGGGCACACCGTGATGCCGCACAACATACTTAATATAAGCTCGGGCTAATTGCTCCATCTCTCAACGATAGTTCATAGGAATGAAACATGCCGATTTAGTCAAACAGTCAACTATCACCCACAAAGTATCATTTCCTGCCTTCGTTCGAGGTAATCCCACAACAAAATCCATAGAAATATTATCCCATTCCCACACTGGAATCTCTAAAGGTTGTAGTAAACCTCCGGGTCTTTTATGTTCGCTCTTAACCTTCTGACAGGTTAAATAACGCGATACATATTTTGCAATATCCTTCTTCATTCCCGACCACCAGAACATCAACTTAAGATCTTGATACATCTTATCACCGCCCGGATGAACTGAAAATTTTATACAATGCGCTGCATCCAAGATGCGTTCCTTCAAAGATTCTTCCCCCGTCGGTAGACACCAACGACCTTTAAACCTCAAGCTCCCATCTTCGTGAACCAAGAATCCCTCCGCTTTTCCTTCCCAAGCCTGTTCCTTCAATTTCAACAACTTCGGGTCCTTATCCTGAGAATTCAAAATCTCCTCGAAAAACGAAGGCCGAATAACCAAGGCACTCAGACTTTCTTTAATTCACCCGTGCGCACCACCTCCAAGTTCAGCCGAGCAAAGTCCCGATGAAACTCTTCAATTCCATCCAAAGCAGACAACGAGTGTTTAGACTTTCTACTTAATGCATCGGCTACCAAGTTCGCTCGCCCCTCGTGGTACACAAACTCTAAATCATAGTCCGCCATGAGCTCTAACCACCGACGTTGGCGCATGTTCAAATCTGGTTGAGTATAAAGGTACTTTAAACTCTCATGATCTGTGTAAATTCTGCATTTAACCCCATACAAGTAATGTCTCCATATTTTGAGAGCAAAAACTATCGCAACCAACTCCAGATCATGAGTAGGATAATTAACCTCATGAACCTTTAGTTGTCGCGATGCATAAGCAATTACCTTATGCTCTTGCATCAAAACACAGCCCAACCCCTTCTTCGGTGCGTCGCTGTACACAGTATAATCCAACCTAGGATCAGGTAGAGTAAGAACAGGAGCCGTAGTTAACCTTTCCTTCAAAGTCACGAAAGCATGTTCACACTCGTCAGTCCACTCGAACTTCTTATCCTTTTTCATCAATGAAGTCATAGGTCTGGAAATTCGCGAGAAATCCTTGACAAACAACGATAATACCCAGCCAAACCTAAGAAACTTCGAACTTCGGTGACATTCTTCGGTGATGACCAATTTCGAACTGCCTCTATTTTTACCGGATCCACCGAAACGCCCTCCTTAGAAACAAAGTGGCCCAAAAATGACACTTTTTCCAACTAGAATTCACACTTTGAAAACTTAGCGTACAATTTATTTTCCCGCAGGGTCTGCAGAACTAAACGTAAATGTCCCTCATGTTCATCTCGGTCCTTCGAATAGACCAGTATATCATCAATAAAGATAACCACAAATTTATCCAAGTACACACTAAATAGTTGATTCATCAAACACATAAATGCGGCTGGAGCATTTGTCAACCCAAAAGGCATCACGGTAAACTCATAATGCCCGTAACGTGTCCTAAAAGTCGTCTTATGTATGTCCCCCTCAGCGATCCTCAATTGATGATAACCCGACCTTAAATCAATTTTCGAAAATATCCCAGCTCCCTTCAATTGATCGAACAGATCATCTATTCGAGGTAACGGGTATTTGTTCTTAACGGTCACCTTATTTAACTCCCTATAATCGATACACAACCTTAAACTGCTGTCCTTCTTCCTTACGAACAACACCGGAGCGCCCCAAGGTGAAACACTTGGTCGGATATAACCCTTATCCAACAATTTCTCGAGCTGAGACTTCAGTTCCTCCATCTCTTTTGGGGCCATGCGGTACGGGACCTTTGAAATTGGTCCTGTTCCGGGCACCAAGTCTATCGTAAAATCGATTTCTCTTTGCGGTGGCATACCGGGAATTTCCTCAGGGAAAACGTCTACCAATTCGTTCACCACCGCGACATTGTTAGGGTCCACCTCCATCTTTCCTTCCTGCATGATGTGACACAAGTACAAAGGATGTCCTTGTCTCACAAGTCTTTGTAATTTCAAGGTCGACACTAAGTTTGTTTTAGGCCCCTTAGAAAATTTTCTATATCTAACGTTTTCCCCACGTGGTCCTACCAACAACACTCTTTACTCTCTACATTCAATGGTAGCTTTGTATCTTCCTAACCAATCCATTCCCAAAATTACTTCCAAACCCTCCATATCTAACACAGATTACTAGGAAAAACAACTTTCCCTATCCTCAAGGGCACATCTTTATATAACCTATCGCAAGTATATAATTTCCCCGAAGGAACCGCCATGGTATATGATATGTTTTTAAAAGTTTCTAGGTTCAGTTCGCCTACTTTACTCCTCGCCAGAAATGAACAAGTTGCACCCGAATCATCAATACATTAACAGCTATAGAATGGATGGTGAACGTACTTGTAACCACCTCCGTCGCCTGGCCAGCTTCCCTAGAACTGACCGTAGATACCCGTCCACCAGCCGACTGTGCGTTCATTCCTCCCCCTTGATTTCCCATTCGTGGTTTTCCTGAACCCTCAACCCGATTGCCATCTGACCGGACTTGCCCCCCATTAAACTGTCGTGGGAATCTCTGACCATTGTTACCGTGATGATCTCCCCCAGCTGGTCGATTTCCTTGTCTCCCAAAACTAATCTGGTGTTGGGGCCGGTGTTGCTCCCCTAACGGTCGATTCTCAAACCCTATCTTTATGTAGCACTCATACTCCCTATGTCCCTTCTTGTGACAGAAATTACATTCAACTAAGTTCCCTTCGCAATCCTTTTCGGGGTGGTTTTTCTTACACCTCCTACAGAAGTACTTTCATTCCTTTCCATCCCGATCTAGCAAAGGTTTTACAGGTCTTGCTTCCCCCCTGTATCCAGCATTCACACCAGAACTGCCCCCTTGGAAGACACCAAAGGTTTTTGGTTTCTTCAGATAGAAACCTGCAGGTGCTCTCGAGGTCTGACTTACTAATTCCTTCCTCTTCTCTGTAAGACTACTCTTCTCCTTTTCTTTTTCTTTCCTTAAAATATTCTCAACCTGAGTTGCACGCTTATACATCTAGTCTAACGTGCTGTAGCGATCACTTTCGATATGCCTTTGAATATCAAAAGATAATCCCAGCTCAAAGCGTTGCATTTTCTTCTCTTCAGTGGGTACATCATCTGGACAGTATTTGATGTACTCCATGAACTTGTGGTAGTATTCATCAACAGTCAAACTACCCATTTCAAATCGGGCAAACTCATTCGACTTGTCCTTTCTCACGTGTAGAGGGTAAAACTTCTCCCGCATAGCCGTTTTAAACATATCTCAATCGAAAAGCCCTTCAATTTGCTCCATTAACGCTGCCTTACTATTCGCCCACCAATAATCAGCTTCCCCAGTCAAATAAAATGCTGCCTGATTAACTTTCAGTTCTTTTGGACACTCTACTACATCAAAAAGTTTGTCAAATTCTCTTAACCTGTGTTCAAGTTCTGATGGTTCTCCTTTACCATCAAAAGGAGATGGTTTGTTCTGGCTAATCCTCTTGCTCATTTCAGAGGCCTGTTCAGACAAGGATCTCACTTGTGGTGTACCTACCCCAGCTAACGCCTTAACCAAGCTCCTTAGGGTCCGGTTAGTACCATTCCTAGCTAGCCTTTTTCGGGAGAGAGGAGGCATCTTCTGCAGACAAAGGAAAGGTACTAATCACTACGTATCCTAAGGTCCTATAGTTTTCAAGGAAAAGGGTTCTTGGAATAAATTAAATTTAATGTTTGTAACCAAAAATAGTCACGCATATATATACAGTTGTCTATAAGAATATTATTAATTGTTGTAGATATTAAACCACTCAAATATATCATGCATAACTAACAAAACAAAGGAAAGAAGAAAAGAGTATAGAAAACAACTCAATATAATACTCTATTGATACTTTTTATTAAATTATAACAAACTTACGCCAAGCGTTTACATTATTAGAAGAAGAGAACAACTAAAAAGGTAACAAAAAAAAAATAAAAAATAAAACATACGGTAGCGATAAGACTATAAGAGTTCCATGTTACAACTTGAGAACCCATCGGCCTCTACGACACATTTAAACGACATAACGAACAGAAAAAATAAACTAGACTAAGTTCCATTACATAAATGTAAATTATTTCTACTTATAGTTCTTATTACATGAAACGCGGTCTTGCGTGATGTGGTCCTAACTTGATACCTCACTCCAGTCCCCACCTGCAATCAATCTGCTAGTCGTCGATCGACAACAAAAGCAGGTTCCCAAGAACAATCCAATACACGTCAGAGACAACCTACAAATAATCAATAAGTGGAATACAAGCAAAGTGTTCATCCTAGCATGCATAGGCTCTAATATGTTCATTTCAAAATATACCCCACTTGTAACGTTGCCCGTCCTGTTCGGGTCGTCCAAGTCATTAAATATCCAATTCATTTGGAGTAATACACTTGGGAGAGCTAATCCCAAGGCAACCTCCGACCTAAGACGTTGGCCGTCCTGTTCGGGTCGTCAGAGGTTAAAGTATGCATACCCCCATGGTGACCGTAATGATCCAAAACTGCCATGAGAACAAAAATTATATAACCCATTCCAAATTATTAACCCATTGGGATAACCAACACATCAATCCTCAATATTCCAAGTTAAACTTCTTTCAGACTATTTGAGATGTCTAATCCTTATGTGAGTCACAATACCATAAACAAGAATGAAACAACATTACTTGCACAACCACATAAATAGTATGGTCTAAGCGTGTACCTTTAAGCACGACAAACAATGATATTCAAGTGCTACAGGAATTTCACCCTCTTATGAATCGAGGTCCTAAACAACACACACGAAACGAACACGTATTAGAACGTGTTTACACTTCTAACTCATTCTATACACTAAGATTTCAATAAGACTTAGTAACTTTAATTAATTTCATTAAATTCCTAATAGTTTAAAATTCCACATTTAACCAGAAAATTAAACTGCCAATTTGGACAGTTTCGAAAATCCAAATGAAAAATCCGACTTCACCACTGCGTCCGGAACGCAACAATTACCTTGGACACCAATTTTCATAATTTCTAAAATTCATTTACTATTTTTGTGAAGATGCTTGTCATATTGCGGTTTCTTGTCAAATGCGAAGGCCATGGAATCAGGAATAGGAGGATTAGCAAGCTTACTGAGTTCGTGATGACGTTGTTCTTGTAATAACATGTTGTAGGCCTCAGCAGCGGAAGGAAGTTCTTTCATACGGAGAATAGTACCGCGAACCTGTTGATAAGACTCATGGAGTTTCATGAGAAAATGGATGAGGCGTTGGTCTTCACGATCTTTGAGATATTGTTTGGTCAGATTGCAAGAACAATTAGAGCATACACAAACAGCAAGAGGACTGATATTATCAATCTCATCCCAAAGTCCTTTAACTTTGGTGTAGTATTCAGCAACAGACATGTGAGACTCCTGAGATGTGCGTGAAAGTTCTTCTTGAAGGGAATAAAGAAGAGAACTAGAAGTCTGCCCAAAGCGGTCTTCAAGATTGCGCCATATATCGCGAGCATTATTGTAAAACATGACACTCCGAGCAATATTCCGATCAAGAGAGGAGATGAGCCAACCGATGAGCATCGTGTTACATCGATCCCAAGCAGCTAATTCAGCCGGATCTGAGGGTTTGAGTAAAGTACCATCAATGAAAGATTTCTTGTTCTTGGAGCTAAGGCCAATAATCATGGAGCGTTTCCAGGTAGAGAAACCGGTACTTTCGAAAGGAAAACTGACCAATTTAAGACTGGAATGGTCAGAATGATGAAGGTAGTATACACTATCGGGATTTTGGGTTAAATCCATGCCGGAAGAAATTTCAGGCGCCATGAAGTAGTAAGAAAGAAGGAGGAAGAGAGAAAAAAAATGTGGAGAGAGAAAAGGAGAAAAAAATTACAGGAAAACCTGCTTTGATGCCATGTTACAAGTGGTGAACCACCATTAAAGGACCAGAGGCAGAATGCAAAATAGAGAAGAAGAGTTATTATTGATTACTGTAATGATGATACAATATGGTATATATATACAATATGTCACTGATGCTAAAACAGAAAGAATACGTGATTAACAGTTTGTTACAAAGTGGTTATTCTAACCAAGCTAACTAACTATGGTAGGGTAAAGACTAAGCTTGGTTACCCATTAGAACCTTGTATATTAACACCCCTCCGCAAACTTGGGGGGACGGAAGTCATGCCAAGTTTGGACAATAATTGCTGAAACTGTTGAGACGGAAGAATCTTCGTTAGAACATCAGCCAATTGCGAATGAGTGGGCAAATAGGTGAGTTCAATGAGGCCTTCCATGACCTTCTCGCGAGTGAAGTGACAGTCAATAGCGATGTGTTTGGTAAGATCATGGAGAACTGGATTGGTGGCGATGTGAATGGCGGACTTGTTGTCGCAATGAAGAGTCACGGGCTGAAGATCAGAGAAACCAAGTTCAGTTAAGAGACGAACCAACCATGTGATTTCGAAAGCAGCAGCGGACATAGCACGGTACTCAGCTTCAGACGAGGATTTGGAAACCGTAGGCTATTTTTTTGACTTCCAACTAACTGGAGAGTTACCAAGCATCATGACATAACCAGTAACAGAGCGACGGGTGTCTAAGCACGCGCCCCAATCAGAATCAGAGTAGGCATGGAGATGGATAGTATTGGAGCCTGTGAGTAGTATCCCTTGGCCAGATGTAGTAGCGAGGTAATTTAGAGTGTGGGTGAAGGCTGAAAAAATGATCATGAGTGGGATTGTGCATGTATTGACTAAGAGTTTGGACGGTGTAAGATAGGTCGGGACGGGTGTGGGTGAGAAAATTTAGTTTGCCAACAAGGCTGCGATAGAGGGAAGGATCAGGAAGGAGATTAGTTTGAGAGGAATGGAGCTTAAGGTTGATGGGCAAGGGAGTGGCAGTAGCTTTAAAAGTAGTAAATCCAGAATCTCGAAGTAGTTCAGACGTAAATTTTTGTTGTGATAAGATAATACCACCTTGCGCATATGTGACTTCGATGCCAAGAAAATAATTCAAACGACCCAAATCTTTGATACTGAAGACATAATGCAAATGAGACTTCAAACTATTAATTCCAGGAATATCATTGCCAGTAAGGATTATGTCGTCGACATATATAGCAGCAAGAATAAAAGATTGAGGAGACTTCTTGAGAAAGAGTGAATAATCATTCTTCGACTGGGAAAAACCTTGATGAAGGAGCTCTTGTGTGAGTTTAGCAAACCATTGTCGGGAAGCTTGTTTGAGACCGTAAAGAGATTTTTTCAATTAACAAACAATATTTGGACCATAGTGAAGACCTTCAGGAACACGCATATACACCTCTTCATGGAGGTCCCCGTGAAGAAAAGCGTTGTTGATGTCTAATTGAAAGAGAGGCCAATTATGTTGAGCAGCGAGAGCGATGATACAGCGGACAGTGGTCATTTCAACGACCGAAGAGAAAGTTTCTTGGAAACCGATCCCTTATTTCTGAGTGTAACCCTTGGCGACGAGGCGGGCTTTATATCTTTCAAGAGAACCGTCAGACCTTAATTTCACTTTGTAAACCCACTTACATCCGATGGGTTTTTTATCCTTAGGCAGAGAGACTAAATCCCAAGTGTTATTACGCTCAAGTGCAAGAATTTCAGTCTCCATGGCTTGGACCCAATTCAAATCAGTAGCAGCTTCTTTATAAGTTTGGGGCTCATGCCAAGATTGTGGTTTAGAAAGGATAGGATAATGAGGAGAAAAGGCAGAAAGGGCAACAAGGTTGCACCAGTGAGAAGAGGTTTGAGAACAAATATAGTCACTAAGATGAACAGGAAGTTTATGTGTTCTAGAGGACTTTCTAAGAGGAGGAGTAGGCACAGGTAAAGAAGTAGGAGTAGTATGAGTTGGCAGTAAGGAAATAGAGGGGGAATTGGTAGGTAGGATAGGTATAGGTGGGATAGGTATAGGTGTTGAAATAGAAGGAAAGGTATGTGAAGGAGGTGTAGGTCAAATAGGAGGATTAGTAGCAGAAGAGTGATGGGTATTAGTAGTAGGTGGGAAATCATAGCATGCAAAGGGGTCACCATGATGGACCGGCAGATAAAAGGGTGTGGATGAGGAAGAGTGAGTAAAATGGAAGGGAAAATGGTGTTCATGAAAGGTTACATCCCTAGAGATAAGAATTTTTTTTGTAGCAAGGTTAAAGAGTTTGTTTGCCTTTTGGCCATGGGGATAGCCAAGGAACACACAAGGATCGACGCGTGGTTGAAATTTGGTCCGGCCACACTTGAGGGTAGAAACATAGCATAAGCAACCGAAAGCACGTAGATGGTGAGTGTGAGGTTTAACACCAAAGAGTTTTTCATGAGGGGACATATGACCCAAGCTAGGAAGGTTCATCCGATTAATTAGATAAGTACCACATTGAACGTTGTCACCCCAAAACTGAGAAGGTAAATGAGCTTGGAAAGATAGAGCACGAGCGGTTTCGAGCAGATGACGATGTTTACGTTTGACGACCCCGTTTTGTTGAGGGGTGTCAACACAACTTTTCTGATGTAATATACCCTTGGAATGGAAAAAAAAGTTTCATGGCACCTGCACATAATTCGAGGGCATTGTCGGTGCGAACTTGTTTAATGCGGGTAGCATGTTGAGTCTCAACATAATGAAAAAACTGCTGGACATAAGAAACACACTGCGACTTATTCTGCAACAAGTATAACCAAGTGCAACGAGTATAATCATCGACAATCGTGAGAAAAAAATTACAACCATTGTAAGTTGAAACAGAGTAAGGGCCCCATATATCCATATGAACCAAATCAAAAGGTGATGTAGACTTGACATAGCTAGGTACAAAAGATTGCCTACATTGCTTTGCTATAGGACAAACCGTGCAAAAAAACATTTCATTAAAGTAGTAACATCAAGATCATTGTGGTACTGTTTTAAAAGATTGAAAGGGACATGGCCTAGTCTTATGTGCCATAATTTGGCCTCTTCTAATGCCTTATTACAAGTAACTGTACTAGCCATAGGTAATAGAGTAGTCTTGAAGTTGAAAGCTGCATATGTAGGAGGTAGATCTTCAAAGTAATAAAGACCACTGTAGAGCTTACCAAGAAGCAAGGGAGTCTGCTTTACAGGGCCCCGAACCAAGCAATGTTCGTCAATGAATAATAAAGAGACATTATGAGTAGAACACAATTTAGAAACGGAGATGAGATTAAATTTAAACTGAGGAACGAAGAGAACATCCTTAAGAAGGAGATCGGCACTGAGACGAACATCCCCAATGTGAGAGACTTTAACAGATCGTCCATCAGGGATGGTAATGTCATGACGAGCATGAGTGACAGAGCGCAAATTAGTAAACGACGAAATAAAGTTACACATGTGATCGGTAGCGCCGCTATCGATAATCCAACCAAAATGATGATGTTGTGAAATAAGGCAAGATGTACCTGCGACATTGGCAGACGGAACAGCATTCAAAGAGTCAGGAGCAAGATCAACATCAAATTGACGACCAAGAATGTGGAGCAAGTGACTAAACTGCTCATCAGAAAGACCAGTAGGGTGAATATCAGGCCGAGAGTCAGGACCAGAATCAAGGGCTACAACAGCTGTTCTTTTGTAATTGTTCTGTTTGGGATGAGGATAGCCATGAAGTTTGTAACAACGATGAATAGTGTGACCACTCATCTTACAATGTTCACAAAAGTAAGAGCCAGAACGAGAAGATCCTTTCAAATGATGACTACGGCTGTTGTCAAGAATCGGTCTATTTTTGTGAAGATGCTTGTCATATTGCGGTTTCTTGTCAAATGCGAAGGCCATGGAATCAGGAATAGGAGGATTAGCAAGCTTACTGAGTTCGTGATGACGTTGTTCTTGTAATAACATGTTGTAGGCCTCAGCAGCGGAAGGAAGTTCTTTCATACGGAGAATAGTACCGCGAACCTGTTGATACGACTCATGGAGTTTCATGAGAAAATGGATGAGGCGTTGGTCTTCACGATCTTTGAGATATTGTTTGGTCAGATTGCAAGAACAATTAGAGCATACACAAACAGCAAGAGGATTGATATTATCAATCTCATCCCAAAGTCCTTTAACTTTGGTGTAGTATTCAGCAACAGACATGTGAGACTCCTGAGATGTGCGTGAAAGTTCTTCTTGAAGGGAATAAAGAAGAGAACTAGAAGTCTGCCCAAAGCGGTCTTCAAGATTGCGCCATATATCGTGAGCATTATTGTAAAACATGACACTCCGAGCAATATTCCGATCAAGAGAGGAGATGAGCCAACCGATGAGCATCGTGTTACATCGATCCCAAGCAGCTAATTCAGCCGGATCTGAAGGTTTGAGTAAAGTACCATCAATGAAAGATTTCTTGTTCTTGGAGCTAAGGCCAATAATCATGGAGCGTTTCCAGGTAGAGAAACCGGTACTGTCGAAAGGAAAACTGACCAATTTAAGACTGGAATGGTCAGAATGATGAAGGTAGTATACACTATCGGGATTTTGGGTTAAATCCATGCCGGAAGAAATTTCAGGCGCCATGAAGTAGTAAGAAAGAAGGAGGAAGAGAGAAAAAAAAAGTGGAGAGAGAAAAGGAGAAAAAAATTACAGGAAAACCTGCTTTGATGCCATGTTACAAGTGGTGAACCACCATTAAAGGACCAGAGGAAGAATGCAAAATAGAGAAGAAGAGTTATTATTGATTATTGTAATGATGATACAATATGGTATATATATACAATATGTTACTGATGCTAAAACAGAAAGAATACGTGATTAACAGCTTGTTACAAAGTGGTTATTCTATCCAAGCTAACTAACTATGGTAGGGTAAAGACTAAGCATGTTTACCCATTAGAATCTTGTATATTAACAGCGGCTCCAAAAATTAGGAAGAAAAACCGTCAAAAATGCATTGTGACGGAAAAGCAACGAGCGTCACTTTTCAACCGACGAGTCGTCGCTCAGGGTCAGACTGGTGAACTTTGAATAGCCGCCATTTCTTGCACTGTTATCGGATATGGACTTATAATATACCGTTCTCTTGAAGTCTACTTTCCAATTCACCTCAAAACTTTTGTCTTTTAAGCGCATTTCTACTCTTTTCTTTTTTGCCCATCTTCATTATCAAACATTTTCGAACGAGCAACGATCTCTTCACATATTTTAGGGGGTCTTAGGCTATTTCTCCAAGCCTTCACCCTCTTATCACCCCGGGACCTAATAAAAACTCCAATTTTGCCTCATATATCACATAAAACACAATGTGAAGCTCATAAGACAAAATTATCTCAAATTACTAAAAACATTACCTAAAACCCACTAAAACTACATATAAGGAGCATAAAAATAGCAAGAATAAGCGCAAATAATTGCACTTATCACAGACCATTAATTATATCTTGCAAAACCATATAACCCCTAGAGCCCAGTTGATCCTATGGTTGGCGAATCTGGGAAAATTAAAAACAGGTGACAAACTTGTCGATAAGGGTCTCTTTGATATCTAACAGGCTTTATGCCCCTTTTGTAGAACTGTAGTAGAAGCAAACTCGCATATCCTGTTCTCTTGTAAATTCTCCTGGCGTATCTGGATGCATATGTTAGATTGGTGGGGGTTCAAAGGGGCTCTCCAAAATCGTTGTGAAATGTTCGTAGCTGATTGGAATGGTCTGATGAAGAACCGGAGGTGGAAGAAACTTTGGAACCTTATTATTGGTAGTGTTATTTGGTATTTATGGTATGAGAGAAACAAATCAAAGTTTGAGATGAGATCCCAATTCTCCAAGAGCTCATCTACAATTTGAAAATTAGAATTGGATCCTGGGCTAAAAAACTGTATAACCTTCCCAATAAATGCATGACTTCCTCAACATCATGTGACATTGGGATTTGCAAAGGCTTGTGGCACTTGCAGATTTTCTTCATTTAGGCTATTGATACATGATCTTGAGATGATTCTCGTAAATAACTTTCATGCCTATTACCTTTATGACTCAATTTCCTACTATTCAGCCTTTATTTCCTTTCCATGATCTAGAATAACCGTCCATGAGTAGCACTTTAACCCTTGTAGTTTATGTGCGATAACCTCCCACCTTTCTTGTACATGCCTTACACCAATCGTATTATCTCCCATTTGATTGAAGTAAATCATGAATATTTGATCTTCATAATTTCCCACGAATTGCAGCTTTAGCTATTTGCCCATGACTTGCTTGAACTTGTGGATTTGGGATGTTCTAATCTTTCTTGGACGTGTAGCTATTCCTTGTTGCTTCGTACATTATTAAACTATACTTGTTATTAAAGTTCTTAATAACTCTAATCAAAGTTCTAAGAAATCTTAATCGATGTTGAGTCTTAGGTTTACGTATAAGTAATAGTTTAGACTACACAATTAAAAAGCTTATGAACACAAATAAAGAAACATTTAACTAAAGAACCATAACTTATAAAGCTAGGTTATATTGATCGACTTGAAATGATTTATCTATTTCCAAACATTGGGATCTACGATATTGGTAGCCTTGTTTGAAGGCTGAATTTCAAATTTAGTGTGTTGCTTGGGCCGTGCTATACGAAAGCAATCTCCTACCTGCTTTGTTTTAAAAAGCGCCTGAGGCAAGGTGCAAAGAGTCGAGGATCAAAACTTTTTTGGAGTCTAGGCGCAACGCATACACAAAAGCGCGTCTCACTTGCGCCTCGTTCGCCTCGCTCGCCTTTTGAATTTGAGGCTTTCTGATTTTTTTTTTTTGTTTTATAAGGAATCTTAGATTTGAAATAAGCCTAAAAATCTTTTAAAAGCCATGATAATATGATTTTACTTAAAAACCCTTAAACTTAAATGATTTGGATTAAAAAAAAACCTAAATTAAACCTAGAAATCAGAATTTCTAACTCGCCTGCTCTCCATCGCCATCTTCGAAGTTCGAATCAGCCAGGTATGTTCTTCCTTTCTTCTTCTTCTTCTCCTTCTCCTTCCTTCTTCTTTCTCTTTTCATCTTCTTTTTCGAATTCTGTTTTTTTTTTCGATTCCTCGGTGCGCCTTGGAAAATAGTGAATTTGAGTCCACCATATGCTCAGTGCCCAATGCACTCTGTGAATTTTAGCAAGCTTGAGTTGCGAAATTAAGGCATTTTGAACACCGCTATGTTGCTTACTCTTATTTACTGAAATGATAAAATTTTCATTGCTTGATTCAATATCCTTGAGTCCTTGTCCTATTCTATGCTTTTCAGGAAAATATGTCTGGTCGATTACTAAGAAAAGTTTTGAAAGAACAAGAGCAAAATAATAAACAAGAGGGCATTAGAACCACGGAAGAGCTGTTGGAAAACATTGAGGATGACGAGTTTGAGTCTGATGCTCGACCTCTAAACCCTTTTGATCTCCTGAATGATGATGAAGTTGACCTTGAAGATCAGGTTCTTCTTTTTTGTACTACTTTTTTACCCTTTGTGCGTGCCGAAAAAAATCTTCTTTGTGATAAAGTATGGAGCTTCAGTGCAGAATTCTTTTCATAAGTGCATATTTTATCTATCTTGTTTTGCATACTAAATATGCCATTAGTTTTCACTGCTGCATAAAGTTGCAAGGATACCATTGTTACTCCTTGACTTGTTTGACAGCTAATATTCAGTTGTTTGTCCTCTTTTCTGATTTTCTGCTGCAGAATGATGAGTCTAGTACCGTAGATGATGCGGATATTTTATCTATCTCGTTTTGCATACGAAATGTTCCATCGGTTTTCATTGCTGCATAAAGTTGCAAGGATACCATTGTTTCTCCTTGACTTGTTTGAGAGCTAATATTCAATTGTTTGTCCTATTTTCTCAATTTCTGCTGTAGGATGATGAGTCTAGTACCATAGATGATGTTAATATTTTATCTATCTAGTTTTGCATACGAAATGTTCCATTGGTTTTCATTGCAGCATAAAGTTGCAAGGATACTATTTTTTCTGCTTCTTGACTTGTTGGAGAACTAATATATGATTGTTTGTCCATCTTCTCAATTTCTGCTGCAGGATGATGATTCTAGTACCATAGACAATGCTTTGACAGAAAAGAATGATAATTTAGAATTTGGGACAAGTGGTGCCCAGACAGCCCCTGCGTCTAGTAAGAAAGCAAAGAAAAAGAAAAAGAAGAAAAACCAAGAGTTCTCACTCTCAAATGCTGATAAATCTAAAATGTCCGAGGAGATTGATATCGAAGCATTATCTTTTGATATCAATTCTTCTTGTGAAGTGGGCTCTAGTAAGGATGTTAAAGTACGTAATACTGTTACTAAGCAGTCTAAATCCTCCATTCTGAAGGTAGATCCTAAGTTTTTAAATGCTGAATACGAGCTACGCAGAATATTTGGTTCTAAGGTAGTGAGCTCATTTGAGACTGCTAACCAAGCTGGGACTTCTAGGAAAGTACGTGGTGGAAGACGTGGAGGGTATAGTCATAGAAAGTGTATTCTTGTTTCCCCATCTGATCACTGGCCACGTTGGGATGGTTCACTCACAATGGAGCTTGTAGAGAGCAAAAATGGGATTAATCACTTCAGGTAATTATCTTTTTTGTTGACTTTCGGACAAGAGATGCTGAACAATTTATGTTACCATATATTTTAGCTATTCAAGACTCTTTCCTCCCTTTGCAGCGATCGAATCTTCATATTTTTAAATAAGCTACACTTCTATGATATAACCAATCAGTAGAATAAGTTGGACAGTCCTTTGTTCTCTGTGCTGTAGTATGCTACACTTCTATAATTTTCCTTGAGTTTGTCTCGAGTACCAAAAAGGCTGAGCCGTTTGAGTTTACCCCTTGACTAAAAGACAAATGTAGGAACACACTTTGTCACTATCTCTCAGATAAACTTGAACCCCACACTACCTAGCAGCAATGATTAGTGCATCAAGAAAGATGTTGAACACTAATGATCAAAAACAGAATCCATTCAAGCACACACAACGATTTACGTGGCTCACCCGTAATTGGGCTATGTCCATGGCTAGTCTAGATGTTTTTATTACAAATCAAGAAATTCTGATTGAGCTTGAAGATGCTACAATGGAGGTATGATCACAATTGAGAAATAAGAGAGACTAGAGAGAGATCAAAAATTCCTAAGCAATCTAGAGAGAGAAATAGGGGGTATGAAGAAATAACATCATTAGATAGTCCTTCTTGAAGATAGGGCAACCATCATTGGATAGTCCACCACTCTTTTCGCTCTATTCACCCACCCTTGAACAAAATTAGTTCACATGATACAAATTCAAGGAGATAACTTGGAAAGGTGATTGGGTTTCCATATCCGCTCTCACGAGATTAGAAATACATTCCCTTCCTGGGACCACACTTGGGCATTGCTGTGTTGTTCTAGGTTTACCAAGTATTTGAGAGCTGTTTTGTCAAACTAGGAATAACACAAAGAAAACCGAGGGACTATCGTGATTCTGTTAAAAGCCTAAAGATTTCTATTCAAACATGAAAATATTGTGTGTTTCCAAAAATTGGGTTTACATTTAAATCAATATGAAGATATTTATCTATTTAAATTTTGAACTACTGATGAGCTGTTTTTTGACATATAAATTTTTAGTACCTCAAAGTAGTATCTGAACATTATATCATAAGAAGTCAAGATTACTATATTTTAGAAATACTTTTTTATGTTGACATCAATATCTTGTTCTTAACTTATCGTTCCTTGTATGATGTAGATTTGTGCACTCAACTTCGTACGGCCAAGCTCAAAGAGCTTTTGAAGCTTCCAAGGCAATCAATGATCTGAATGGGGTGGCTAGTGTCTTGATGAATTATCCGTATCATGTAGAATCCCTTATAACATTGGCAAATTACTTCAAATTCTCAGGTGAACATCAAATGGCTGCAGATTCTATTGCTAAATGTTTATATGCCTTCGAGTGTGCATCACACCCTTTGTTCAGCCCATTGCAAGGAGATTGCCGACTTGAATATTCCCATGAAACCAACAAGCCATTCTTCTGTACACTCTTTAGTCACATGAAGGACTTGGATAGGCGTGGATGTCATCGTTCAGCTTTAGAAGTCTGCAAGTTGTTACTTTCACTTGATCCTGCTGATCCCATGGGCGCAATGTTCTGTATTGATTACTTCTCCCTAAGGGCAGAACAGTACATGTGGTTAGAACAATTTTGTGATGAATATCAAAGTGATACTTCTCTATGGAACTTTCCAAACTTTGCTTACTCTCTTGCCATTTGCCGATTTTATCTTGAGCGTGAATCAATTTCCAAGGACGCTAAGGCTGAGCTTGACAAAGATACTTCATCTGGTCTGATGAAGCAGGCTTTGATGCTTCACCCTCCAGTTCTTAAGAGGTTAGTGGAGAAGGTTCCCTTGAAGGACCAGGCATGGTCAACCATAACTAAGAATTCTTTCTTCAAGTCTGAAGACATTGGAATACCCTCTTTGGATCACTTGATCAGGATATATGTGGCCAGGAGTTACATCATCTGGAGGTTGCCTGATGTTCAAAAATTGTTGAAGGATTCTGCTCTAGACGTAATTGAAACTCTGAAGCATGATGCAAGTGAAGCGAATACATGGGCTTGTGTCAGAAAAGAATCATTTCCTTCAGAAAAGAACGAGTAAGTGTTATAATTGTGAAATTACTTGGCCTGAAACTCAATAGATTATCCATCAGATTCTATTAAATATGAACTTTTCTTTCTAGGAAATATTACAAAGATAGCATTTATATCTGATTTCATATATTGAACCTTTTTGCAACTGAATGTTGTTTTACTTGTCTATTATCTATGCTGAACATGATGAATTATAAATGAGTGCCATAATATATTTCTCATTTTGGTGAACGATTGAAACAAGTGCTAGAATATAGTGGACTATTTGTTCAAATTTTACCATGGAATAAGAAACTATATAAAGTGAGGCTTTGAGGTTCCTAAGTTGCTGACCATACGCTGTTCGTCAAAAGATTTTTTACTCAAAATCAGGTGCTTGTGTTCGATTATGATACGTGTACAGTTATTTGACTCAAAGCGTCAAAGTGTTGTACCAATGTCAAAATGTCCAGGATCAGACAGCGGTGCTTATGGTGTAAATAAAGAGTTTGAGATGTAGAGTACAGTTAGACCTATTAAATTTTGATCAAAAGGAATTGACCACCCTCGGACCAGAAATTAGCAACTCATAACTCAAACATACCAGAATAACTTGGTGAAACGTGACCTTTTTGACCCTTTTCCTTAATTGTGTCCCTTTTTCAAACCCATGTCATTGTTTTTAGTTGGGATCCACTACATTTCTTTAAATATATGATTTTGCGCACTTCTTGATGTGAATTGTTTGACTTGAAAAATATGCATTTAATCATGAAAAAAATCGTTTTCTAGCGCATATATTGTTTAAACGAAAGCTTATATAGACCTTTTTTTTGGTCTCAGACCTCTGAAATCCTAGTACATGTATTTTTTTTAAATTATTAATAACTAAAATGTTAAAATAGTAACGTATAACTCCTTATAATGCCTCTTGCATCATGATTTTAAATTACATGTTACGTAATGGAGTTTTGCTAAATGGTAAGCTCAAAATTTAATAAAGCGACTATTATTTAATGGAAAAACCTCATTTTTATTCCGTGATGGGTCGGACTCGACCCTAATTGAGCCGACTCTAAACCGCCTGCCTGACCGCCGCCCTTTGAATAGGTACAATATCTTGTTGCTGGAATATAGGATTTTGTTTTGTATCTTTACGAGGGGTCAAGGAGATGGTCTACATTACTACGTATAATCATTGGTCATTGATTGATGCATTAATTTGAGCTAGCTATTTATTTATAACTATTTTCATTGTTGAGATTTGATTTGTTTCTGCATTCATTTGTTTATATCTTTTTTCCTGCCCTTTTCAGGTATGTCCATTTGATGGTTTCGGATTTCTCTGACGCAGTAGCCACCATGCCTCCTGAGAACCTTCATAATTTTATGATGCTAGATCCAAGGGTTAGAGAAATAGTGGAGAATCATAACCAGGGTGCCAATGCCCAGGTTCGTGTCACTCGTGACCTTGCTAATCGTAGTCCATTAGTTGTGTTGCTTGAATCAATTCTTCCTTGGGTAGATTATGGAGCTGATGGATCTGGTACTGACCAGCAAAATAGACACCATCCAGATAACGAACATCCTTAATTTTAAGAGCCCTCTAGTGCATAACGTGATTTGGAGACTGAAAGGCTTGCCATTATACTTGTACACATCCATGTGTTTTGATCTTTTTATTTACATTCATATGAGACTGGGGTAATAGAATGTTACATTTGGTGGGTAGAAAGCGCTCTTCCTCATCATTCACAAATACATGAAATTTGTTTCTGATGTTTCCTGTTTAAAAGTCTTAACTCTTGATACCTTTGAACTAGCTGGCGTTTATCCAATAAGTAAAGCTTGTTCCCTTTTGATTTATGTATTGTTTTTACTTATTATCATCCTATATACTCTAGCATTTTCAGGTAAAGATTGTTGGCTTCATTATAAAGCCACAGGTTCACTAATGCTGTCAATTTTTGGGTTGCTGCTATCCTGATTTAATCTTGTTCTCTTGAGGATACTCTTTATCTGATTGCTACCCTTAAGTTCTCGTATTTATTTATTGAAAATTACAAATTGTGTACATATGATAAATCTGATGACCGGCTTTTTCTTCTGCTTTCTTGACTATGATTTAGCACAAATATAATGTTTGCCGGTGTTTGTACCATTTGTGGCTTGTAGTATACAAGATAGTATCAATACTTTTCACATTTTCTCAATCGTTAAGTTTAGTTTCTTTAATATTACACTAGATGAAAACTCAAAGAATTCACTAACACTATGTTTGGATAGCAAATTAGATGAGAAAAGAAAAGAAGGAAAGGGGAAGGCAAGAAGGGAAAGGAAAGGAAGGAATAAGGAGGGAAAGTGTATATTGTTTGTTTAGAAGGGAAGAGGAAAGTGTTTTCCTTCCAAAGCTTTCCTCTTTAGGAGAGATTATCTTCTTAACAAAATTTGTCCAAATTTTCCTTTCAAATCCCTCCCCTCCAAATCCCTTCTCTCTAAATTTGTTATCCAAACAAGGGATACCTCCTACCTCCAAATCTCCCCCCTTCCTTTCCGTTCTTTTCTTTCAATCCAAACACACCCTAAGTCTGTTATGCGTTTTTGAAGTCATCAAGGGGCTCTTCCTTTTATGATCTACTAAAGATGAACAAAATTTTCTTCGATTCAATATTCTCATTTACAAAGCAAAATAACCAAATTCTAGTCGGTTGGGGAAAGATAAGCATTAAAAACAACGAAGAAATAGAGTCACAAGTCACAACACTACAAATTCAGTGTACAACAATATTAAGATAAATTACCATATTCTTACAATTGCAAAACTGTCAGGAAAAAGGAGCTATAAGCCTATAACCAATTAGGGTTGTAAATTCGGTAACTCGATCGGGTTTTGGGTTAGATTTGACCGGGTTGGAGTATTCTTGGGTTTGGGTTGTTTCAGGTGATTTAGCGATTTAAATTGGGTCGATTTTGCACCAAGATTGGGTCCTCTGGACTGCACACCTTGCACACAATCAGCTTTGACAATGAGAAAAGGATTGTGTAACTTCCAAACACACAAATTTGCACGCAAATCAGTCCAAGAAACAACTTCTTGGCTTCGAACAGTCCTTCGATCTTTCCTTCGGTTTTGGATCATCAATGGGGTGGATTCCACATGTCTTCCTTGGAGTTTCACTCAAGGATTGGAAAGGTGACACTCCAAGTTGGTTCACAACTTAGAAAAATGTGAGTGTTTCACACTCGTGGACAAAGGCTGATTTTAAGACACTCACTCACGCACAAGGGAAATAAGAAGAAAGAATTTCTGAAAAATGCAATGAATTTTATTCAATATCAAATCAAAACTAATGAAATTGTAATCTGCGTTTTTGTACATAAGGAGGCATCTATTTATAGCCTTGCATCTAACAAAAAATGATCACTCACGTGCCTCACATGAGGCATTAAAAAAACAAAAACATCTGAATTTAAAGTGCACAGTTTCTGTCAGAATGACGTTGCTGACCAGGGCACCTTGTGCTTTGCTTTTAGGGATATGTGTTCACCACTATGAAGGTTCTTGGGCCTTGATGGTTAGGTCCAAGTGCAAGGATCACGTTTCTACCCTTGTCCCAGTCATTGATGCATAGGTGGAGGCTCCACGGGTGGTGCAAGGTGGGCTGGTCGCAAGGTGGGCTACTGGTGCGTTTTTGTGTGCTGTTTTGCTGCTGTTGCGTTTTTGTGATTCTCTCGGGCTAAATCATACTCTTGCACTTGAATTAAGTCATGCTCTTGTATTGATGGTTGCACATGATTTGAACCATGGGTTGATAAGTCCCGTTCTTGAATTGATGGGTATACACATGGTTCAACTCCTCCTTCTTGGAGAAGAATTGACCTCAATTCTTGATGCTTCTTGTGTATTTGTAGAGCGCCATACTTTTCTATTTTCTTTGCTTGCTCCACCGCATCCTTTGCTTCCTTGTCCATTTGCTTTGCCTGTTTCACTACATCCTTTGCTTCCCTGTCATCATTAGCACACATAAGAGGAACGGGTAGAAGGGGGTTTTCCCCATATATACTTTCGAAAGGTGAGTGTTTGGTGGCATAGTTAAGACTTCTATTGTGGGTGAACTCTGCTTGACTGATATTTAAGTCCCAATCTCTAAGATTTTTTATTATTAGTGTCCTCGAGATGGTTCCTAAAGTCTTATACATGGTACCTAGCAATCTCCATAGGTTCTCCTGAAATGACTAGAAATTTTGTTATTCCAGTCAGACACAATCGTTCTTGGTACCCTATGCAACATCACAATCTCTGCAAAGTATAACCTAGCTATGTCTGTAGCATCATCAACCTTAGTACAAGCAATAAAATGGGTCATCTGGGAAAATCTATCATTTACTACCAATATAGGATCTTTCCCCCTATGTGTCCTAGGTAAGGCCACGACAAAATTCATGCCTTTATGGGATTAGGCCTATAGGTGGATTTATCAGGTAGGTTATCTCTAGGAATCAAGTCTACTTGGTGCTCAATTTCTCTAATTGATGGTGAATCCTTAGGAAGATCATCAAGGGCTTTCCTAATCATTAAATGAACAGGACTCCTAACAGGTGGTAGTATGATCTTATATGGAGGTAAGGGAATTAAGTCCTTAAGCTTTCCCTCATGTCTAATAGTATAGGTGTTGGTAACCCCATTGTGTACGCTCTTCCTGTCATACTGCCGAGGTCGTCCTAACAGTACATGACAAGCACTCATCTCCAAAACATCACAAAGTACTTTATCTTTATAAGACCCTATGACAAACCTGACTAAACATTGTTTACTCACTGATCCACTAGTTTCGTTATCTAGCCACTTGAGTTTGTAAGGGTGTGGGTGAGGCTTGGTCTTTAATTTCAACTCATTAACTAAGTCTAAGCTCACACAATTAGATTCACTCCCTCAATCGATAATCAGATCGCACACTTTATCCTTTATCCTACACTTAGTTTAGAAAATATTCTCCCTTTGTTGGTTCTCTCTCTCCTCAAGTGTAGCATGTAGGCTTCTCCTCACTATTAGGTTATATTGTTCTTCCTCAGGCATAACCCTTTCTCTCTCCTCCTCTGAGTCACTCTCCTTAGTGTTATGTTCATACCTAACCAGTCTTCCTGTATCACTCACCCTATAGGTTCCCTCGGGTTCATCCTCAGGTACGGAAGGCCAACTCTCTTCCTCTTTACCATTCTGGGATACAAGCATGACCTTAGGCTTGGTATCCTCTCTAATCTCCCTCTATTCCTGTGCTGTGAAGGCTCTACCATTAAGGCACTCGTCCTTATAATGTCCATGACCATGACACTACACTATCTTCTTCAGAGGTACAGTTGCCTGTCATGAGCTGCTAAGGTTTGGACTACCTTTTCTTGGTTGGTTAGGGAAACTATAATTGTTCCTCTTAGGTGGACTATTATGATTTTCTAGGTAGACTGTTATGGTTCCTATGTGGACTGTTATGGCTCCTAAAGGTCTTAAAGTGGCTCTTCTTTTTAGAGTACATTTGTTCAATGGTAATGGCCATATTAAAGGCTAACTATAAGTCAAGATTAGGTATTAACATCAACTTTCTCCCAATGTCTTCCCTCAATCCGGCTATAAACTTAGCTACCTTTAAGTCATCCGTCTTATTGATCTCACATAGAACAACCAAATTTTCCCACTCCTGTATATACTCACTAACACTTCTTCCCCTTGATTTAAGGTACTCCACTGTAGGTATAATTGGTGTTTGTAGTTGTTAGGTACATATTTTCTCCTTAAGTGCTTTTTCAACTTATACTAAGTTTCAATCCTAGTCTTGCCTTCCCTTCTTCTTTGTTTCTGAAGGCCTTCTAACCATATATAGCTGCTAATTTGGTTAGCTTAATCTTGGCTAGTTTGTATTTTTTTTCTCGGGTGTAGTGCTCTTGTACTCAAAGTACCTATCCAAACTTGCTTCCCACTCACTATAAACCTCAGGTTTGTTAGATTGTCCATCAAATTCTTTAAGGTCTATTCTCACTGTCCTATCTTCTTGGTCCTCATTAGGTGCAACCAGTGGTCGTTCTTGGTGTCCTAGTCCAGTTTGGGCAAATAATTAGGTCATCTTGTATAAGGTCTCTTTTATGGCCTCTAATCTATCCTCCATGATTCTAGGTCTCGACAGCTAAGATACCAGCACAACAAAGACGCAAACAGCCAGAAGAAAAAATATGGTCTCTCTGACAGCACAAAAACGCAATATGCCATGCACGACAAAATATATCAACAAAATATAAGAAAAAGAAAATTACTAATAGCGGAAGACAAATATTGATAACGAATAACAAAAACGAACAACAAAAATGAATAACAAAATGATTTACAAAAACGAATTTGCCTGTTAGTAAAAAAACAAACAACAATGAGATCAAATAACACGACACACTTATTTCAAATGATAGCAAATAATCACGAATTCAATTTACGCCATCAATTATTTCGTATGAAATCAACTTGCGAATTAAATTGCACAATCGTATTTTCTTTTGTGTCCGATTATTATTTTTTTGCGCAAAATTTGCACCAATTATTTCTAACAACACTTATCTTAAGGTGCACAACAAATTGCAATCATGTGCACTTGATACGGAAATTGCACACAACAAAAAAAATAAAGAGCACTTGACAGCACTTGAAATCAACGTGCACTTGATACAGCAATATTACAACATGAAATATCTCAAGAGTCACCGATTATTTCGGATGATAGTAATTTCAAGAAACAAATTCTGATAGCAAATTGCGAATCAAAGCACAACAAATGAACAACAATGTGCACAATCGTTTTTTTTGTGATGGTAACTCAATCAATGAGATCAAGAAATGCACAACAAATCCGAATTTTTTTTGTATGTGCACAACCAAACGAAAAGAAACAAGAAAGCGAATTCAAGCAATTTGATCAAGATGACACGAAAGAAAAACAAAAGAAATTTCTGTCAGAATGCAAAATAGAGTTTCTGATTTTTTTTTTTGTTTTTGTGTTCAATCAATCTTATTTCTGAATTTTTTTAATTGTTATACAGCAAAGATTTTAAAACAAAATATGGGTAAGGATTAGGGGTGTTCATGTAAGGATTACTGTAATGTACTGTATAATAATCTACTAATTGAATATGATGGGGCTTTAAGATTTTTTCCATACTCACTGAAAATACCAACTATTTTTTCTAATAACATAAGATAGATGGTGGATTAAACAATGAACAAATAACATCAAACTCCATTTTGAAGAGAATACAAGATTAAAATTTAGCAAGCTTTAAAAAAAGCCCTTACCATAAGTAAAACAACAACTTGCTAATTTACATAAAAAAAAAAATATTGTAGCCGGAAGTTACAATTTTAGTTTTTAAATGAGAAAACAGAGAGCAAGAAGAAGAAGCCATAAAAGTTCTCACTTTAATACAGGATCATACAACCGAAGCTAGACTACCATGTTAAGTGAAGAGTAAAAAGGAAAAAGTAGAACCTAACTGATGATTTAGTAATGGATATAGATAGGTGACAAGAAGCTTAATTAAGAACACCACAGTATCTAAAAAGGAATAGCATACCTTAAGAACAAGAGGATGAAAGTTTTGAACTAAAAAAATTATATATTTATATTAAGCGGGTCATTAACGGGTACCCGGATCAATTTGAAATCGGCCCATGACCCGACCCGGATATTTTAATTTCTTTTGAATTTTGACCCGCCTAAAATAAAGCGGGTCAGCGGGTCGGGTCGGGTATTTTTGAACACCCCTAGTAAGGATTCTTATAATATTAGTTTGTGGGCAATAACAACAAATGTGTAAAAACAGATATGTGCACAGCAATTTTCGAACAAATTAGAACAGAAAAACAATTTTCTTTTTTTTTTTTTGCGTTTTATTGTAGCAATTTTCTTGCACAAATCTGGACTGCAATTTTCATACATGAATTTTCGAACAGCAATTTTACCCTCACAAATTTAACTCAAATTCGTGCAGCAATTTTCGAAAAAAACAGCACAGAACAGCAGGTCAGCAACGTATATTTGCACAGATCAGATTTTTTTTGTTCTTGCGTTTTATTCTTCTTTCAATCAGTAATTGAGTTGGGCTTCAAAATTATAACCATGAATAATTCGATATCACCTTGCAAATGCAAAAGTTAGAATGATATTACCGACTCTTGCGTGAAAAACGAAATTCTCAGACTTCTTGTAATCCTGTGTAGCGTTTCGTATGTTTTCAACAACGGGTCTTGTTCCCTCTCGCAACTTACGCTCCGATACCAATTTGCACCAAGATCGGGTCCTCCATACTTCACACCTTGCACACAATCAGCCTTGGCAATGAGAAAAGGATTGTGAGCCTTCCAAACACACAAATTAATCAGTCCAAGAAACCACTTCTTGGCTTCGAACAGTCCTTCAATCTTTCCTTCGGTTTTGGATCATTAATGGGGTGAATTCCACACGTCTTCCTTGGAGTTTCACTCAAGGATTGGAAAATGACACTCCAAGTTGTTTCACAACTTAGAAAAATGTGAGTGTTTCACACTCGTGGACAAAGGCTAATTTTAAGACACTCACTCACACACAAAAGAAAGAATTTCTGAAAAATGCAATGAATTTTATTCAATATCAAATCAAATCTAATGAAAATGTAATCTGCGTTTTTGTACATAAGGCGGCATCTATATATAGCCTTGCATCTAACAAAAAATGATCACTCACGTCACATGAGGCATTAAAAAAACAAAAAATAATGATTTTAATGTGGACAATTTTTGTCAGAATGGCGTTGCTGACCAGGGCACCTTGTGCTTCGATTTTAGGGATATGTGTGCACCACTGTGAAGGTTCTTGGGCCTTCGTGGTTAGATCCAAGTGCAAGGATCACGTTTCTACCCTTGTCCCAGTCGTTGGTGCATAGGTGGAGGCTACAGGGGTGGTGCAAGGTGAGCTGCTGGTGCGTTTTTGTGTGTTGTTTTGCTGCTGGTGCGTTTTTGTGTTCCTCATGGGCTAAATCATACTCTTGCACTTGAATTAAGTCATGCTCTTGAATTGATGGTTGCACATGATTTGAACCATGGGTTGATAAGTCCTGCTCTTGAATTGATGGGTATACACATGGTTCAGATTCGGTTATGGATTCAATCGAGTGCGGGTCTATATCGGGTTAATACTTAATACCACACTGGGTCGGTTTCGATTTCGGGTAATAACCATTTAAGTTCGGATTTGTGTCGGGTTCGTTTAATACAATTTGGATCCAAATCGTTTATGCTGCATGTCGAATCGTGTTCGATTAGACTATGGGTCAGGTCACTTTGGTTTTAGGTTAACGTTAATTCAGATTATTTTGGTTAGGGTTGAATTCGAATCGATTAAATCATTTTTGAGTTGTGCATTTAGTTATTCTTAGGATTCGGGTCGATTAATATCCATATCAATTGAGTTTTATGTCGAATGAAATTTATGGTTATTATACAATTAATTTATGTTGAAATCGTTTGTGATTGGAGAATGGAGAGTTGTAGTCGGTTAATTAAATTGTCTGTAAATAGATAAATTTTGTTTATCCTAAGATAAAGTCGATAAGATTTGATTGTGGGCCTGCATTTATTGTTGAATTTTAGATAAACAAAACTTGATTCAATTAAATCAAACTTATTATTAACTGAATTAAATTTGATACGGTTAAATCAAATTATATTGCTTAATTACATTGTCAGGTTATCTCAAATGTTAATTATGGGTCATTTTGGGTGGGATTACGTCGAGTACCTATGGGTTTAAAGACAGGTCCGAGTTGTAACAGGTCGGGTGCAAATCGAGTTCGGTTAACCACATTGTTGGGTCAATTTCAGGTGTCGGTTGTTCACGAGTCGGATACTGGTTGATTATTGGTCTAAAATAATCGGGTACATGTCGGGTTACGGGTCAACATCAGGTCGAGTTTCGATCGGTTACAGGTTACTGCACCTCGAGTCAACCAAGGAATCGAATACAGGTCAATTTCGAGCGGTATTACATGCCCCAATGTATTTCCCTGTAGTGTTTCATAACTTGCCAAAATACCATTGACTTTTTTTTTAATGTTCCAATGGGATTGTGTTCGTATTTTGTTACCTTTTCTTTTTTACTTAATCTTATTTGTTTTGCTATATTTTTAACTAGATAGTGCATGTGCGATGCACGACTTTATTAAATTTTCTGACATATCATTTAATAAATTAAAATTTTGAGAAATAGATTTTACATTATATTTATATCTCATTTCGTTTTGAATAGTTCTATACATTACATATCTTGTTTGATTTGTATGATTGTATTATACTTTGCATTAAATTTGTGACTTAGATAAAGGTAGTCACAACCTAAATTATCTTAGACTTATGCATTGCATTTAGTAACCAATTTCATTAGTATAAATAAAAAAAATCTTTATTAAAGTATATTATCTTTTAACCAACTACAAATATCCAATACACTTAAATAATTTATTTAATAAATAAAATTGATAAAATTTTATAAATAATTGAAAAAACTGAAATTAATTTATAAATCTCTAATACATTAAATGATGTAACTTACAAAGTATAACATCAATATGAAAAACATTATTATAGTCATAATTAAAAAGCAATTAAGTCAAATATATTAATTAGTGATGATGTCATCATTGAGTTTTGGAGGGAATTTTTTTGTTGAGGTTGTGACACATAAGCACTATTAAATTAGTGATTATGGTAGCGTGTTTTGTTTTAGTAATAGTTATATATAGATTATTTTTAATTCTGGCCATGATATACATCATGTAATTGATTTTCATACATAGATTTAATTTAAATTTTTATTTTATTTACATATTTTTCGTAATTAATTTTGGTACATAGATCTAATTTATATTTTTATTTTATCTACTTATTTTTCTTCATTTTTACCCTTGAGTATGGTTTTGGGGACAAATCATTAGAGTTCAACATTATCATCACTAACAACTTAATACGTACGACATGGTGTATTTGCAAAAGATGATGTCATATTATTAAAAAGGAAATGTCAAACGGTAGCAACATGTTTTGTTAAAACTTGAGTTGCAGCTTTTTTTTGTATAGTTTTCTTTTCTAGGTAACATTAAACATATGTACTTGAGTATTCCGTAGCCATAATCATAAAAAAATGTTTGAATTACCGTTAATTCAAATTTCAAAAAAATTACTCTTAAATCATAACAAGTATGTTTGCCACCATGAACCCCAATTAAAGTGTTCAAAACTCTTGTTTTTCCTCATTACTCTTAAATCTTCTTCTTTTTCACTCTTCTCAAACACAACTTCCTCCTCCTTTTTACCATTTAATTACTCTACTTTGAAGCTGGGATTTCGAACTACAATTCAACAATATTTTAGGTATGTTTGCTTTCATTTGACCATTATAAGATAATTACCTGTAAAGAAAGACTACATTCCGACTTTACAAAACATATTGGAAAAAAATTGACATCACATTGCTTAGCTTAAATCATACATTACATTCTTTAGCTTAACTAATTAAACTTAGTACATCAAAATGATAACTTAGTTCATAATTATAATTGCAAATAGAAGAAAACATACAATCCCCAAAATCTTCACAACAACTTTGCGTAGCTTCTTTTGACTGTTTAAATCTTCCGGACGAAATGATATTTTCTTGCATAACCCAACGAAAAGAGTTGCAAATTGTAACAACCCACCTATTTATTAGTTAAATAGATTTGGTCGCCACGAGATTTTACTAGCCCAAAATCACAACATCAACACATGTTCCCCAAATAACGAATAGTAACTCCAATGACCTATAATATAATACCAAGGATCAAGTCAACTCAGAGTCGATTAGCGAAATTATCTCCAAAACTAGTCAAAGTCTAGCAACGAAGCTTCATCTAATCTCAACAGCTAATTACCAGCAGTCCTTAAACACAATATAAAGTTTAGACTAACAAAACTAAGGAAGACTAATACAAGGTTAAAATACTAATCAACCAAAACCAACATATATACAATATCCAAGGTCTAAAATATATCAAAACTAATCCAACAATACATCACAAGCCCAGCAAGGCTACTACACAATCTATGAGCTATATCTTTAACGGAGTCACATCCAATATCTCCAAGTCACCTCTGTAATCCCAAAAATCATCTACTATTGCTGCTTGTGACGATCTAAAAAGAATAAAAAAACAACTAATCAGATAAATTGAATGAGAAGGAGCAATCCAAAACAAAAAAAACACACGTTAATGGGAGAGGATTGTGATATCATTGTAAAGCAGGATGTGGAGGTCAATGATAACACAATTCAGAAAGATGGTGATGTAAATTTAGAGGATGACATAATGAGGCATCCTGCTAACTCTCTTGCATGGAAATCATTGACCATGAGTTCACTGAATTTGCTAGAGAGTTGAGAAGTGTTAGACTTGGTTTAGCTTGTGATGGTTTTCAACCTTTCAATAATTCCCCACATAGCATTTGGCCAGTGGTCCTTATCCCATATAATTTGCCTCCTTGGTTGTGCATGAAGTCTCATTCATTTATGTTGTCTTTACCTATACCTAGCCCAACAAGTCCTGGAAGAAATATAGATGTGTACCTTCAACCACTTATTGAAGATTTGAAGAAGCTCGAAGTTGGCGTTGAAACCTATGATGCTTACTCAAGAAAAAATTTCACAATGCATGCAACACTTTTGTGGACTGTCAATGACTTTCCCGCATATGCAGATTTATCTGGATGGTCTACAAAAGGTCATTATGCTTGTCCATGTTGTCATAAGGAAACTAAACGCACTGCATTAATGCATAATGGTGGTTATTTAGGTCATCGACGTTGGCTTCCAATTCATCATAAATGGAGGAAAGATGCTAGTTCTTTTGATGGTAAAGTAAAAAAAGGTCGTGCACCTGCGCCTTTGAGTGGGGAAGATGTATTACAACACTTTAGTCGCTTCACAGAAGAAAAGTTTGGAAAGATTGTTGGATTAAAAGAAAAAGAGACGTTACAAATAGTTTGTATGGGTGGAAAAAGAAAAGCATTTTCTTCACCTTGCCTTATTGGAGAAAATTAAAAATCTGTCATAACATGGATGTGATGCATGTTGAGAAAAGTGTGTCAGATAATATCTTGGACACTTTAATGAGCATACAAGGTAAAAATAAGGATACTTTAAAGGCTCGAATGGATTTAGTGAAGATGAATATTAGAGACACATTGCATCCTAAAGTTGTTGGAGATAAGCTGCAGGTGCTTTTAGCATCGTATACTTTGAGATCGGATGCCAAGGCTGCTATATGTAGTATGTTTTCAAAAATGAAATCTCCGGATGAATATTTATCTTACATTTCTCGTTGCGTTAAACATAATGGCAAAAAGATATCGTTTTTAAAGAGTCATGACCATCATGTGTTGATAGATCAATTACTTCCCCTTGCACTTTGTGGTTTTTTTGCCAAAACATGTGTATGATCCCTAGTGGAATTGAGCTTTTTTGTTAGAGATCTTTGCTCCAAAAACATAAGTGTAAAGCACTTCAAAAAAAAATCCTTACACATTATGCAAGTTGGAGATGATATTTCCTCCAACATTTTTTGATGTTATCGTGCATTTAGTCATACATTTGGCAGCTGAGGCAAAAATTGTTGGACCAGTTAAATATAGATGGATGTATCCCGTTGAGAGGTATTCCACATTGATGTGCTCAATTTAGAGCACATTTAGTCCCCACTTTAGTGTCGAGTCTCGATGTTTTACATTGGTTTTATGCGTTTTACACTCAATTTTACCTTGTTCTTGTCTCCGCGATGTTTTAAGGTTGTTTTAGGTGTTTTCGGGAGATTTTGAGGTAAAATGGATCGAGTTCGAGGCTTAGACATTAAGTTTCGAGGTATTCCCGACCATTTCGCAAAGTTCCAAAGCATTCCGACACCCTAAAGACACGTTTCAAGAAGGTTGGAAGCTGCTCGACAAGCATTCGGTCGAATGCATGCCAATTCGGTCGAATGATGCTGCTGTGCCAAAGTCCAATGCTCCAAACCCTCTGCAAATGCCGAATTGGCCATTTATTCGGGCGAATGACCAGTTTCGGTCGAATGGAACACCACCTTCGGTCGAATGGTTAGAAGAAATCAGCCCAATCCTTTTTGATGCTACTGGAAATACCGAATGAAGCTCATTCGGTCGAATGGCTCATATTCGGGCGAATGCCCTCCTGCATTCGGGCGAATGGTGCTCTTTTCTCGCGCTGTTTTGTTTCTTCGCAAGTTTAAAACACGTGGGTCTTTTAGGTCTTTTAGGGCACGACTCTTCTAGGCTATAAATACCCACTTTTCTGAATGTAACCCTTATGCCTACTATGAGAGAAACCCTCTCATCTTAGAACATCAATCTATTGCTTTCTTTACTTTCATTTGCCCTAGATTAGATTTAAAGCTTTCTCATTTACATTTCAAGCATTGTAATCTTTCATTTCCTTTCAAGTTTATTGTAAGTTTACTCTCCTTATTGCTTTCTTTCTTTGTTTACCTTTCATTTATGTTATTTTAATGCTTTCTTCTTTCATGCTTTAATTATTGCTTTGCCTATTGTTCTTTTGTCTTTCAATCTTGTCTTTGTTCTTCTTATTGCTTTGTAGTGTAGTTGATAGATAGATTTCTTGTTTTGTCTTTCATTATTGTTGCTTTTCATCTTGCCTTAATGCTTTCATTCATGTTTTCCTTCTTGTTCTTAGTTGTAGTTAGATTCAATATGTTAAAGTAGTTTCCTTAGGGGTTTTGGTTTGGCGAAACCCTAGGTTTGGTGAATGTTGTTCATGTGCTAGATTAGGGTTGAGGTTTGTTGTGGATTGCTTGATTGATATTCAATGTGAATCTTGTCCTGCCACTCCTAGAGAGACATAGGGCGATTATGGTTCGTTCTCATGGCTAAATATCACCAACTTCCCCTCGCTATCTAGAGTGTCTCGATCGATCTACGTTCGATCTCCCTTGACCTAGCTTTCCATGAGAACATAGAATCAACCTAGGGTGGATCCTCACCATCCCCGTTTGTTTCCTATTGGTTATCGTTATTCATCTATTGCTTTCGTAGTTTAGATTACACACCCTTCTTACATACCATCTACCTTTTCTACACATAGCCCTTAACCTCGCTTAGCCTTGTCCTTGTGGTTTGATCCCGGACTTGCCACTACACTCATTGTAGTAGTAATAGGGTGTTACAAATATTGTTTGCGTAGCCAAGGTTTCTAGTGTTTAACGACGCGTTAGAAACCCGCTATCACACATTATACTGTATATTGTACATTCCATTGTGCTCTTCAATATATAACAAACAAATCCCATCTTCTTAGGTATCTTCGGACTCTAAAAGCATATATACGTAATCCAGCACATCCCAAAAATTGCATTGCAAGGATATCTTGCAGATGAGTGCTTAACATTTTGTTCTAGATACATGAGTGATATTGATACTAAATTCAATCGTAAAGCGAGAAATGATGAGGAAGATGTAGAAGAGGATGCTTCTCAATCTAACCTAGAGATACTTAAACCACTTGGCCATTCCATTAGAGGGAGTACACCACTCCATCTTAATTTTGAGGAATGTGATCAGATCCATTTCTATATTCTTTAATATTTCGTGCCACGCACTAAGTTTGTAATGTAAGTCATTCTTTACTATTATGATTCTTATATTTTTAGGAGTTTGAATCCTATTTATTATATTTTGAGATTTTAACTTTATTGCAAGCACAAATTGGAATTGGAAAAAGCATGTGTAAGGAATGTTGAACGAAGGCATAAAGAACACTTTGCAAAATGGATACAAGCACATGTAAGCAATGTGTTCGTTGAGGAAAAAGTAAACAATGTGTTCCTCTAATGCAACGTTTAACTTTATAGGAGAAGTTTGTAATTGTCGATGGTGATTACTTGAGGCTATATGTGTGCATTGTAGATACCAAGCAACGTTTATATAGGCTATACAAGTGCAGGCTACACTACTACTACAAAAGTCAGCAATGTGGGAAAATCGATGATGAGCGCAAAAAGAATCCTCCTCCCGACTTACCTCAATCTCAATGGGAATATCTTATAAAGCATTATGGATCTCTGGAATTTAAGGTATGTCCATAAAATTTGGAAAAATCTTTTGTTACACAATGTAAGAGGAAAAAGTAAGAATACTATGGGTAGTCTTATCATTTAAAGTATTCCATATAATTTAAGGTATGAACAATTACTTATGCTTTGCAAGACAAAATTATCATGTAGGCCGTATGTGTAAGAAACTCTAAAAATCGTAATTCTTAGAAGAGAGTAAAGCATACAACAGGGAACTTATCTTTTCCAGAATCTGAGGATATAATGGCTAGTCTTATTATTATCAATGCACTAATAATACCCAGAAGTTTGAATTCACAAGAAAATGAGTTAATTTCTTTTTATTTTGACAGAGAATGGAGAATGGTAATGAGAACCTGAGTATCGATCGAGTTTGGGTTATTCAACACACTCGGAAAAATGCCGAAGGGAAACTTGAATGGTGTAATGGTGACATACGCTCTAGGCAAATCCATGTGCGTTAAGAAATTTTTATTAGTCTTTTATTAAAGTTTTATTTATTTTTAATCTTATCCTTCTCATTATACTTGGATGAATTATGTAATAGGACAACTTAAAAAGTGTTGTTGCTTTTGCCGGTGATTCAATGACACAAGAGGAGAACAACGTAATATTGTGCAACAATAACAACTGAAAATTGATCAACAACAACAAAAGATAAAAGAATTAGAGGAAACTCAGATGAAACAACAAGAATTTGAAGCATTTGAGCAAATTGAATCAACATTGCGAGTTGGCAATATATAAAACACAACAAAAAGAGGAAATCGAAACACTCAAACAAAGCATATTGCAAGAATTGATGAAAAGAGGTCTCGAGCAACTACATTAAAAGTGTCAATCAGGTAATAATTAAGATTTATTTCATTTAAATGTTGCAATATTTTGGGACATACACTTATTGGATGCTCTTATTCATATGTAATTAGGGTAGTAACCCAAATGATTCGCTCTCTTCAATAAAGCTTGTGACCTTCACCATTGGATGCTCTTATTCACGGGTAATTAGGATAGTAATCCAAGACTATGAACATGAACATTAGAATAAGATTTTACATAAAAAAAACTTGCACACTACTTGTTTATTTGCAACCACATTATTCTTGTTGAAGTTTTGTGCCTTTTGCATCGTACATCTAGTTGGCTTTTATGCAATAATATATTTATCTTTTTGTATGTAAGCGCAATATATCCATATTTTTTTGGTTTTTGATCCTAAAGCTAGTGGCATGGATGAAGAAATTGTTGACGACTTTTTTGTATGGCAACATTTTGGTTAGAAAAGTATGTATTAGTATTAATGTATGTGATGGTTGAAATTTGTCGATTTTTGTATAGAACATTTGAAGTTAGAAAAGTACGTAGCCGTATCAAATGCGATTGTTCAAAGATGTCATTTTTTTGTACAGTGACACTTGATGGATTACAAAAGGGAACTATGTTCTTTTTTGGACACGTAATCGACATTGGTATTGCTCTTTTAAAAGCCAATTTACATGTAAATTATAGTTTATATTAGATACATTTGTAGTATTAATAATATAGTGAGAACACAATTTGTGCCGTAATTGTATAGAACTGTTTTTGCAACAACAAAAGTAGTTGCAAATATGTGAAGCTATGGTTAGAATCTTTTCTGCAACCACAAAAGTTTTGCAAACCATACCTGTGATGTTAAGAATAGTTTTTGTAACAAGAATTGCGTTGCTAAACAACCTTTTCTAGTGCTTAAAGTTAATCATTTTGTAACAACTTTAGTTATTACAAAAAAGCTATATAGATTGCAACAACTTTTGTCGTAGCAAATATTACAGTTATTCAATTATTTCATGTGATTTTTGCAACAAGTTTTTTAGCAACAGCTCTGCAATGACATTTTTTGTTGCAAAAACTGTAATTTGCAACAACTTTTGATGTTTTGTAACGAATTCTGTCGTTGCTACAAACACTTTATTTTGTAGTGAAAGACAACTCCATGACTGACAATGGTGAATTTAGGATAGGGCAAGAGTTTAACTCATTGGAACACCTTAAGAAGAATGTTGAAGTATGAGAAATATCTAACAATAGAAACTTCCGTTTAATTGAGTCTGAGCCTACAAAGTATGTTATACAATGTACTAATGCGGAGGAGAAAGGTTGTGAATGGAGGATGCGAGCAATCATGACCGCCACTGGTTCATTTAAGATTGTGCAATATAAGAAGCATAAAGAAGATTGCTCAGGCATTATAGTGATGATCATTCGCTCCTTACTTCTGATTTTGTTGCTTATCTCATTGTAGATATGATAAAAGTTCATCTAGCTTTCAAGGTGAAGTCAGTTGTTAATTTTGTTAATACTAAGTACGGCTTCGTTATAACATATAAGAGAGCTTGGTTGGCCAAGAATATGGTCGAGCCTAGTAGATCCATCAGTACGACTTCTTGATAACTACTGTACATATACAACTTATGTAATATATATTACAACTTATGTAATATGTATACTGAAGCGAGCCCAATTTATTTATCAAAAAAACACATACTACGTGCACAGATTTCACAAAACACCTACTATAATTTTTAGTAAGTATTTTGTATATTGAGGAATAACTATAAACTCCTACAACACATAACATAAACGCTTGCACCAAATAACCTAAACACCTGCAACACAACATAAACTTCTACAACACATAACATAAATACATACAAAAATAACCTAAAAACTTATAACACATAACAAAAATACCTACAACACATAACAAAATCCTTATAGCAAATAACGTAAACATCTATAGCACTTAACCTAAATCATTACAACAAATAACCTGAACACCTACGACACATAACACCTACTTGACAAATTGTGAACGCCTACGTGACATATCTTAAATGCCTACTGAGTTATCTTATATCCTGTCGAGTAAGCGTGTAGTTACATTATATATTTTGTTTTTTATTTTTAAAAAAACTAATGGACCGGCCTTTTAGAGACGATCGCTTTGAGAACGTCTCTCACATCAATTGTTGATACCTTTTTGCCATCAAAATCATAACAAGACTTCAAATTCTCACCATAAGAGATTTTAAAACTTAATAAATGGGTAAACTAAATTCAATAAATGAATAAAATAACTCTATAATATATAGAGAATGGATTTTATTCAAAACTAAAAACAAAAAAACAAAAATCAAAAGATTGGGGCTTACTATCAGTCATAAAGTTGATGATAACCTCAAAGTAGGGATGGTCATGAGGCGGGTACGGCCGAACCCGAATGCTTTTATTTTTTTTTTGTACATCCAGACCTGGATCCGAAACCTAAGGGTCCAAAATTTTCAGACTCAGACGCGGACCCTCCGGATCTGATGGGTCTAGGGTCTTTAATGGGTCTAAAAAAATCTCTTTGATTTGTCACATTTGAACCTTTTGTAAGGCATTAAATAAATTTTACAAATATTTGATATTAATTATACCTCCATAGCATCGTCGATTTACGCTTAAACTCTATTACAAACAATGTTTCGAGTCCATAAAATTCAAATACAAAGTAATTACTATATATACATATATATATATATATATATATATATATATATATATATATATATATATATATATATATATATATATATATATATATATATATATATATATATATATATATATATATATATATGTATGTATGTATGTATGTATGTATGTGTATATATATATATATATATATATATATATATATATATATATGTTTGTGTGTGTGTGTGTGTATATGTAGGATTAGTGATGGCCACGGTCCGGGTTGGGCCGGTTCCGTTCCGGTTCCAACCGGTTCCGGTTCCACCCGGTTCCGGTTCCAATTGGAACCGACCGACGCTTTCGTTCCGGTTCCAACCGGTTCCTTGGCGTTCATGAGCGGTTCGCGGTTCCAATTTCCGGTCGGGTGGTCGACCATCGGTTCCGTTCTTATTTTTCCTTTAATTTTAATAAAAAATACTATAATAATGCGGACGACTTCGCGATTACTTGATTATTAGCAAATTCATTGGTTGTCATCGTATTAAAATAATTACTAAAAAGAAGGAATAAATAAATAAAAAGAAAAATTAACGATAAAGATCATAAATAAAAAAAAGGCGAAATTCATGGTATTTTATTGATATTTTTTTCCACCATTCTAAAATATTATAATTACTTTGGTCGATTTCAAAGTGATGTTTAAGATAATTATCTAATTCTAAATATGAAGCGGAGGAGGAGGAAGAAGATGACTAGAAAATTATCATCTCGACTTATTATGTTAGCGATTACGGGATTATAATAATCGGGACGTGCCGAGACACTAGCACGCCTAGACGTATCGCGACTCGGGTTATATATACTAGAATAATGGTCATAAAGGTCCGCTAAAAGTTTTTTACAATTTCCTACACAATTATGTACATCACTAGACGGGCGATCTAATGCTTTGGTACTAAATTCCTATTATTTTACTTAGGTTTTCTCGTCCTAAAACATGGATCTAAAATTGTCGCAATTCCATAAATATAAGGAAAATTAGTGAAATACGCTTTCCACTTATCCATCATATCTGCAAGAATCGGCTTTAAAAAAACGTTACTATCATCATGAGAATGTTTAAGAAGATGATAAAAAACAATAATACATTCACTTATTACTAAGTGAACGTTTGGTTCATAAACATATGAAAAAATCTTAGTTTCGTGGACATATGATAAGTATTTGCACTCATCATTAACATATTTGCGCTCATTTTCGATGTTTAGAGGCGGTTTAGGGTTGTTTTATGTGGTTTCACTCCATTTCGGTATTCCATGTCCAATTTGTAGCCAAATGGGTGAATTATGGTACTTTGAGTCATTTTTGTGGGTTTTTGGTGCTAATCATGTTTACAAGGCTCAAAGAACGTATCAATGTATCAATTTTGTCAAGCCATGAAGAGTAAAAAAGCAAAAGAGTAGAAAAGTGTTGTTAATGCAAAAGTATTAAGGTGAAATTTGATACATGTCTACTCTTTTGGCTATAACTTTTGATAGGAATATCGTATTAATACAAAGTTTGCGGCATTGGAAACTAGACTTCAAGGGCTTTCCAACGGTATATTATATGTCCGATTCCGATAACCGAGCAAGAAATGGCGAGCGTTTGAAGTTGATGCAGTTTTTCAGCTCCGGTTCCGGTTCCGGTTCCGGTTCCATAGAACCGTTGGGCCGGGTGAACCGGTCCGGTCCGGGTTCGCGGTTCTGGGCGGTTCCACTGAACCGGTGGGGCGGGTGAACCGGTCCGCGGTTCTTTGGTCCGGTTTTTTCCGGCGGTTCCACGGTTCCGGCAACTTTTTTCCGGCGGGTTCACGGTTCCGCGGTTCGGTTCCGGTTCGGAACCTGTCACGAACGTTCCGGTTCCGGTTCCGGTTTCAAGCGGTTCGGGACCGGTTTGGGACCGGGCCAACCCGGACCGTGGCCATCACTATGTAGGATCAAATGAGAAGAATTTTAAAATAAGAAGGATGAGAAGGATTTTTGTTTGATTTTGTTTTGTCACTATGTATACAAAAAATGGTACTATGTTATAAAGTATGGACATTTTAAAAATTTTGTTATAGTTACTTTTCTGTGTAACATAGTTATTTTTACAATTATGTGTTTTTGACTCAATCGTGACCATAGATTTTTTTATTCTAATGAAATCAAGGGTGTAGAGTCCTTACCCTTCTCATTTTCAATACCCTTCTCATTGGATCCCTCCCCTATGTGTGTATATATATATATATTTATAAATAGATATATATATTATATATATATATATATATATATATATATATATATATATATATATATATATATATATATATATATATATATATATATATATATATATATATATATATATATATATACACATACATATATATAAAAGTGTGTATGTGTGTGTATATATATATATATATATATATATATATATATATATATATATATATATATATATATATATATATATATATATATATATATATATATATATATATATATATATGTAT
>CM033450.1:13966508-14038832 GCA_019425755.1 Amaranthus cruentus | reverse complement strand
CCATGTGGGAAAGATTATGATTTGATTTTTGCTATGTTGTAAAGAAAATATGTTTTGCTATGTTGCAAATAAAAGATGTTTATCATAAGGAAAAAGTTAATATTTTTGACTTTTCAAATGCTATTGAAATTACAAGGTATATATTATATACAAAAATGTTTTAGCCTAGCCACAACAAATGTTGTGTGCATGATTAAACGGCTCACCAATGCTGAGCGCGTATTGTTCACAATACCATTGTGTTACACTTGCCGGACATGTAGCGGACGGTAGACCGACTACCAAACGAGTCACAGGATGACTCACAGAGTACCCATGTAAACTTATGATATGAGTTTGAAATTGATTTGGATCCATTGAGATCTTATGGTTTATGATGAAATATGAGAACTTGGAATTATTACTATAAAACCATTGAATTAAGTTTGAATGATAATATGATTTATCAAATGAAAAAGCATCTTTCAAAATGAATTTACTTAAATCAAAAAGGTTTTAATAGCTTGTTTGACAGACACTAGTGTGTTATACTCAGCCTTTTTGCTGATACTATGCTTTGTATGTTTTCCAATGGTTTTTTTTTTTAGAATAAACCCCTATGGCACCTCGACGAAGAATGGATATGCGAGCGGAAGATGAACCCGAGTTGGAGTATGACTCTCCTTTTGTCTAGATCTCTTTATTGTATTTGAGAGACTATTAGTTTAGTTGTTTAGGTTTGGAATATTTTAAGGATGTATTTGAACTTTGGACTTACACTACAAGAAAAGTGATATTGGGCGACAAATACGTTGAGTTATGGGCGACAAAATTAAGTTTGTGACATATGCTTATTATTGGGTGACAAATAAAAATTTTGTGGCACAATGTAAGCTTTTGGGTGTCAACTTACAATGTTGTGGTTCAAAGTTGAACATGGGCAAAAAAAATTACATTTTTGACGCCTCTAAGACTTTTCATAGGCTACAACATGAACTTTTTGTAGCCCAACATGTTATATGCACTACAATTATTTTATTTGTGGGCCAAAATACTATTCTTATATTCTAAATAAGCGGCACAAAAAATTCAATTCCCTCCCTCTACCGACTTTTACTATCTTCCCCATTTAATTTAATTACATCCTCAAATGATCTTAAAATTCAATTCCCGCAAAAAAATAAATAGCATCTCAAGTAATGTAACTTCCTAAAACCACTCAAAAAAACTACCCATTATCACTATAAAAAGAATAAATAACCCCTACATCTAATCAAACTGATTTCTATCTTTATCTTCCTACAACTACAGTGATGGTTTGCATCTTCATCTTCAAAGTCATTTAGAAATATGAGAAACACGAAGCTTTATTTCGTTTTTATTTATCAACCGATTTAATCCTCGTTTTGGCAAAGTAAATTGATTCCTTAATTAATTGTAAGTGTCTTAATCTCTTTGTTCATTCAATCTGATATCTGATTTGAAACAATAATTGTACATTCTTGGTTCTTTGTTTAAAATAAATTTTCAATAAGTGGGTCAATGTGATAAGGTAGTTGAAATTCAATCTAATATCTTAAAATTCACTTTCTTTAACTTTTGCAATTTGTCCCACTTAAAGAAAGTTAGTCGAAATTGGCTGAAATTTCGCGTTGGGAATGTTAGATTTAAGCAACTTCAGCAAGAAAAATGGTATTTTCACTTTTTAAAAATTAAATTATTGCATAATCCCCCTCTTAGAACTAGAAAGAAAAGAATAATGCTAGTCACATAGATTTAAGCACATATATGATAGACATTTCGAATTGATATTTGCCAATTTTGTTATCTTGATGGTCTTATCTTGACCCTCAGTCCAAAATGTGAACCCATTGACATCGCAACCCTCATATTTGTTGACATCATCATGAGCACCAAAAGCTAACCACTTAACAATTTCAGATACACCCTTTAGTTCTTCATATATTACTCGATTATGAAACCAATCAATAAACGTCTGGTTATGAAACTGCATTAATGCCCTATCACCTTTAGAAGGATATTTTGCGCGCAATATATCAAAATGCTCATTCAAAAAAGAATGAACTTCTGAAATATGATGCAACACATACAGGTGTGCTTGTAGAAGACTATCTTGAGAAGGTGTGATTGTTTTGGAGCCAATTGTTCCTTTTCCCTCAAGTCTTCCTCATGTCGAGAGGTGGGAAGTCCAATAGGCGTTTCCATAGCCATATACTCGGCTACAAAGTTACTAATCTCATCGCTTACAGTGCCTTGAATCATACTCCCCAGTATTTTGTGCTGGATTCCTCACTTTGTTTTGTAAAACACCCATGTGTCTCGCAAAAGGATAACACCACCTTAAAAAAACTGGACCCAAAAGCTTGATTTCACGAACGAGATGGACAATAAGATGAACCATTATGTCAAAGAAAGAAGGTGGAAAATACATCTCAAACTTGCATAAAGTTATAATCACGTCGACTTGAAGAGCATCAAGTTTAACGGGATCAAGAACTTTACTACAAATTGTGTTGAAGAACGAACATAGCTCGGTAATAGCATATCTCACATGTTTTGGCAATATTCCACGGAGTGCAATCGGTAAGAACACTTGCATCATTACATGACAATCGTGAGATTTCATGCTTCCTAACTTCAATTTACCATTTAGGGTCACAAATCTCTTCATGTTGGATGAGTACCCAGACGGAACCTTAATGCCATACAAAGACTCACAAAAGGCCCGCTTCTCTGCTTTGGACAATGTGTAGCAAGCTGGAGGCAAATAAACTTTTTCACTACTCATCTTCTTCTTACCGACCTTTCCCTTACTACTGACACCAACTTCATCAGTTCTTTCTCTTTTCTTACTCACCTTAACTTGTGCCCACAACTCCGGACGAATACCCTTACATTCAAAGTAATCTCGCACGGCCTTAACATCCTTTGTCTTACCCGGAATGTTCATGAGAGTCCCGAGTATGGCATCGCATACATTTTTCTCTATATGCATAACGTCAAGACAATGCCTAACCTGTAGATCTCTCCAATGTGGAAGCGTCCAAAAGATTGATTCTTTTTTCCACAGTCGGTCTTCACCCCCTTGCACTTGCCCTATTTTACCAAATACAGTCTCAACCTCCTTAGCCTGTTCGTAAACCTCATAACTGGTCAACGGTTGACGAGCTACATGGTCCTCAACCTCCCCGTTAAACATCTTCTTCTTCTTACGGTATTGGTGATCTCGTGGGAGGAACTTTCGATGGTTCATGAATACATGTTTTCACTTAGGAATCCACGTGGATTCCATGTCATCGATACATATTGGGCACGCTTTCTTCCCTTTGTTCTTATACCCTGATAAGTTTCCATATGCCGGAAAATCGTTAACGGTGCATAAAAGCATTGCACGCAAGGTGAACTCCTCATTATCATATGCATCAAACACGGAAGCTCCTTCATCCCACATCTTTCTCAAATCCTCAACGGGAGGTGCAAGATATACATCTATGTCATTGCCAGGTTGCTTAGGACCCGAGATAAGAAGGGAAAACATAATGTACTTACGCTTCATACACAACCAAGGTGGCAAATTATAGATCACTAAAAGTACCGACCAAGTACTATGTTGAGAACTAAGATTGCCTGGGTTCATTCCATCCGTGCACAGTCCGAGCCTTAAATTATAAACTACATCCCCAAAAGTCTTATGCAACCTATCAATACTCTTCCACTCCAGAGAATCGGATGGATGTGTGAGAAAGTGATCTTTCTTCACCCTATCTGCATGCCACCTCAAATTTAACACATCTTTCTTTATAGAAAACAAGCGCTTGAATCTAGGTATTATTGGAAGATACCACAATACCTTAGCCGGGGGCCCTTTACCATCTCGAGCCCCTTTACGCTTGTAACGCGATAACCCACACCTAGGACACTCTTCTAAGTTCTCGTTTTCATTCTGATACAATACACAATCATTCGGACACGCATGAATCTTCTGGTACTCTAACCCGAAAGGACACATAAGCTTTTTGGCATAGTACGTCGACTTTGGAAGTTAATTTCCCTCAGGAAGCATCTCACCTAACGCTTCTAATAACATTGTGAAACTAGTGTCACTCCAGTTGAACTTTGACTTAATGTTGAAAATTGTCAAAACTGCTGTAAATTTGGTGAACTTTGTACATCCAGGATACAAAGGCTTTTGAGAAGCCTCTGTCAACAAGTCAAATACACGAGGACGTTTTCCTAACTCATCCTCGACTCCCTCCATCATCTCATCAACACGATCCACATCCTCATCGACATTCTCTTCATTCGTCTCATACCCATCAACACGATCCACTACATCCTCATTGACATCGACCACATTATTAACAACCTCAACAACACTCTTTTCCTTGTAAACTCCCTCCTCACCATGCCAAACCCAAACATGATATTGAGGCCTAAACTCACGTCGAAGTCTATGCTCCCTAAGGATATAAACGCTGTCTACCTTTGATACATTGCCACAATTGACACATGGGCAATAAAAACCAACTCCCCCCCGTCCTAACTTGATGTTCAACCGCATTACTACAAAATTCTAATACGCCATCAATAAATTCTGACGATTCAATGCTTCCATACATCCAAGAACGATCTTTTGTCATCCTAAGTGTGATTATTTAATTCAAAACAAAATTAATAGAGATAAATCCAAAATATATAAATAAAATCAACCCTAATTGACCTGACCAAATTTACCTTATTTAACCCTATTTAACATTTATATTATTTAAAGTATTTAAATTATGTATATTTTAATTTATTAGCGAAGTACAAGCCCTAAAACTACATACTTATATTATATAAGTAAACTACACACATAATTAATTAACAAACTAACATACATTATAAGTAAACATAAAACACATATATCAAACTAAATAAAAACCAAACCAGTTATACCTTGAAAATTAAATAACTTAAAGAACTTAAATTAAGAACTTGAAAACTTAAATAATTAACCAACTAATTACAATATCATATATATAAACACATTAAAATAACAAACAAAATCAAAATGAAAATCATACCTTGAATTTTCGTGGGTTGAAAAAGTTGGTTGTGTAACCTCTACAATGTAAAACAAATCAAAATTAGTATAAAAAAACTAAGCCCTAATTCACAATAGATAAAGCTTTAAAAAATTATACCTAGAAGGAGAACAAGAACAAGAATTTCGTGGGTATCAAGAACAAGAAGAAGAGTAATGAATTTCGAAGACCAATGAAGGCCTAATTTCGTGGGTATCAAGAACAAGAACCAATGAAGCCCTAATTTCGTGGGTATCAAGAACAAGAAGAAGAGCAATGAATTTCGAAGACCAATGAAGACCTAATTTCGTGGGTATCAAGAACAAGAACCAATGAATTTCGTGGGTGAACAGAGAACAACAGAGAAGAAGAGCAGAAGAGCAAGAAGAGCAACCAGAGAAGGAGAACAAGAAGAGCAACTATGAATTTCGTTGGTTAATATTAGAGAAGAAGAAGAAGAGCAATTATGGATTTTGTGGGTTTTCGTAGCAAGAAGAAGAAGAACAGTGAGGGAAAAGGAACAGTCGTATAATGAAAATATGAACGTTACACTGAAGTGTTAATTAGGCGCCTTCTTGGAATATGCTATTGGTTGCGGACATGGGCAAAACCGCATCCATTGAGTGTTTTTTTTATATTTGGTCTATTGGCTGCGGACATATGGAAACCGCAGCCATATGGAAACCGCAGCCATTGAGTGTTTTTTTTTATATTTGGTCTATTAGCTGCGAACAAGGGGCTAAACCGCAGCCATTGAGTTTTTGTTTAACCTAAATTTAATTGCTCCTATTACCTACGTATATCTAAAAATCGCAGCCAATTAGTAGCAGACAATAGCTTTTTTCCACTAGTGAATAAAAATCTAATTTATGCAAACTATTAACATCAAACTCAACAAGGTAAAATAATCCATAAGGTTAATTGACAATAAAAATTTCATAATATATCGTATCGAATTACAATACTTAACAAGTGATTTTAAACTTATGTTTAAAGAAACATTATTTTTCCATAAGGACTAATTTTTCCAAAACTACTAACGATATACATGGATAGCATTTTGTCGTCTTCTTTAGGTAACTTAAAATCACTTGATACCAAAGGACAAAAGATACACTTACTTAGTAATCATTTTTTACTTCAATGTATAATGTAGACGATCAATAATTTCACTACAATAAATGTTTCTATTCCATTTTTGTGTCTATTAAATGTTTTCATTGTAAATAAACCTAATAGTATTACATAACACCCATAGATCAACCTCATGTATAGGATGATCACCCAATAGAAACTTAAGGTATAAGAATAAAAAAGTGCTTGATAGGGTTCCAAAAAACATGTGACACGCAGTTGTCCAGAAAGAGCTTTGCTTGTAACGGTGAAAAAGAGTTTCTTTATTGTAGGAGCACAACGTTGTTCTAAATAACATCAATTCAACCAAAATAATAGATACCATTGACTTGAATAGAATTTAGAATTTGAGTTTACAAAACTTGAAATAGTATTTACAACATTTTCTTTTATAATAATTGGTATGGTAATTACTATCTTCAAAAAAAAAGGTATGGTAACTACTGATATTGCACGCAAATCAACGTTTTATTAGGAAAAAATACAGAAAAAGTTTAATATGAATAACATATCGTATCGAATTACAATACTTGATAAGTGATTTTAAACTTATTTTCTAATAAACGTCATTTTTCCATAAACTCTAATTTTTCCACAACTAGTATATATATATATATATATATATATATATATATATAATATATATATATATATATATATATATATATATATATATATATATATATATATATATATATATATATATATATATTTTGATACTATAAAAAGAATACTATGTTATAAAATAAAAAAGTTATAAAATAAGAACATTCTAAAATTTATGTCATGTGTAACATAGTTACTTTTATAATTATGTGCTTTTGGCTTAAACGTGACCATTAGGGATGGGCATCGGTTGGGTCCAGCTAGACCTAGATCTAGACCCTAATTTTTTTATTGGACCGCACTCACCGCATTTGTAGGGTCCGAAATGTTGGATCCGCACCCGACTCATTCAATTTCGATCTAGAACAATTTTATTTTTTTTTCCTGAAATTTTTGTTAAAATATATTATAAAGTACAATTTCGTCATTCAATTTCGACTAGGCAGGATCTTCTAATACTCTATACTTTATAGATTTATGAAGTTTTCAACATTCAAGTTCTTATACCGAAATATTTATCAAGTCTTTAATTTTTAAAGTATAGATATGACGACCACATTTTCAAGTACATTAATCGACAAAGTTCAAAATCACGTATTGTTCAGAAATATAACAAAATCTCAAATTAGATAATCAAATACACATGATAGCTAATATATAATTTTTTTTAAAAAAAATAAATGGGTCATTAGGTATGATCTGGGTCGAATCTAGGTCTCCAACGTGTATGGAGCTAGATTCGACCCTTAAAATTAGGTGGACTCAGACCCTTAAAATTAGGGTTGGGTTGGGTCTAGGCCCTTAGGGTCCAAGACCCATGCCCATCCCTAGTGAGCATAGATATTTTTATTTTAGTGAAATCAAGGGTCTAGAGTCCTTCTTGTTGGATAAATGGTCATTTAAAGCTTTCTCCAACAACTATATTTTCATTCATGGAGTGTTTTAATTCTATATTAAAAAACATTTATTCTATTTGACTAAGGTTAATGAGGTTGAAATATGACCGTTGGGAAGTGCCTATATATAGTGGGTGTTTCATCCTTTTGGAGAGATACAATTCTCAATATCTCATCTCTTTTTCTATTCACTTGTGCAAGAGTGGTATTTGCTCTACACCTTTAGTAGTGAGTGTACATTGCTATTGGTGGGTATGTTAACCTTGGGAAAGTCCCGTCTATTTATGCTTGGGATAGTCGGGAAATAAATTTCTTAATGCAACGACAAGTTCGTGTCACACCATACTTTTCCATATCAAATACATGTTAAACACAACTCTAAACACATTTCTTATATACAAATGTTATACATATTATTATCAGTAATATGTGTCGATGATTGTAGCTATAAGAAGATTTTGAGAAGACCTTTAAAAGGTCTATATTTCCAACAATTTAAGAAAGTTATTCCAATTCTTCTTTGAGTACTTCAATCTAGTTTCTGATATTGTCATTGTGTAGAGAAGATATCATGTTTTGCTATTGATTTTACTCCATAAACAAAAGGAGAAAATAAAAACCATATAATAATGACGTTATTATTCAAAACATTAGTAGGAGATTAGGAGTTGTGTGTTGGGTGAATTGAACGTTACCAATTACTATTAAGCAATATGGGAACTCTTACTCAAAATCGTGTTCTTTATAGTACCAGATCATGAGGGAGTTCAAATGGTACATTATGGATTTCATGCTTCTGGAATATAAATGTTTTTCTCTTATTATATTATATAATATAATCAAGAGAATGTAATATTTGAGTCTTTGAAGACGCATATAGTGGTATATATTTTGGTCCTTAATAATTCTTTAATTATGAGACTAAAAGGTAATGGCAAAGAAGGTAAATCCTAAATTTATACTTTTTCATAAGTTATTTGAATTATATTAATCAATTTGATGTTGATTTACATTTTATTGTGGGTATTAATCTTGGTGAATGTCATCACATGCAATTTGGGTTTTTGATGAGTATATCTTTACATAATATTAAGTAAACATGATTTATTTTGCAATTTAAAGTATGGAATATTGCTATTAATTCATGTTCATGTGTGTGATTTGTGTTTTATACTCATGATGATCATGTGTGTCACCAAACAAATGGTCGGGATATTATGATCATATTTAACAATAGGTCATGTTAAAAACTGCATGTTAAAAGGTTGATTATTTCATGCCTAATTTTTGGTAGTATAATTATGTTATTTTAACATGATGACTATTTGTTATAACTTATTTTTTTGTTAATTAAGTTTATATGGGACTTATGTGTCATGGAGTTATGTGAGTTTAAATATAGTCATTATTTTGAGTTTAAAACAACTCATTTACTAGTAAGATGGACTAGTCAATTTGTTTTGTATTTGTTGATAGCAATGTTTGATCCTAGGAACTAGAGGGTGGAGATTTGTTTTCCTTACCACTAGTCTAACTAGGTAGTTGCTATCATATATATTATTAATCCTCTTAATTTTATAATTAATATGCAAGCATTTGATGTCATTTAAAATTAGTCAAAAGATGATCATGGTAATAAAATTTTGAGTTCAATGTGATTTACTACTTGATCATAAATTTAGAAAAGAGTAATGGCATTATATTATATGACCGTTATTATGACTAATTTTATGATAGGTGCTAAAATTACTTTTAAGAGGATAATTATTTGGTCATTTATTATGATGATTATGATAGTTTTATCATATGGACCTCTTTGATGATAATCGATTAAATGGTGGATAATTATGAGTATTTATTTGCTCTTAACGGCTATATTACAACGGCTAGTTTATAGCGACTAGTTTATTGTAAAGGCTAGTTTGTGACAACAACTTTTGATGGCTAATTAAATTGAGTTTTAATCATGCTTTTATGGTGTAAGAGTTAAATGTTGTTTTTAATTCTTAATGAGGAGGATTATTTCATGGCCAAATAAAGTTGCTAATTTTTAAGTCATCTTGTTATCTAAAGGAGTAGTAAATATATTGTTGTAAGTTGCAAGCCTTAAAGTGGTGGTGGTTTGTTAATTCTTAATTAGCTCCTTTAACTTATGATGATATATATGATCATGAATATGAGTAGTAGAGTCTCATTAAAATTGCATGATTATTTTGAGACATAAATGTTGATTTATTTCTCATAACAAGTGTTAAAATTTTATATTTTTATTGGATTGTTAAGAAAATTGTTGTTATTGGAAGATAGTTATAAATTGACTAAGTGGTATGATTTTTATGACTTATGAGTGATCTTTGACTGATGAGATGTCTTATATGTTGTGTATGTGGGGGTTGTTATTTGTATTATTTACTAATTGGGTAAATTTACAATGTTTTTTGAAAATATGTTCACATACTAATTATATAGATCAAAGTACCATTCTCATGAGCTGATAAATTTTTGTGCATGAGGTACAATATTTATGACTAAATGTCTAGAAAGTGGTTTGACTTGTGAAAATTAAATTCAACTTAATTTGGTGTTTAAGTGGAAAGTGTGGATATTTATTAAATTGTCTCTTTCACATAAGGGGTTTCTTTTGAAAGAGAGTTTTATTCAAAATAATTTATTTCTTGATGTATAAAGACTTGATAGTAGAACTTTATAAATATTATTTTGTCATGTGGATTGAAAGCATCAAGTTTCGTAAGGTTTTGAATATGTGGTTTAAAACTTTTATAGCTTACTTGTGTATGAATCTTGATTAGTTAAAATTGTTGTAATTATTTAACTTTTAAAGTGATTCATAAAATTTGGAGCTGTAAACATTGTGACTTGTAAACGATGTAAAAACTTTTTGAAGATAAGAAGAACAGTAAAACTAGGGACGAAATTGTGGAATTTATTCCTTAGTGAGCATTATGCGATCTTCTTAAAGTATGGTTGAACTCCGTGCAATGTGGGGGTATTATAAATATATTCTTGTCAAAATAATATTTATTTGAGTATTTTTGATGAAATTCTTTAAAAAGCATTTACTAAAGGTTATTAATTGTTGTGTTCTTAAGTCTTTTTAAGTATGTGATGTTCCTTGTATTTCCCTAAAACATTATTAATAAAAGTAATTTTAATAATAGGGAAGAAGTTTATGGAACTATTTTGGGTTTGAAGAACTTGTAAAAACTTTGGTAATTGATATGTTCCTTTAAGATTTTGTTCATAATTTTGATCGAGTCACTTGTTTGATGATTATATGAATATTTGTTACTATATTTGAATAGTTGCAAGGTATTCATAATAGATTGTGTGACTTATTTTGTTGTGTTGAACAAATATGAAAAGGGATAAAAATGGTTACTTAAATAATGCATGACTTGAAGGTGGTGCCTAATTTAAGTTTAGGCTTTAAGTGTTCACGTTGTTTTGTAGAAGCATGAGTTGTTCTTTTCTAACCATGATGAGTTTGGAATACTTATGTATTTCTTATTGTTTTGAATATCATACTTAAGTTGTGAGCATCAAACTATATGTTACTTAAGGTAATAGTATGAATTTGTTTAATGATGTTTCTTTTGAGATAAGTATGATCCTGAGATATAAATTTCCGAATGGGGGAAAGTTCCTCTAGAAGGAAGTAAGAATACCATTCATTATCTTATTAAAAGTATATCAAGATATGTGGTTCTTGATACGATTCTCTTCATGGGGGAAAAGAATACCATGATTCCCGTATGGGGGAAAAGTCCTTAAATAGGAAATGTGAATACCATACATACCTTTTTCAAAAGGATTATCAAGATAAGTGGTTCTTGATGTGTCAAGGGGGATAATGCTAAAGCCCAAATGTGGATGAGCATGCATTTCACCTATCCCTATGGCATTTGCTGGCATTGCTTTGTATTTGACGGATGAGTCATTAGGCTCTTAATGGATCTTGTAGTACTTTGTGGTGTGCTACTTGAGATGATCCACCTATGAGAGTGTGGGGGTTGGCCACCTCCTATGTGGAATTTCGGGCTAATATTCCACTAGAGCGCTAATGAAAATCAAGGTAGGTGCATAGGCCTTAAAAATGCACCATTTAACTTAAGCGGAGTTTGTACCTCTTTAGGCAAGACATGTGGTTTGAGGGTCTCAATTCAAATCTTACTACTTCAAGACTTAGTTCACTTGTTTGATTAAGAGTTCTTGGAGTTCAAAACTTAGTTCACTCACAAGGACTTGTGAATTGTTGCCTCATTTCACTAAACAAAAAGTTCAAGGCATTTGTCCACTTAGTTGTTATGTGCCAAAGTCTTCTCTTGCACAAGTATTTTTCTTTAAATGACATTTGTGGGGGATTATTGGATAAATGGTCATTTAAAGCTTTCTCCAACAACTATATTTTCATTCATGGAGTGTTTTAATTCTATATTAAAATACATTTATTCTATTTGACTAAGGTTAATGAGGTTGAAATATGACTGTTGGGAAGTGCCTATATATAGTGGGTGTTTCATCGTTTTGGAGAGATACAATTCTCAATATCTCATCTCTTTTTCTATTCACTTGTGCAAGAGTGGTATTTGCTCTATACCTTTAGTAGTGAGTGTACATTGCTATTGGTGGGTGTGTTAACCTTGGGAAAGTCCCGTCTATTTACACTTGGGATAGTCGGGAAATAAATTTCTTAATGCAACGACAAGTTCGTGTCACACCATACTTTTCCATATCAAATACATGTTAAACACAACTCTAAACACATTTCTTATATACAAATGTTATACAGATTATTATCAGTAATATGTGTCGATGATTGTAGCTATAAGAAGATTTTGAGAAGACCTTTAAAAGGTCTATATTTCCAACACTTCTTACCCTTCTCATTTTCAACACCCTTCTTATTGGATCCCTCCCTCTCTTATTTTAGCCCTAATTTGCACAACTTTTTGAAAATCAGTAATTTACATTCAATGAGGTAATTAATTTCTTTGCAATTTCAATTTCCTATATTTTCAAAGTATTTTAAGCTTTTTTTGATACGAGGGCTTCAATTGCATTTTTGTCCACTTATTCACTGCGAGATAACTTAAATTTGGGTTGAAATTTTTTATATGTAAGTTAAATCAAATATGTCCGGAGAATTTTGACAATTATAAACAATTCAAGATTTGGAAGATTTGCTTAATTATATGGGTCGAAATTGAAAAAGTCTAGGTGAGGGTAATTATTTTAAATCTGATTGAATTGCTTTCATTTCTTTGAAAAGATTGAATTCAAAGCTAAAGACTAATATATGAGGATTTTTCTATTGAAAAACTAGTTAAGAAATATTATGTAGTGAAGTTAATTTTTCTGTTTGAAATGATGTAGAGTAGGGACTTGCATCTTGCAAGAATGACATCAGTGTCATGAGCTTCAAAATGGGTTTGGAATGTAATACTCCCTCCATTTATTTTTTATTGTCCACTTTTCTTATTTGGTCAGTTCACTCTAATTGTCCACTTTCTAATTTTGGCAAAGATTCTTTACCTAAATACCCACAACTACCCCAACTTATATTATGTAAAATACCCCACCTACCACCTTTTCAGTTATTATAATCATTTATATACTCCAACTACCACCTTTACAATTATTATAATCACTTAAAATACCCCACTACCATTTTTCTTAATTTGCGTGCCCACTAGAAAATGGACAATAAGAAGGGGTGGAGGGAGTATATATTTTCAAGAATTAAACATGGACACCAAAATCCTTGGTTAGAGGTCAAACTCTTTAAGCTTAGCCTCCAATTGTAATAATTCTGTTGCATTTTTGGATTTCGATATTGACATTGCACTCTATTAGTGTATATATGTTTATGTATGATATTTTCCCATAAGGGTAGTTGTGTAAATGTGTATGGCTAGCTCTAGGGTTATTGGTGTATATATAGTCACCTATTCATGAATGAGAAAGCAAGGATTATTTAATCCCACATGGTATCAGATTCTAGAATATTTTTCTAAAAATCAGCCGCCTCTCTCCTCTCTCTCTCCTGAGCACCTTTTCCTGCTGCCTTGCACCAATCCCCATTCTCTGTCCTTTTCTTTCTGTCCTTTCCTCACCAACGTCTCTTACTTGCGTCCTTCTCCCACAAATTACTACCTTCTGCATCATCCTCATACCAAATCAGAATCCATCACTCCCTGGTTTGCATTTGTTCTTCACACCAAAATCAATCCCACCAAGATCTTCTCCCACAAATTACTACTTTCTGTTCTTCACAAATTGCTACCCTCTTCGTCATTTTTTTTATTATTTTTTTTTCTGTGCATCTTCATCTTCTTGTGCTCAACAATGGCGGATAAAAACAAAAGCTCTTTCCACCCAGCTATGACTATCACGAATATTCAAAACCATGTACCCATCTTGCTGGAAATGGAGAAAGGCATGTATTCTACTTGGTCTCATTTGTTTACTACCCATTGCAAGGCGTATCGTGTTCTTCATCACATCATTCCACCTTCCTCCTACTCTTCTTCCACTGTGACTACTGCTGAAACGAAATCCTTGGCCGATTGGGAGTGCATCGATGCTCGTGTACTTCAATGGATTTACGACACGATTTCTCGAGATCTCATGACAACCATCATTTCCCCCACCTGTTCCGCTACTGCTCAGAAGGCTTGGGAAGATCTTCGTGATCTTTTCCAGGATAATAAGTCTACACATGCCTTATATTTGGAAGATTAGTTTATCCATGCTCAACTCTCTCAATTTTCTGATGTTAGTTCATATTGCCTTCACCTTAAGAGCCTAGCTGACCAGTTAGCTAACGTGGGCGCTCCTGTTACGGATGAAAGGCTCGTTTTACAGCTTATTCGAGGGCTGCCTAAGACATACAATGATGTGGCTACCTCTCTTGAACAACAAGACCCACTGCCATCATTTTATCTTGCTCGTTCTCGCTTAATACTCTATGAGACTCGGCGTAATCATCAAGCTTTGAGAGAGGCTATTGAGGACTCTACTGCATTGTTTACGACCCATCATTCAGATGATATTCCACATTCCCTGCGTTAACCCTCCTCTCAGTCCTCTCATACTCCTCCCGTGCAAAATTTGAGAGGTGGTTCTAATAGGGGCCGTGGGGGCCGTAGACGTGGCTTCAATGGATCTTCACGTGGGGGTGGCCGTATCTCATCATCTCATGCTTCTTACCCATCTCAGTCTTTGTCTCGGTTTTCTAATCAATGGGGTGTTCCTCCATAGTGGTCAAATATGCACTCTCAATGGGGTGCGTGGCAGTCTCCTCCATGGTCTTTTCCTCCATGTCCATACCCTTCAAATCCTATGCCTTGGCCTCGTGCTTCAGGTCTGGCGAATACAGCTGGTGTTTTGGGTCCTCGTCCTCAAGCCTATCATACTCAGTCCTCATTTTCACCGGGGAACTCTCACTCTCATTGCCCTACGGACATCACAGCTGCTGTTCATACGATGTCTCTTACCCCTCCGGATGGCAATTGGTATATGGACACAGGAGCCACCAATCACATGACATCTACGGCAGGTACTCTATTCCCTTATACTAATTCTAGCAGTAATAATCATATTATCGTTGGTAGTGGTGATGTTGTTCCGATTCATGGTCATGGCAATGCAATACTTTCACCCCTCCACCCTCCCCATGTTCTTAAACATGTCCTCCATGCCCTAAAGCTTATAAAAAATCTTGTCTCTGTTCGCAGATTCACTGTTGATAATCATGTTTCTATTGAGTTTGATCCTTTTGGGTTTCTTGTGAAGGACCTTTGGACGGGGAGACCAATTTTGCGGTGTAATAGTGACAGGGACCTCTATCCTTGTTCTTCCATCACCAACAGCTCTAGCTTCTACACCTTTTGCTGCCCTCTCAGAGACTTTATGGCATAGTCGTTTAGGACATCCTAGAATGAATATTATGCATGCTCTTAGGAAGAATAATTTAATCAAATGTAATGAACCGTCTAGCTCTTCTGTTTGCCAATCATGTGTACTGGGAAAACATGTTAAATTACCTTTCTATGATTCTATGTCTTCTACTTGTTTACCGTTTGATATTGTTCATAGTGATCTTTGGACCTCACCCGTCGTGAGCTCTCTTGGTCACAAGTATTATCTTTTATTCTTGGATGATTTTTCTAATTTTGTATGGACATTCCCTATTGCTCATAAGTCTGATGTGTTCCCCTTATTTGAATCATTTTATACCACTGTCCTTACCCAATTTGAGCGACGTATTAAATGTTTTCAATGCGACAATGGGAAGGAATATGACAAGTCTTCTTTTCACCAATTCTCTACTCGCCATGGGTTTGTGTTTCGATTCTCTTGTCCCCATACTTCTGCCCAAAATGGTAAAGCTGAAAGAAAACTACGCACTCTCAATAACATAGTTCGCACTTTGATGCTACATACGTTCATGCCATCCCGATTGTGGCATCATGCGTTAGCTATGGCTACCTATCTTCATAATATCCTCCCTACCAAACTTCTCAATGACTTTTCTCCCACTCAGATGTTATATAATAAGAATCCGACATTAGACCATCTACGAGTCTTTGGTTGTCTTTGTTATCCCTTGTTCCCCTCAACCACCATACACAAGCTCCAAGCTCGATCCACACCCTGTGTGTTCTTAGGTTATCCTTCCAATCATAGAGGGTACAAATGCCTTGATCTCTCTTCCAATAAAATTATTATCTCCAGACATGTGGTGTTTGATGAACACCAGTTTCCTTTTTCTAAGACTCATCCTACTCAAGTTTCCCAGTATGCGTTTTTGGACCGAGACTCCATCTCTCCGATCCTTCCTGTTCTTGAAGTCCAATCCTCTTCTACACCTGACTCTCCTTCCCCTATGTCTCCTAGTTCATCACCGCATGGTCTTCCCTGTCCAGGTACCCCTAAGATTTCTTCTGGTGACTCCTCCTCACCGGATACTCATTCTCCTATTGACATTCCATCACCTCCATCTGACCCGATACCACAGCCCATCCATGCGGCCGTTAGACCACCCTCTTCCCCACAAATGACCACCCGCTCCCAACACGGGATTTTTAAACCCCTCAAACCTCTCAATTTAACTTCTATATCTTCTCCATCCCCTTTACCTCGTAATCCTAAAGACGCGTTGCATGACCCGAATCGGAAAGCCGCCATGACTGATGAATATTCTGCTTTAATTAGTAATGATACATGGGAACTCGTACCCCGCCCTGCTAATGCTAATATTATTCGATGCATGTGGATTTTTTGTCACAAAACTAACTCTGATGGCTCCTTTGCTCGGTATAAGGCTCGCTTGGTGGGTGATGGTAGTACTCAACAGGTTGGTCTAGGTTGTGTTGAGACTTTTAGTCCTGTAGTCAAGCCAGCTACTATTCGCACCGTCCTCAGTATTGCTCTGTCTAGGGCCTGACCCTTTCACCAGCTAGATGTTAAGAATGCATTCATACACGGTGAGTTAAAGGAAACTGTGTATATGTACCAGCCTATGGGTTTTCGTGATCGTACTCGGCCGGATTATGTGTGTCGTTTGAAGAAGTCTCTTTATGGCCTGAAACAACCTCCTCGTGCATGGTACCAAAGATTTGCTGACTATGTTCGCACGATTGGGTTTGTAAACAGTATGTGTGACCATTCGTTGTTCATTCTTCGACGTGGTTCTGACATTGCATTCATGTTGTTATATGTGGATGATATTGTGTTGACTGCTTCTTCTGATGAGTTACGCCAGTCTATTATCTCCCTCTTGGCATCCGAGTTTGCTATGAAAGATTTGGGGTCCTTACACTATTTTCTTTGTATTGCTGTTACTCGTCGCTCTGGTGGTCTTTTTCTATCTCAACGGAAATATGCTTCAAATATCGTTGCACGAGCTGGTATGACATCTTGTAAGCCATGTCTTACTCCGATTGATACGTCTGGTAAACTTGGTTCCAGTACCAGCCCTCCTGTTTCCGATCTCACTCTCTATAGGAGCGTTGCTGGGGCTCTTCAGTACCTTACCTTCACTAGACCTGATATATCATATGCTGTTCAACAAATCTGCCTACATATGCATGACCCAAGAGAGTCACACTTTCACGCTCTTAAACGAATTATCCGGTATGTTCAAGGTACATTAGAGCTGGGCCTTCATCTTACCTCCTCATTGTCGTCGTCACTGATATGCTACACTGATGCTGACTGGGTCGGCTGTCCAGATACACGTCGATCGACGTCCGGATATTGTGTTTTCTATGGTGATAATCTGATTTCTTGGTCTGCCAAGCATCAGTCCACTTTGTCCCGATCCAGTACTGAGGCTGAATATAGAGATGTTGCTAATGTTGTTGCTGAAACATGTTGGCTTCGGAATCTTCTCCTAGAGCTACATTGTCCGCCTTCCAAGACCACTTTGGTATACTGTGATAATGTGAGTACCATTTACTTATCCGGCAACCCTGTTCAGCACCAACGAACGAAGCATATTGAGATCGATATTCATTTCGTTCGTGAGCAGGTTGCACGGGGTCATGTTCGTGTTCTCCATATTCCATCACGCTTTAACATTGCAGACATATTTACCAAAGGACTTCCTCGGGTCCTTTTTGATGATTTTCGCTCCAATCTCAGCGTCCGTCCTCCTCCCGCTTAGATTGAGGGGGTGTATTAGTGTATATATGTTTATATATGATATTTTCCCATAAGGGTAGTTGTGTAAATGTGTATGGCTAGCTCTAGGGTTATTGGTGTATATATAGTCACCTATTCATGAATGAGAAAGTAAGGATTATTTAATCCCACACACTCATTTATTGATATGCACATTAAGATTAAATAATGGTGATATGCAATTATATATACACAATTTTGATGACCACTGTAGTGATAATGGTGATAAACTGATAGTGGTCATGGTCCCAATTATTAGTTTGTATTCAATGATCAAACTGTCCGTCTTTTTCAAGTTATAATTGTACTTTGTAGTAGTTTTTCCTTTTTACCGAAGTTCAATTTGAATTACATATGCTTTTATTAATTTGTGGTAAATCGGCTTGTAATATTTAATGTGTTTTTTTTAGGAAAATTTGATCATAATAATCCCAAGTATCACTCATTAGCCAAAAATAATTCCAACTATCAATTATTTTTTAATAATCCCAACTATTCTCATAATTTGTTGAAAACATACCCACCCCTTTGTTACCGGCTGGAACAAGTAACGTTTTCACTTTTTTTTTCTTTTCTATTTTACTTAACTATTCAAAATAACCATTTCCCTTAATCTATTAATCAAAAACGAAAAAAAAAGTTGAAAAGTTACAAGTTGTAGCCGGTTAAAAAGGAGGTGGGTATGTTTTCAACAAATTATGTGTAACATCCCGATATTTTCAAACGAAAAATTCCCGATATATTTAATAAATTATTACTAATATTATTTTAATATTATATATATGAACCATGTTTTATCAGTTCATTTGGGCTTGAGCATGAATATACATCCTTTTTAGCAATTTAAACTTTCGGGCCCAAAAACCTAAAACCATTTTCATCTCTAAATAAAAAAAAAGAAAAATGGGAGGGGAATTCAAGGGATGGCCGGCTCTATGGGTTGGTTTTGGTAGAGTTGTAACTCCCATAGAATATGAGGAGATAATTCTTATTGCCTAAATCCATTATTACTCTAATTATCCTTCTTCTTAATTATCTTAATTTCCTAAAACCTAGAATTCTCTCTTACTCTCAATCTTCCTAGAAACATCAAACTCTCAAACCCTAGCAAGTGCACACGCCATTTGCTCTTTTATCAAGTTTAAATTTAATTGTAAGAATTATGCAAATATGTGTGATCTTGTGCTACCATGATTTTCTTCCATGATTTAACATAGTAATGTAGGTATTATTATATAAATATCAAATGGTAGTATAAAATGTTTTGTTTTAGAATTTATCTTTGTATGAACATGTTAAATTAAGATGATCCAGAATGTATAAAAAAGAATTTTTATGGAAAAATTGCATTGTAGTATAAGGGTATGTTTTGGTATGGCATGAAGATCTTAAATATTGATGAATGATTTGTTTAGGATGATTTATATTTTAATAAAAATAAACAAAATCCCGTAGGTTTGGAAAATTGTGAAAAAAGGGTGTTTTTGGAAATATTTTGACTTTGAAATTAGGTTAAAAAGTACACGGGGGATTTCATGCCTTCCGGACGCAACGGTGAAGTCGGATTTCCAGTTTGACAGTGTTAAGGAAGGTTTCTGGACAGATTTCATATGCTGTTTTTTTTGAGTGTTTAATATGTCTTAGAGATGTGGTGTATGATTCATGATATGTGTATGTGTTCCATGTGTGATGATAGTCGTATGTATGTGTTATGGTTGCTTTGAGGAAGATGTAAATGTGTGCTTATTTCCCGAATACGGTTGAACCTAGTAGGAAGCCGATTCATGACCGGGAATTGATTAGGACGTTTGTGAATTGTTTGCTTGGTCAAGGTACGTACACGCAGCATAGTTTTGTAGTATATGTTATGTACCATATGTTAATGGTAACAAAGGTAAAGTATGGGCGTGTAGTATGAATAATGATACGCTTTCCGAATAAGTAATTTCATTATGTTATTTTAATAAGCAGAGGTAGTATAACCTCACTAACTTGAAAGTGGACGTAGTATGACGTCAATTGGTTGAGAGAATTACTCGCGGCATATGGAGCCATATGAGCCACCGCGGGGGTATGCATAGGCACCGATGTAGGACGTGTGTCTATGGTAGGGACTTGCTTAGGGGTTAGCTCCCCCTAATGTATTGTCTCACCTATGGAGATTGAAGTTGAACCGGCAGTATGGCTGGAACAAGGATACAGCAGTATGGCTGACTAACAGATATATGAAATTAATTTAAAGTTATTATTTTCAACTTATTGTACTTGATTTAACTGATTTGCGACTTCTTGCTGACGTGTACTTTTGGTCTTAACGATCCTGCGATGATGTCGTTTCCTTCCTGGACAATGACTAGCAGTAAGTTAAATTGCAGGTATGGGGAGTGAGGATTACCCTGGGAGAAATAAATTGCTAGATTTAGGAGTTTGTTATGAACTTAACTTTTCGTATTTTTGAATGTTTGGTTTTATGAGGCGTTGACGCCCTCAAGTTGTAATAAGTAGACCTACCTTTACAAACTTATCCGCTGCTAAGTTTTTCTTTATGTCTAGTAGATCGTAATAACTCTAATAGAACTCGATCCGCAAACTTCGTTTCGTTATGAAATCCGGTTTAAACTATCCTTTTAACGTCCTGGTTTGACTCGGGCCGTATTTAGTTCTTCAAAAAGTCATTTTCTCTTTTAAAACGATCCGAGTTAAATTGCGGGATGTTACAATTGGTATCAGAGCGGGAGTTCTATTTAGTGTTATTTATCTAAACCAATGAATTAACGAAGAATAAGTGATGACGAGAGTAAGGGGTAGACATTAAGGGGATGATGTGATCTATTTGGTGTCTTTATGTATATTGTTATGGATGGTTGTGATGTGTGACTTGTAGAACCTCTATGTATACATCTGTGGTATTCTGAATTATTATCCTTGTCTTATCTCGGTATTTGATTGTCTCGTTTTCTTTATTTGTGAGTCAGGAAGTCGATTATTACCTTTCCCCATGGATAAAGGAAAGAAACCAGCTGAGGAGGGAATTAATACCCTAGATGAACCTTGGAGGGCCTTAGTTAATGCCCCAGTTTGGGCAGAAATTGAGGCTCTAGGAATTTGGGAGCGAAAGGAGGGAGAAAACGATTTGGACTACAAATACCGAATGAAAATGATTTACAAGAAGTCCAAAAGGTGTATGAAAGGATAATGGAAGATGAGATGGCTGAAATGACGGAAAGGAGAGAACAATTGTACCGTGATCTTGACAAGAGATTTGGACCGGTAGAGACTGTGGGTCGGAATGGATTGGACATTCCGGAGTCTAGTGGAGCCAGAACTGATGTTATTGAGGAAGTTGTACCCGTAATAGACCCTGACTCGGTATTAATTATAAACTTCGATGAGTTAGATCCCGAGGAGGACCCCGAGGAGGATCCCGAGGAGGACCCCGAGGAGGATCCCGAAGAGGACCCCGAGGAGGACCCCGAAGAAGACCCTGAGGAGGACCCCGATGAGGACCCCGAAGAAGAATATGAAGTAGACATTGAGGAAAATGTCGATGAGGAACCGAGAGAAATTTTTGGGGTAAAGCCCTTAAGATTGGTAGAAGATCCTTATGAGGATATCATGGGAGACGGTTATCATGCTGATGGGGAGAGGGGAATCGCCGATGGAGATGATATTATGAGCGATAGCGATAGCGATGTAATAATTCTAGGGGGGTTGGCCAGTGAGGCGAGAGGACCCTATGAGTGAGGAGGAAAGTGAGATCACCATGTGGGAAGTGAGGACCTTATGCAGTATACCTGCCAGCATGTCACCCTTTCTGAATAGGTCTACGCCATGAAGGAACTCTGACCGGGTTCTGCAAAACTTAGTTAAAGCCTTAGCAGGCGCGAGAAACCCTAGACAGAAATCTCCGGAGGAAAGGGCTTCCTCAATAAGTAAGAGGATAGCTCAAAGTAAACCCTCGACTTACAATGGGAAAGGTGAACCGTCCATGCTAGAAAATTGGCTTAGGGAATTTGACAAACTCTTCAGTGTGGTGAGATGTCCCGCTGAGTTCATGGTTGACCAAGCCGCGTTTTTCCTAGTGGAAGACGCCGACTATTGGTGGACACACAGCAAGGCAAGGTTAGTAGCTGAAAACGATGGTGACTTAAGCTGGGAAAGTTTTAAGGGGGCGTTAAGGGATCAGTTTACCCGCCTCATGTGAGAAAGGACAAATCCAATGAGTTTGCTAGGTTCGAGATGGGAAGTTTAACAGTGGACGAGTATTGCTAGAAATTTATGGAATATCTGAAGTTTTTCCCTGAGGATGTTCCAACGGAAGGAAAGAAAATTCAACGGTTCGAATTAGGGTTGTCGTATGAGATTCAAAAACACATTGAGACTGATAGGTACGACACGTTAGACCAGTTGTACAAGAGAGCTGCTCCGGTTGGAAATGTTATTAGGAAAGAACGGGAGAAAATAGGTCAAAGTGGGGAAAAAAGGAAGGAACCCCTATTTCAGAATGCAGTGAGTGCGAGTAATCCCGTTCACAACCAATTCAAGAAACATAAGCCGTTTGGAGGCTTCCAGGAAAAAGGCTTCCATGCAGGCCAGACTAGCAAGAGTAGGGGGGATTCGACACCAGAGGTTAGAATACCGAAACCCTTGTATGACCGCAATGGGAAAGAAAGAATTTATAACTGCAGAAAATGCCAGAGAAATCACCCAGGAAGGGACTGTCGGGGAATGTTAGTGGACTGCTCTCACTGCGGTAAATCGGGTCATAGGATGTATGAATGCTATACTCGCTTGGGACAACAAGAGCTCCAAGGGGGAAATCATCGAGGTTTTCAACAACAACGCTTCGGTAACGGATGGGGTAACAACGAAGTTGGAAGGGGAAACCACAATGCTGGTAACTTTAGTCGAAACTTGGGGGGTGCCACAAACCCTAGGTTTCAAGGAAACCACTCTAGTGTTCAGCAACCCCAGGGTAATGCTAGAAGCGAGAATTTTACGGGGCAACGTGGAAACCAAGGAGGTACTGCTACTACTCAGAATACTGGCAGACTGTCCGCAGTTAACTCTAGAGAAGCAGCGCAGACGTCGGATGTGGTCATAGGTACGTTCTGCATCAATACAAACCCTGTTAAAGTTCTTTTTGACTCTGGTGCATCATGCTCGTTCGTTTCAAAGTCTTAAGTTAAGGACTTAGGGTTGGAAAACCCCGAGAAAATATCTTTTTCGGTCGCTATTCCTTCTGGAGAGACTTTTTATTGTAATATGTTGTTACGTGAAGTGTCGGTCAGAATAAGGAAGGTAAACTTTCCGAGCGATTTATTGTCTCTAGAAATGGATGACCTGGATGTAATACTTGGGATGGATTAGCTAGGTAGATACAAAGCGATAATAGATTGTGAAGAACAGTCTGTGACTCTAAGTGGGACTAGGGGAGAGACGGTTAAACATAGGAACCTTCCTAAAGGACCAAGGGTAAAGATCGTGTTGTCTTTGGAAGTTAGGAAGTTAATCAAACAAGGGCAACCATGGTTTCTGTGTAGCATAAGTAAGGTAAAAGAGCGGGAGGTACGGCTTGAGGATATCCCAGTGGGCAGTGACTTTATGGATGTGTTCCCGGAAGAAATTCCTGGTATGTCGCCAAGGAGAGACGTAGACTTTTCGATTGAATTAATACCTGGGACAGGGCCAATTTCAAAAGCTCCTTACCGAATGGCCCCGAAGGAGATGGAGGAATTGAAGGTTCAATTAGAGGAGTTCTTAGAAAAAGGTTATATACGACCTAGTGTTTCGCCCTGGGGAGCCCCGGTGTTGTTTGTGAGGAAAAAGGATGGGACAATGCGTCTCTGTATTGATTATAGGGAACTTAATAAGGTCACCGTTAAGAATAAATACCCGTTACCACGGATTGATGATCTCTTTGATCAGCTACAAGGAGCCGGGATCTTTTCAAAGATCGATCTGCGGTCAGGGTACCATCAGTTACGTATTAAGGAGGAGGATATCAGTAAAACAGCTTTCAGAACGAGGTATGGACAATTCGAATTCACCGTGATGCCTTTTGGGTTGACGAACGCACCGGCAGCTTTTATGGGATTGATGAATCGGGTTTTTATTGCATACCTCGATAAGTGTGTGGTGGTGTTCATTGATGACATCTTGGTATACTCTAGGACCCTAGAAGAACATTGAGAACATCTAAAGTTAGTCTTGCAGATTCTAAGGGAAAATCAGTTGTATGCGAAATTTTCGAAGTGTGAGTTTTGGTTAGAACAGGTGGCTTTCCTAGGTCATCTCGTTTCTAAGGATGGAATTTCAGTCGATCAGACGAAAGTGGAGGCCGTCCGAGACTGGTCTACACCTCGAAATGTTACGAAAATTCGGAGTTTCTTGGGTTTAGCCGGGTATCATCGTCGTTTTGTGAAGGACTTCTCCCGTATTGCTTGTCCACTTACATCCTTGATGAAGAAGGAGAAGAAGTTTGAGTAGACCGAAGACTGCGAGAGAGCCTTTCAGTTGTTGAAGGAAAAGTTAACTACTGCTCCAGTATTGGTCTTACCTGATCCTTCTTTGGAGTACTCCGTTTATAGCGATGCTTCCAAACATGGTTTGGGTTGTGTCTTGATGCAAGATAGAAAGGTAGTAGCTTATGCTTCGCGGCAATTGAAGACTCACGAAGTCAATTATCCAACGCATGACTTAGAGCTAGCAGCTGTGGTTTTTGCGTTGAAGATCTGGCGTCATTATCTGTACGGTGTGAAATGTACGATCTTCACAGATCACCAAAGCTTAGAATTCTTGTTTTCACAACCCGAGTTGAATCTGAGACAACGACGTTGGTTGGAATTAATCAGTGATTACGATCTGGAGATTTCTTATCACGAGGGTCGCGCAAATGTGGTCGCAGATGCTTTGAATAGGAAATCAAAACACTCGGTGGCGACATTGATAACGTTTGAGGAGTTAAGTAAGGAGTTCGAGAGAATGAACTTAGAGATAATCAATGAAGGAGAAGTGGAAACCAAATTGGGAGCTCTGTCCATTCGACCTACGTTCTTTGAGGAGATTATTGCTAGACAAATGGACAACCCCAAACTCATTAAGTTACGTGAACAGGTGAGTGAAGGGAAAGCCGAAGGCTTTACAATTCATGAGGATGGTAGCCTTCATTTTAAAGGGCGATGGTGTGTACCGGATGGATGCGACTCTTTAAAGGACAATCTGCTGAACGAGGCACACAACTCGAGATACTCTGTTCACCCTGGAGGAGACAAAATGTACCAAGATCTAAAATGTATGTTTTGGTGGTCGGGTATGAAAAAGAACATTGCCGAATTTGTTTCTAAGTGTTTAACGTGCCAAAAAGTTAAGAGCGAACACCGAAGGCCAGCTGGATTACTACAACCCTTGGAAGTTCCGGTATGGAAGTGGGATGACATTTCAATGGACTTCGTCTTAGGTCTGCCACGATCTAAGGCTGGTAATGATACTCTTTGGGTTATTGTGGATAAGCTTACTAAGTCTACACGATTTATTCCGATGAACTGTAAGTGGGATATGGAACAACTTGCTCGCGCTTACATTAAATACGTGGTGCGGTATCATGGGATACCTCGTACTATAGTTTCTGATCGGGACACCCGATACTTGTCACATTTCTGGAAATCGTTATAGCAGGCCTAGGGAACCACTCTTCTTTATAGTACGTCCTTTCATCCTATGACGGATGGGCAAACCGAGCGTGTTAATCAGGTGTTGGAGGACATGTTGAGAGCGGTAGCCAAGGAATGGCAGGGTTCGTGGGATGAACATCTGGATCTGGTGGAGTTCTCTTATAATAACAGTTATCAGGCCACAATTCAAATGGCTCCGTTTGAGGCACTGTATAGTCGCAAGTGCCGTAGTCCAGTGTCTTAGGATGATTTCACCGAGTCTATAACTTTAGGACCGGATATGTTAGTTCAGATGACTGAACAAGTCAACTTAATTCGCGAGAAAATGAAGACGGCCCAGGATCGACAGAAGTCATATGCCGATCTTCGCCGTCGGCCTGATGAGTATGCCGTAGGCGACAAGGTCCTTCTCCGTGTGTCACCGATGAAAGGCGTGGTTCGCTTTGGTGCTCGTGGGAAGTTAAGCCCACGCTTCATTAGTCCCTATGATATTGTGGAAAGGATAGGGAAGTTAGCTTACCGGTTAGCGTTGCCTAATGCGATGGGCAAGGTTCACGATGTTTTTCATATCTCCTAGTTAAAATGCTATGTAGAGGCTTCTTCGCATGTCTTAGACCCAGAGCAGTTAGAGCTTGATGAGAGTCTAACCTATGAGGAGCAACCTGTTCAGATTTTAGACAAGAAGGTTTGCAGTACTTGGCGAAAGGACGTCGAAATGGTTAAGGTTCTATGGTCAAACCATCGGTCACAAGAAGCAACATGGGAAACAGAAGCTTCCATGCGAGCGAAGTATCCACACCTTTTCTCTCAGGTTAGTAAGTTACGGGGACGTAACTTTTTAAGGGGGGTAGAAAGCGATAGGATTTTCGCGCGTTGATTATTTTGACCTAGTTTTCCTTTGGTTATGTGCTTATTTTTGGTGTTTTCTAATTGTGCTTGTGGTGTTGTTGTGTTGCAAGTTGTGGTTTTGGGGTCAAAACCTTTTTAAGGGGGATAGTCTGTAACACCCCGATATTTTCAAATGAAAAATTCCCGATATATTTAATAAATTATTACTAATATTATTTAATATTATATATATGAACCATGTTTTATCAGTTCATTTGGGCTTGAGCATGAATATACATCCTTTTTAGCAATTTAAACTTTCGGGCCCAAAAACCTAAAACCATTTTCATCTCTAAATAAAAAAAAAAGAAAAATGGGAGGAAAATTCAAGGGATGGCCGTCCCTATGGGCTGGTTTTGGTAGAGATGTAACTCCCATAGAATATGAGGAGATAATTCTTATTGCCTAAATCCATTATTACTCTAATTATCCTTCTTCTTAATTATCTTAATTTCCTAAAACCTAGAATTCTCTCTTACTCTCAATCTTCCTAGAAACATCAAACTCTCAAACCCTAGCAAGTGCACACGCCATTTGCTCTTTTACTCTTGGATTTTGGTGTTTTTCCATCTAATTGTAAGTTAATTCTATGTGTTTATCTTTTATCAAGTTTAAATTTAATTGTAAGAATTATGCAAATATGTGTGATCTTGTGCTACCATGATTTTCTTCCATGATTTAACATAGGTATTATTATATAGATATCAAATGGTAGTATAAAATGTTTTGTTTTAGAATTTATCTTTGTATGAACATGTTAAATTAAGATGATCCAGAATGTATAAAAAATAATAACAATAATATAAAATTAGAATTTTATGGAGAAATTGGAATTTTGTATGTATTTTAATAAAAATGGACAAAATCCCGTAGGTTTGAAAAATTGTGAAAAAAGGGTGTTTTTGGAAATATTTTGACTTTGAAATTAGGTTAAAAATACTTATTCTATGTTATAAATCATGAAAATTGGTACCCGGGGGTTTTCATGCCTTCCGGACGCAACGGTGAAGTCGGATTTCCAGTTTGACAGTGTTAAGGCAGGTTTCTGGACAGATTTAATATGTTGTTTTTTTTGAGTTTTTAATATGTCTTAGAGATGTGGTGTATCACTAGTAGAATTAACGCCATTTGCTACTATACAAATGTGCTTATTTGCTGCTCAATTTCGGATTGCGGCAAATGGAGGGGCAGAAAATAACCAAAAGCTTTTTGCTGTTAGTTAAAGAACCACAGCAAATAAAAATTATTATGTGTGAAGAGAATCAAAGTAAATAGATTAGTAAATAGCAGTGTAAAGTTTTTCAACTAAGAGAGAAAAGGAACTTAACGTGGGTGACTTGTGTTTAGAGGTGTTCATTCGGGTGATCGGGTCGGTTTCGGACGAGTGTCTTTCGGTTCGGTTGTATTCCGGATCGGCTATTTTTCGGTTGCGTGTTACGACGGGTCGCACTCGGGTCGGTTCGGTTAGTCGCGGTTCGGTTGAAGATCGGTTATTCGAGCTATCGGGTTAGCATCGGTTCGGTGTCTGTTGAAGTTCGTGTCGAGTGTTAATCGATGTCGGGTTGTCATCGGTTAATAATTGGTTCGGTTTTGTCGAGTACAGATCGGGTTCGGGTTTTAATGACTATCGGCTACGTACTACTAATTACTATCGATCGAGTCAATATTAAATTAAGTTGTTAGTCATTTTTTAATTGATGACAAGATTTCCTTTAGTTAAAGCAAAAATAGTTAAAATGTAAATCAACTAGTGATCCTTATTACTTTGTTACTTTTACTTGTTTAACCGGACATTAGAATTATAAAGTTCTATCAATTTTCATCTAATACGGTTATATACATTGACCATTGATTATTAACTCTAAATATATGAAACCATGTATTTATAAAATTTAATTTATTAAAATATCTATCACTTTATTAGATTAAATAATAAGATGATTGAATATGAGTCTATCATACTTCTATGTTAAAAATTTGTTCAGGTTTAAAGTAATTCAATCCAAAATTTATTCGGGTTTAGTCGATTTTTGCCGGATCGAGTTCGGTTTCGAGCATGATTCGGGCCGGATATGACTCGGGTCGGTCATTTTTGGTTTGGGTAATCTCGGTTAACGGTTATGTGTCGGTTACAAAAATCAGTTATAGTTCGGGTTCAGCTTTCTCATTTTCGGTTGTCAATCGGTTCGGGTACAACTTCGATTCGGGTATTGTCGGTTCTATAAACCTTAAAAAGGAACACATTTTCGGGTCGGTTTACTTTCGGTTTCAGGTCGGATTTTCGGGTCGGGTCACTTTTGAACAGCTCTACTTGTGTTATAGGTTTTTGCTATTGTTCAATAAAAAATAACAATAATATTTTTTATTTGCTATTAATGTTTAAATATAGTAGCAAAAAATATTTTTTTGCTGTTAAATAATCAAAACAGTAGCAATAATTACATTATTTGCTATGTTTGAGATTTAAGTAGCAAATAAATAGCAGCAAATTAGATTTATTCTACTATTGTATGATTCATGAATTGTGTATGTGTTTTATGTGTGATGGTAGTCGTATGTATGTGTTATGGTTGCTTTGAGGAAGATGTGAATGTGTGCTTATTTCCCGAATACGGTTGAACCTTGTAGGAAGCCAATTCATGACCGGGAATTGATTAGGACGTTTGTGAATTGTTTGCTTGGTCAAGGTACGTACACCCAGCATAGTTTTGTAGTATATGTTATGTACCATATGTTAATGGTAACAAAGGTAAAGTATGGGCGTGTAGTATGAATAATAATACGCTTTCCGAATAAGTAATTTCATTATGTTATTTTAATAAGCAGAGGTAGTATGACCTCACTAACTTTAAAGTGGACGTAGTATGACGTCAATTGGTGGAGAGAATTACTCGCGGCATATGGAGCCTTATGAGCCACCGCGGGGGTATGCATACTTAACCATAGGCACCGAAGTAGGACGTGTGTCTATGGTAGGGACTTGCTTAGGGGTTAGCTCCCCCTAATGTATTGTCTCACCTATGGAGATTGAAGTTGAACCGGCAGTATGGCTGGAACAAGGATACAGCAGTATGGCTGACTAACAGATATATGAAATTAATTTAAAGTTATTATTTTAAACTTATTGTACTTGATTTAAATGATTTGCGACTTCTTGTTGACGTGTACTTTTGGTCTTAACGATCCTGCGATGATGTCGTTTCCTTCCTGGACAATGACTAGCAGTAAGTTAAATTGCAGGTATGGGGAGTGAGGATTACTCTAGGAGAAATAAATTGCTAGATTCAGGAGTTTGTTATGAACTTAAGTTTTCGTATTTTTAAATGTTTGGTTTTATGAGGCGTTGACGCCCTCAAGTTGTAATAAGTAGACCTACCTTTACAAACTTATCCGCTGCTAAGTTTTTCTTTATGTCTAGTAGATCGTAATAACTTTAATAGAACTCGATCCGCAAGCTTTGTTTCGTTATGAAATCCGGTTTAAACTATCCTTTTAACGTCCTGGTTTGACTCGAGCCGTATTTAGTTCTTCAAAAAGTCGTTTTCTCTTTTAAAACGATCCGAGTTAAACTGCAGGATGTTACATTATGAGAATAGTTGGGATTATTTAAAAATAATTGAAAGTTGAGATTATTTTTGGCCAACGGGTGAAAGTTGGGATTATTTTGAGCAAATTTTTTTATTTTTATTAAAGAATCTTAGGGGTTAGCAATGTTGTTTATTCGTTATCTTGGGATTGCTGAACGGCTTTAATGTTTTCTTTTCTCGCTAGAAATAAAAGGCTATGGTTACTGACTACTTGACTTGCCTCTTGGATGGAATATTTTATGTGATCATTGAGAAAGAAACAACGGTAAGAATAAAAGGCTTGGACTTTGCCTTTTCTTTTATAAGTAGGAACACATATTTTTTATCTTAGGCTTTTAATCTACTAAGCTTGAATAAACTTGTGATTCAAAGACTTATTGTTCGTGCATAGTGGTGATCCTTGGAAAACCGTAAGCTAAAACCATGATCACTTTCCATTATCTAACTTTTTAATTTGCTCTTCTTATTTCTCTTTTTCTTTTCTGTTTCGCTTCTATTTTTTATATTAAGGATCATTCTCTAAGATTTAATCCCAAAGATATGGAATATTATAATCATGAAACAATGATGATGTTCATAATCATTACTTACATAATAAAGAAAAAGATTTCTTTTCGGTCTCTAATTCTTCATCGCAAGAAATATCAAAGAAAAAAGATATAATTACTGCTATCAAACATGATTATGGTGATTATGATCTTAAACAGAGTATCAATGTATGTGACTTTTCTTTAACACTTAATTATTTGGTATCGTTTATGATGATTCAGTTTAATTTGTTATTGATAATGAAGAAACTAAGTGTCCTAACTTAATTAGAACACATATTAATGCACCTAGGATCAATGATTAGAACCCAATTGATTTGGGGAAAAACAAGATTTGAAAACTAATAATCTGAAATGAGTGATTTGCAAGAATCAAACATCAAAATAAACAGCACACACAATTAACGAGGTTCATCCAATGTGGGCTACATGCTTCCTAGCCTAGGTGTTTTCATTGATGTATAAACAAGCTTCTTGAAACTTTCATGGATATTTACAATGGTTTTCAAAGAGGGGTTGGAGAAAGAAAAAGAGAGGGATTAGTGTGGATCACACTTTTAGAGAGAGAATAATAATCAAAGATTAAGCCATTCTAAACTAGTGTATTATGGGTATTTATAACACATACCCATTAATACTTATAAAAAAAAGCCAAGACAAATCAACGAAACCAAATTCCCACGAAAAAATGCCGCCGACTCGGCTTCATGGTGATCAAGCATGACCGCCAAGTCGGTTTGACTTACTGCCTCAAGTGGCTGGTTTATGTTCCTCAACCAAGTCGGCTTTGATGAGAGATATAAGGCCAGTCGAGTCGGCTATAGCCTTCTGCCCGTATACACAAAGGTTTCACCTTCTCTTCAATAGACCACTCCAAAACTTCCCATATGAAGCTATGCAAATACCCATGCTTAAACCCCAAAGACTCAAGGCACATATTGATCACAATCTCCACCTTGACTTGAGTCTCACAAGCCACGACCCCAAACACCAAACCATATCTCCATCCATACAGCATCAATCAACAAATCACCTTCAAGAGCTAGCATGATGTATAGCCAACATATACATCAACGTTGTGTAAATCGCATACACAATTCTTTATATGAGAAAATCGCATTCTCCTTCTATGCAAATCACATGCATCACCTCATAATATTCAAATCTCATGAATATCAATGAGTAAGTGAGACAGCCCCTATTTTAGCGGCTTAATTAACAGTGATTAATTAAGTTAATTTAGTATTAAATTTTAAATATGTTATTTTATTGAGACTCAGAACAATATTTAAGGATATTAGTCATATTAATTTTGGGATTAAAGTAAATTATACAATGAAAAATATAAGGTGTAACACCCCGCAAATTTTAATGTTATTTATTTATAATTTAAATTGTGATTAAAAATAATTTTCTTTATAGACTATTATTAAACATCAGAAATTTAACATTTTGACCCATAAATAATTAAATATGTATTATCTAAGTGATGAACACGTTTAATTATATGAGAGAATATTACTTAAATAAAGTTGTGTAAGTTAATAATAATTATAATGCTTTCGTTCTTAGACTCGAGTCAAATGACATTCGTTTTTAATTTTCGGGTTAAATTCATGGGCTTCGTGAGTAGTATAGCCCAAAATAATTGTGGGTTAGGGTTTTAGATTTTTAATAAAATAAAACCCCATTTGTTTGAAGTGGTAGCCGTCACCACACTTTTCTCCATCTCTTAATTCTTTCTACTCCTCTCTCTCCCTCTTCACTAGCTACACCCCAATTCAAGCCACCACTCACGGCAGCCCACGACTCACAAGCAGGCGACCACGCCTCAACGTGGCCACCACCAGCAGGACAGACCACACTCCCTCTCCAAGCAACCACCGCAGCAGCCCCGTTCTTTCCTCGCGGACATGCGCGCGGTTTCGCCTCCCAGAGCCGCGATCGTATCGAATTATTTGTGGAATGTGACTTGTGTGATCTTTTATAAGTAATGTCTAGTTATTGTTTGTGACATTATTTGTGGTAATGTGACTTGTGTGATCGTATCTATTTCTTTTTATTAGATAATGGTGGTAGTTACTAAGTAAAGATTTAGATCGTTAGTTTTATTAAGTAAAGATTTAATGTGAGTCTTGAGCTTGACTATGACCATTGTCGATGATTGTGGTGAGTTGTTGTGCATAGCTGAGCTTGGTCGTTATATTGATATGTTCAATTGTGATGCTAAATTATACGACTTTGACCCAAGTTATACGAATCGTCATTAATTCGTCAAGCTACAAAAATTAATTTATTCTCAATCGTTTTACTCTAAAAACCTTGGAAAAATAATAAATCACTACTACCATGAGTGATATGTTTGTTATTAAGTGTAATGTCATGCATTACGTGTTCTTAAACTTTCCAATGAATAGTTTGACTATAACGCACAAGCGTATGGTTCTGCCCCTTTCACTTAAACATATCTTGATATAAACTTGACTAGAATATAATGTTATAGTTTGATTAAAATTGATGGCGTGGTTCATGTGTGAACATGAGTTGAATTTATTGCATGAGTGCGTTTAGAATGCGTATTAGCTTGAATCGAAACTTGTTTGACTAATAGTGTAGTTGTATGAAGTCAGTGCTTCTTAAATGATGTGAAGTAGGCTTATTAGTTTTACTTTTAACGCGTATAGGTGCCCGGTTCATAAGAGGGACTTAAGAACCTCTTTCAAAGTGACTTTTGCGACTTATATCTTGCAGTTGCAGGTAAGTACACGCAGTAGCTAATTCTTGCCTCTTAAATATGTCTTCTTTGCGTAACAATATTATATGAGCTATGTTGGATTTGTCTTGCTATTTAATATTATTAAGTCTGTGTTACAAGTGTGAATCAGTTATAGAAATAGTAGAGAATGGGTTCTGATATCACAAGAGTAGAATGAGGGATTATATGAGATGGAATGGGAATGAGTCCCTTATTGATGAGATATTAAGTTGGATAATTACTGTGACTCCACTGGATTGATACCCCAGCTGGATTAGTTCCCGGAGGCATGGACCATCTATATATGGTCGTTGTACGGGGGTATGATCATACTTTGCCATTGGGCGCCGGCATGGCCGTCACCGTCCTTGGCTGAGGTGTTGCCATGTGGGTCTTGCAAACCCTAATATGATGGCCTCTAGTCACATAAGAGGATATATGAAATTAATGAAGAGATGGAAAACGATGAAGACATTGTGAAGTATATAGAATTGAGGAATAGATGGAGTAGATGCTTACACATTGGGGGTGTCTTCCCCACCTCGTTTGTTGTATTTGATTGTTGGTTATATATACATAACTTGTTATTAGTTACTGACGTGTAATGTTTGTTTCTTTGTTGATGGCTTGTCTTTGATGGCCCTGCTATGACACGTTGGTCTATGACTTTACGTTGAGCAGTAGGGGTATCATAGATAGATCTTGCAGGTTTGGAGTTTCCTTGCATTACATATGGGGGAAATTTGAGTGAGAACCTTGACGGGTGCCATGTTCTAACTATTTTGACGCTACATGTAATTTTTGAATTGAAATCGTGTATGTTTTTGGCTTGAGGCACATGTCCTCCTTGTTGTATAAATTATCTCCGCTGCGTAGTAACTTGCATGATTTTAAAGTACTAAGTCTTTCTAAAACGCAAGCGTCGACTCGGAACCACGATCCATGCTTAGCATGTCGACAGACGTTTGGCGATGACCTTTCCACCGTGATCTTTGTTATGAGGTTATTGATACCTCTTCTTCATGATGGATTATTACCTGCTTAATTCTTTTGATGCGTCAAATTTCAAGGCAAACGCTGCTGAAATTTCTGTAGGGTTTGTTTGGTAGATTTCCTATAACCTCTTTTAATCAAACTCTATTTATCTTTTTATTTTCTTTTATTTTGTTTTAAATGTAACACCTGAATTTCCTCCGTTCTCTTGCGGTTTTGGTTCCGTTCAGAGGGTAGGAAATTCAGGGGTGTTACATAAGGGTATAATAACACCTCATACTTGATAAATATATAGGAAGTCATTTCACTCCTAATAAATAGCCACCTAAACCTATGACTCATCTAATATTTCATGAGTGATAATTCTCATGGCACATACCCAGAAGTGTAAAACATGTTCCAGCAATATTCATCTCCTTCTCCTTATTGTTCATGAATCACTAGTCTAAATTCTGAAATTAGTGATTGTATAGCTCAATTGGAAATTAAGTGTTAGTAATTAAAGATTGTTAAAGTTAGGGTTCACTTTGATTTGGGGCTTTTAGATGTGAAGTCCATTAGAAGCTTATCACGAGTATTAAAGGTATGATTGAAGAATTAATTGAGGTTTATGAAGATTCAAGATGAAAGCTATCAAGTGAAGGAGGTTGTTCATCTATGTTTCTAAAATTCTTTATTTGTGTTTCAATGATGGTATTTCAATGGAAAATAGATTCTGTCTTTTCTGTTATTTGCTGATTTCGAGCCTTTTCTGTCCATTACTGGGTTCTAGAGTCTTCATAAGAATTCTAGAGCTCGGAGTCGTGGTCGCGTGGGCACTTGAATCGCCCCAAAATCAGTTCGTATGGGAGAGTTATGTTCAAAATAGTGCAATAGTACCAGGCTGTTATGAAAATCAACAATAAGCTTTGTTTTACCATTTTCGTGGCTTTTCTTATTGTTTCTGGGTTTGGGTGTCTTTATAAGAATTTTAGAGCTCGGATTCTTGATCGCGTAGACACTTGAATCGCCTTTATACGAGTTTGTATGAGGAAGTTATGACCAAAATACTACCAGGTGTCCTGATATGGTACTAATACGAGATTCTTAATGTGGGATTAGATGCTATGAAACAAATTGGGTATTCTATTAATTTAGTGTTTAAGGTTATTTATTGGGTATTTGAGATCAATTTATGGTTATTATTCTTTCTTTATTGATTGGTATCATGGTGTAAAAACGCGGTCACGGTCGCGATCACGGTCGCGATAACGGTTCGCGATAACGGAAAAAATACGGTTATAACGGAACGGATCGCGGTAGAATAATTTTTAAATGATTATTTTAATTACATTTATTAATAATTTATATATTAATATAATTAATACAAATATAATTTCTACAATTAGAATAAGAGATGTTATTAGACGTTAAGGTTCCTTGTACAAGGACTATAGCTTAGTAACAAATTTTTATTTATGGTCCAAGGCAATCCAACTTACTAGAATATATATTTTGATTTTTTTTTTTTAAAAAAAACCTTTCTCTTTATTAAAACAAAGCACATTAATTTGTACTTCATTAATTCCTACTTTATGTAGGAGTACAGCTGTGCATGGGTAAATGTAAAAGTCATAATAACACTCATTCATTTTCTTATGACATCTCAATAAAATAATTAACTTTTTTTGTTTTCATCAATTCATGGAAAAATGAATTCGTGAAAAAATGAATCGGGGAAAAACCTATGACTATACCAACTTCCAGAAAAGACCTCATGATAGTCAATATGGGCCCTCAACATCCATCAATGCATGGCGTTCTCTGACTCATCGTTACTTTAGACGGTGAAGATGTTATTGACTGTGAACCAATAGTGGGTTATTTACACAGAGGTATGGAAAAAATTGCGGAAAACCGAACAATTATACAATATTTGCCTTATGTAACACGTTGGGATTATTTAGCTACTATGTTCACAGAAGCAATAACTGTAAATGGACCCGAACAATTGGGAAATATTCAAGTCCCTAAAAGGGCTACTTCAACTCCTTCGAAGTATATTTGAACTTTGAACATGGCGTTCAAAGACAACTCGGATCTAGTGTATAATGTTTTTTTGTTTTCTTTGCGAATTCATGTGTAAGTTTTTTAAGGTCTTTTTTATTTTCTTATTTTTTGGGGGGGTTAATTGGTATGGTAAGCGTTGGATATCGCCCCAAAACAGAGTATCTCACCGTGATTTACAGAATTTCCCGTTACAAAACGGTAGAAATGGCTGGTTTCCGATACATAACGCCGTTTTTTGGGTCAGCGTTATAAGACGTGAGATCTCGGAACAGTGACTTCATAAACCGTTACAAATCGTCCGTTCCGAGATGGAACGTCCGTTATTTTATTCCATGATTGGTATCGTTGACTTATGGTTCTTATTTGATTAATAAGTGTGTTGGTTCAAGTATAAATTTGGAAACATAAGTATCGATTGGGTATTAGATTAGATGATATTATTTGGTTATGATATAATTTGGGTATTTGAGATTTATGATTGGTGTAAATTTGGTTAAACACCATTGATGATTACTAAAGCTTTTACATGTTGATGGTTGATGATTAATTGATTGGTATTTTAATGATAGATTGCTATTCATGGCGTAGGAAGGTAATCCCACAAACACTATTATCTTTTAAATTTAATTTAAGTAATTCAAAGTTCAAGTTATGTTTTATAAGGTGTGATATTACTGCTATTTATATTTGAGCAAAATCGTATATTTTTGGTGTTCGAAACTTTGAAATTTGACTTTGTTTGACCTGGCTTTTTAATCCTTGACCAATATTATGTTTTGTGTATTTATGGCTTTATAAATATGATCTTTTAAATATTGTACTATGAAAATGAGTTATGATTATTGATTCTAAAGAAGATCAAGTGATTGTTGATTCGTTTTGAAATGTTCGACATTGAAAAATGTCTGTTTTTGGGAATTGGCAACAGATATTCATATCCGGATTATTATGAAATCCTATAGCTTGATAATAGGTAATGCTTTTCGGATCGGCCACGAGCCCCCTATCTCGTTTCGTTCTTACAAGAACCGTATTTTCGGTGATGACGATCACCCGTATTTCTCAAGATTTAGATCAAGTCTACTTCCTGACGGTCCATATATTCCCACATTTTAAAGTGCTATTATATTATTGTTTTCATATGAGTTTTGAATAAATACGTTTGGTATATAAAGTTTTGTTTGTTTCGCAAATGAATTCATATGTTTCATTTGTCGTATTTTGATTTCGCTATTTACTTATAAGGTAATAGCCGTATTTTGATTTTCGCTGTAATTTGTAAAGTTATAGCCGTGTTTTGATTCGCTATGAACTAAAGGTTCTTAGTCGTGTTTATGTCGATACCAAAAGGTCTTTTAAAAGAATTTTGGGTTTTGATAAATTAATATTTTATAATAAGTTACTAAAAGAGCAAAAAATTAAATTAGAGATGTTTGTAAATGACTTGTATATAAATGTAATAGTTTATTGGATTACTCAACAATTCAATTGTTGACAGTCTTTGATGGGGCCTATCCCTTACGGGGGATAGATCCATTTTCAGGTTAGCTGTGATGTGGAGAGGACGCCTACATGTGTTATGTGTTACGTGCGAGACGATGACTTCTTTTTGAAACACAATTTGTAAATTAAATTGTAATATTTTATAACGTTTTGTAAATAGTATTCACATAATTAATATAAAAAGTTTTAAAAACTCTGATAGTGATTTGCTGTGGCTATCGAGCCATAGGTCGGATTCAGCCCAGACTTTTATAAGTCTTCCGATGTGCTTTGTAGACAGTATTATATTACTGTTTATGCTGATTTGGGCTGTTTAAGTAAGTCCTATACATAAACCTTTTGAGATACTCACATTCTCCACCTTCACCCAAACACATTAGTAACTCACATACTAATGTCCAATCAAGCTCTCCAAGAGCATCAACAACCACAAGGTGAAAGAACCCAACCAAGTCAACACACCAAAAACAACATATATGCAGCACGTGTTTTTAAAGGCCCTACTTAAACTCCCCAAGTGGTCCCTAATCGGTGGTTCCCCCTGAATCCTGATAATGAATGGATTAAAATTAACTTCGATGCCCACGTGGCTAATACGGGAGAACGAGGCCTTGGTATTGTTGATCGAGATGCTAATGGACAGTTGCTGCTTGCGGAAGTGTGGCGTATGCAGGCTACCTGGTCCCCAGAACTCAGTGAACTCAATGCAGTTGTTTATGGTGTAGAAGTGGCCTTACGCATGGGTTACTCTCGTATTGTATTAGAAGGTGACTGTGCTACTGTTATCCATGGCATTCAACACAATCACACAGGGTTTATGCCCCATTATGCTCTCCATGATGCCATTGCAAAGCACAAAGTGTCGTTTGCTATATTCACATGTAATTTTGTTCGTAGGAATTGTAATATTGTTGCTCATTTAGTGGCTCGTTGGAACTCGGGAAGGATAGGTGAAACTATTTTTATGTACCCGTTTCTACAAAGTCTTGTAACTTTGGCCTCCTTTGATTTAATATGATTCCTAGGTGCATATAAAAAAAAACCAAATAATTCTCTATTCTTACTATTTATTTTAAGTTCTCAATTCTAAATATTACTAATTTCCCAAATGTTACATGTATAAAGAATAATTTCTAATGTACTATTCGATTTTATCTAGTAAACACCTATATTATATTATTGTTCTCATAGATGGTGAGAAGTGTATGTTTTTATAGCATCGTGTAAATTTGTTTTTAGTTGAAAATATGGTTTGGATTAGTCTGAAAAAGTCTAAATTGAATTCATTTGGTTTGGTTCGATTTGGATTGTGGCCCAATTTGGTTTTGTTTGGATTGAAAAATCAAAAACCGAAATAAATTTTGTTTGATTTGGTTTTATGAAAAACCAAACTGCAAACCGAACTTTCACCCCTAATTCCATATTGCAATTAGAAGAAAAATTCATAAAAATTTGGGTAAAAAAAGTCACAATTGTTTGTTTGCAATTTGTAACTGCGAATAAACATGATTTTCACTTTTTTGTCCCTTCTAACGTATGATATTGTCTCTCTTTTCTTTATAGTTATTAGCTGTGAACAATTAATTTTGACTTTTTTTTGACCAATTTGCATTATTTGCTGTTAGTAATTGCAAACAAACCTGTCTTTAGTCTCAAACTGACAGACACTTATTTTTGGAATTAAGTTTACCCAAAACTTTTTATTTATTTGTTTATTTTTTTAATAATTGCTTATGTGTTTGGATCTTTCATTAGATTTAGCATAGAACCAATTGTGATTCCTAGCTTGAACCATGGTGGAACGCACACCACCATTTTCCGGCTCTTAATTAGTAATTACTATCATTAATTTAAATTTATATGATGTAATTAAGCAAGTAGCCAAATTAAAAAGGTCAAACCCTTACCTCAGTTTGTTCAATCATCATGATGAAGAATGAAGACTATTCAACCCACATTCTTCTCTTCCCAATTCCCATTATTCTGATTCATACATACATACATCTACACTTTTTATTTGTTTTCTGTTATAAACTTGTACTGTTTTTGCCCTTTTTTCAACGAAATTCCTTCATTTTCCCTTCTTTTTTCAACAAAGAAGAAGAAAATCTTGAATTGAGATCTCCTGCTCCAATTTGTGCAATCGAAGCGAAAGAATCAAGTAGCCTTCTTCTTTGTAAGTCTAATTGGATTCATTCATGCTCAACTGATTTCCTGTTGATTAAATTGACACTATTTTTGATCAATTTTGTATTGTGGGTTTTTTGTATTCAATCTTGAGTGTTCTGCCCTATCATATTTTTAACTCCTGAATTGCTTAAGATATAAATTTATGTTCAATTTTGTTTTATATTTACAGAGAAGTATTACATATGAGTGGGGGCTCAGGTGGAAGTACTGACCTTGATAGTCAGTCAGATGACAGCTCTGTAGTCGAGAAGCTGCATGTAGAGCCTATATTCAGCCCATTTGTTTGCCCTTTAACAAACCAGGTGATGCGAGACCCAGTAACCATAGAAAACGGGAATACTTTTGAACGGGAAGCAATTGAGAAATGGTTTAGAGAGTGTAAAGAAAGTGGAAAGAAGCCTACTTGTCCATTAACTTCAAAACACCTGAAAACTACTTATTTGAATCCTAGTATAGCTCTGAGGAACACAATTCAAGAATGGACTGCCAGGAATGAAGCCGCACAGCTTGATATGGCACGGAGGTCATTGTCGGCCGACGCTTCTCCTAAGGACATTCTTAAAGCTTTGAGACATGTTGAATGTATTTCTAAAGAAAGCAGATCAAAATCAAATAAGAATGCCGTTCATAATTCACAGGTACTGAATTCAATTGTGGAAATGCTTAGAAACAGTAGTAGGAAAGTTCGATGTAAAGCCTTGGAAACTCTTCGGGTCATAGCAGAACAGGACTCGGATATGAAGGTTTATCTCTTTCTTGTCTTGATTAATACTTTTGAGTACAGATAATATGAACTATTCGTTGTATCTGAATCTTAAATTTTGATTATGCTAATGTTCCTTTCAATAAGTAATAGAAGTTTCGGTTACAAGTTTTATGTTGTGCTGTGCAGGAATCAATGGGTGAGGGAGGCACTGTTCGTACCATTGTCAAACTTTTGTCCCCTCGGTCATCAGAGAAAGAAAAAGAAGAAGCTATTTCTTTGCTTTACGAGCTTTCCAAATCTCAGAATCTTTCTGAGAAAATAGGCTCAATAAATGGCGCAATTATTTTCTTAGTTGGGATGACCGGCAGTAATTCTGAAAATGTTTTAACTGTTGAGAAAGTTAATAAAACACTAGATAATCTGGCTCAGAGTGAAAGCAATGTGCGACTGATGGCTGAAAATGGTAGACTTCAGCCCCTTCTAACACTCCTTCTTGAAGGTATTCATTCTTTCACTTTAGTATTTGATTACAAGAATTTTAGTGTTCGGTACGGTATTTTTAGAATTTTAGGATATAGGGACATCGTCCTACTGTTGTACATGAGTACAAGAATTTTAGGATATAGGGATATTGGGAAATGTGTTCAATATGATTTGTATGGATTGATTCTATCAGATAATATTTCTTTGTGCGAGGGGTGTGGAGGGAAACTAAAATTAGGCCTATTAGAGGGTGTTTTTTTGGGTAAGCAAGATGGAGCATGTGTGGGTTGATGATGTCATTGTGGTGACGCCGTGGCGGCAGTTGTAACCGTGGGGATATTCATGGTTTTATGACTCCTTATTGGATGATGGTGAGGGTTCAGGGTAATTTGGAGGGGTGAAAGATGTTTGTCTAGATGTTGGTCTCCATGGTGTTACCGAATGCACTTGAATCTTGATGTTTACCGGATAACCAAGAGCAAAATGGGGTCTGAATTTCTCTACTCAAGCTTGATTGCAAAGTTGAAACGATTGTATTTTTGGTCGAAATAAATGGTATATCCTCACCAACTATAAGACTACTATGTTGTTTAGGAAATATTTTCACCTAACACTCAAAGGTCTAAATCAATCCAAGTCTTTTTAAAATATTTCAGTTTAGCACTTGATCACACACACTTGAACACTCCCGTGATGAATATGGAATTATGGATACACCTTTCAATTCCCATGCAAACTCTCGTCTTCCTTGCACAAGCTAACCATCAAGCACAAGAAGATAGTGATAAAAGACGTCTAAATAATCATATTTGATAACTCCCATAGCTGTGATGTGAGTATGTCGAGTTTGATTAGCTTTTCTTGTAGAGTTACCTGAGGGAGAGGTGAAAAAACAAAACCATTAATAAACATTGTTATTTCTATCAGGATAATTTACTTTTGGATTTGAATATTTAGTTTGCTGCTCTATTTTTTTTTCTCCACTCTTATCAACTTAAGATTTTGTTATCTAATTTTTTCCTTACGTAGTATTTCTTTTACTTGGAACCCTAGATTTTGTACGCTTGTACTCCTATCTCATTTTCTTCCGTTTTTTCATAAATTTTAGTTACCATCTTTCGATAACCATGGACATTGGCAAGGGGTTTCTTTGCTAAATACAATGACTTTATCTCATCAATGTCGCTTTGTTTAAAGCATTTGAACAAATTGGTCGCTTGTCTGCCACTTTTTCTGAATTAATACATGTTATCCATTCTCTTAGAGTGAAGAATATGATGAATTTTCACTAGGTTCCCTGAACCTTATACAAATTCACTTGGTACCTATCAGATCAATTAATACACCAAGCAGAAGGAAAAAGAGCGTAGATTTAAATTAAAAGTTTAAAGCAAAGCTTAGGGATACCTTAAGGAATACCATGTTAAACCTTAAACTTTGATATATGGAATCATATGATCATTAAGAATGTCTACATGAAAATTCCTAATGCATACATATTTTCACAGGAAATCCTGATACTAAATCATCGATGGCTTCATTTCTTGGTGAGCTGGGTCTTAACAATGACGTCAAAGTGCAGGTAGCTAAAACTGTGGGTTCATCGCTTGTAAATCTCATGAAAAGTGATGACATGCAGTCTAGAGAAGCCTCCTTGAAAGCATTAAACCAGATTTCGTCGTATGATGCAAGTGCTAAGGTATTGATTGAAGCCGGGATTCTTCCTCCTTTAGTGAAGGACCTATTCGGTTTTGGTGTGAAACAACTTCCCATGCGATTGAAAGAGGTTTCAGCTACTATTCTCTCAAATGTTGTGAATTCAGGGTATGAAATTGAATCAGTTATAATAGGCCCTGAAAACCAGACCTTAGTTTCTGAAGAGACCATACACAGTTTCCTTCACCTTATCAGTAATACGGGTCCTTCGATTGAGCGCAAACTCCTTCAGATTCTTGTTGGACTAACCAGTCCCAAGACTGTTGAAAAAGTGGTTGCTGCCATCAAAAGTTCCGGTGCCACGATCAGTTTAATCCAGTTCATCGAAGAGCGAGATTTGCAGTTAGCTGCTGTGAAACTTCTGCATAATCTCTCACCTTTAATGGGCCAAGAATTATCTGATGCTTTACTTACTGCCGGCCAGCTTGGGGCCCTTATTAGAATTATATCAGAGAACAATGGAATCACCGAGGAGAAGGCTGTGGCAGTCGGCCTATTGGCTAAACTTCCCGAGATCAATACGGCACTTACTCGAAGAATGTTTGAAGAAGATGCTTTCAGACTTATCATATCTAGAATCAAGAGAAGGCATGAAGAGGCAAGGGGTGGCCGTTTTATGACTCCTTACCTAGAAGGGCTAGTTCGTTCTCTTGCTAGGGTTACATATGTGCTAGCTGTAGATCCTGAATCAATGGCTTTCTGCCGTGATCAAAATCTTGGAGGGATATTTACCAACTTGCTTCAGGCAAATGGGATTGACGATGTTCAAAAAGCTTCTGCTTGGGCTTTGAGGAACATTTCTTCACAATCAAAAAACTTGACGAACAGGCCGGAGTTCCCACCACCCCCTATGTGTGCTTCAATCTTTTCCTGTCTTAGCAAACCTCCCCAAATATCGGGATTATGTCCCGTTCATGGGGGCCTATGTTCGTTGAAGGAGACATTTTGCCTTGTTGAAGGTCACGCCGTTGAAAAGTTGGTGGCTCTTCTAGATCACACAAATGAGGGTGTTATTGAGGCATCCCTTGATGCTTTATCCACTTTGTTGGAGGATGGACTTAACATTGAAGAAGGTGCTATAATATTGCATAAAGCCGACGGAACCAAACCCATCCTGGATGTTTTGGTAGAGAAACGAACAGAAAACCTAAGGAAGACGGCAGTTTGGGTGGTGGAGAGGCTTTTACGGATTGATAAAATAGCTTTAGATATAGCGAATGATCAGAATGTTGGAACAGCACTTATCGATGCTTTTCAACATGGAGACTATCGTACACGACAAATTGCTGAGCGTGCATTAAGGCATATTGACAGGATCCCAAACTTCTCTGGGATATTCCCTAGCAATGGCTAGTACACCTTTTGCCCTTGCTTTGTTTCCAGAGAATTTTTTTCTCTTGAGCATTGTAGGGATTGGAAAGGCTTGATTTGTCTTGTTTGTTGTAAAGTCCATTTTGAGAGATGGAGGGGTGTTGGGTTGTCAAGTCTATTGAATTTTGGTTTTCTACGACTTCCTGCTTCGTTTACACACTATAGGGAATCACACTCATTTATAAAATAGTTAGCCAAAGAATTTCTCTAAGAATTCCAAGTAAATATACTGTAGAATGGGATTAAAATCTTTAATAGTATGCTGGATTTTGGCAAAATGTCTTTCTGGAGTCTTCATCAGATTCTTTAGGTACCTAAGCTGACATTTTACACTATTTTTTAGCTTTGTTTTTGTATTTGACTTTAAGAAATTAATTATATAACTATTTAATGCGAAGAATAGATAAAAATTAAATAGGGACGAAACAAAATATATAGAGTTCAATCCTTAAAAGAATGAAAATTTTAAACATATAAGCAAAATTTTATAAAAAAATCACTTTATAGCCAACTTTTGAAATCGCTTTCCATGATAAGCAATTTTTTCTCGATGCTGAGGTTTAGTAACAGCGGTCCATTACTTAATCAGAGTCAATAAAAAGTTAACTCAATAATTGGCCGCTCTTAGTAACAGCAGCCTGTTGCTGACCTGACTATTGTTGACTCAGTTTAATAATGGGCTGCTATTATTAAGAACAGTCCAATAGTCAGTTCAGCAATCAGCTATTGTTATTAAGAGCGGACGATTATTGAGCTGACTTTTTTTGACACAAATTAAGTAATGAGTCGCTGTTACTAAGAGCGAACATACTCCATACCTTAGCATTGCGAAAAAAGTGTTTATCTTGTGAAATAGTTTCAAAAGTTAGGTATAATGTGATTTTTTTTTATAATTTTGCTTATATGTTTCAAATTTTCTAAAAGAATCTACGACTCCGTTAGAGATGATCATGAGTCCAAGATCCTATTAGACCTGCCCATATATTTAGGTCCGATGAGTCAGCATTGGGTGAAAATTTATACCTAGATTGGACTCTTAATAAAAAAAAACATGCAATAAGAGCAAAATCAAACTTATTCCAAATATAAGCGTCTGATACCCCAGAGCACAGGTTCGAGTTTGTTCGCACTTAGTGCCAATAATGAAAATGTAGCGAGTATTTCAGAACGGAGGAAGTACTTGCTACTGATAATGAGATTTTCCCACACAATATGTCACACTCAGTAGCAAGTATTATGGAACGGAGGAAATACAAATCTAAAAATTATAAAAATTCAATATTATAAAAGTATGCGATTAGTCGATTCAAATAAGATCTCGCTTGATATAAAATAAGCTTAAACGATAAATAACGTCCATAATCGTTATGTAGCGAACATTTCAGAACGGAGAAAGTAATAAAGGAGTAAAAGAGGATGACTGTTAGGGGTGTTAAAAAAAACCCGCTTTGGAAAACCCGACCCGAAATATCCGGTATCCGGTTCGGGAAAACCGGGTAATGTACCCGGTTTAGCAAAACCGGGTATTTCGGGCCGGGTACCCATTCATAAACCGGGTATTAGGGTAGGATCCGGGTAATAATTTTGATGGAATTGGGTACCCCGTATCCGGTTTATTACTTTTTTTTGTTTTAAATATGCGTGTGTAAAGTTTAGGCACTTAAGCAGCCTCACTCACAAATCAGTATCACAATACCCTCACTCACTAATGATTTATGTTTAATACTATAAACTATTTAAATTAATTCTCGGTTCTCACATGTTCAACTGGATATCATTTTCATTAAGAAAACTTAAACAAAAAGGTATAATTGAAACTAATTTGGTGTACTAGGAGTATTTAATGTCTTATTTGGTTTTATCGTAGAATTTTATTGTAATTGTAGTTATCTTATCTTTACTTATTCCAATTTTTATTTTTTTTATTAGATTTCAGAATTGAGAATTTTGTAAAAATAAGATAATCATAAATTGGTATTTTTCATTTTTAAGAATTGAGAATTTTGGTATTTTTCATTTTTTTAATTGATTTATCTACCTCGCGTATGTTTGTATAGAAGATGATCTAAATTAAGCCAATGAAAATGATAAAACCGGATACCCGGTTTCCGACCCGGTTTAAATCGGGTCGCAATTTTAGATACCCGAAAAAGCGGGTACCCGAATTTCCGGATCCGGGCCGACCCAGAACCCGGTTTTGAACACCCCTAAAGACCGTAAAGACTAAAAGGTAGAGTAATAAGGGAGGCGTCTGCGGAGTGCAGGTGGTCAGACACAGTTAGGTTTTCATTTTTCTATGTTCTGTTCTGTTCGTTTTTCATTTTTTTCCTGCTGTATCTTGCTGAGTATCTTCATTTTCCTGTGTTCGATTTAGGATTTTTCATTTTTCTGTTCGTTTATGTGTTCGATTTAGGGTTTTTCATTTTTCTATGTTCGATTTAGGGTTTTTCTGTTCGCTTTTCAGTTTTCTGTTTATGTGTTCGTTTAGGCCTAATCAATTCGGTTTTGGCGGTTTGGATTCGGTCTATAATTTACAAATGTGGTTCGGTGCAGTTTGGTCTAGAAACTAATTTGGTTTGTTGTTGGTCTAAAAATATGGAGACTGAATAAAATATGGTTTTAAATTGGTATCTGTTCTTTATTTCATTCTTAATAGGAATGAACATGATGAGATTCCAAAAAATGGTATAACAATGGCATATAAATGCCATGACATTATGTAAGTTTGTAGTTTTTTCCTAGACTTTGATTGCTATATTCAGATATATGTTGTATATTTTCGTACTGATGTTTCCCTTGTATGTCTTCTGCTTCTTTTGTTCTTAAGTACAAAAAAGTGTGAGCTTATTAGGGAATTATTGTAACCTTTTCTTCAATGTGTTTTCTTATTGTGTAAGACTCGTAAACTTGTTCGTAGGTCTGAAACATAAGTGAACTTAATCGATTGTGAATTACAAGAGCGTCAATGGCATTTTTTGAACCAATCATTAGCATGGATGAAAATGTATTTATTCATAGAGAGAAGATGCAACAACCCAAAAAGGGCAGGAAAGATCTTACTGATATGACTAATTCTAAGAAGTCGCTTGCAAAGGACAGGTCATCAATGAAGAATCTCAATAGTCTAAAGGCACCGGAAAAGGTGGTGCAGCCTAAAATTAGCAGGAAACCTCTTGGTGATTTAACAAACTTGAAGCAGCCATGTGTAAATGAAATATCAACCAAGAAAAATCGTACTGAGAACGTTTCTGCTGTCAAGAAAGAGCAACTCTATAGTTTTGCATAAAAATACAGCTATCCCAATTTATAGATAGCGACCCCTCTACCATTAGGCCTTAGGGCTACTCTCCCTTAGCTTTCTTCTCTCTCATTATACTCAAATACTCACAATAAAATCTTACCGTTGTAGCAATGGACGCCATTTAAAAAAATTCATTTTAGGGAGAGAATCAAAAGTTTGATAACCCTAAAGCAATAATATTTTGCATTCTCTCTAAAAACTTTGATAACCCTAAGCCCAGCCGTCCCCTCCCCTCTCCTTATTCTTCTTCATTCTTGCTTAACCCCGAGGAGGCAGCCGTCGATTCCCCTGCACTCCAGCCGGTCCAAGTGAGTCTTCTTCCCCTTTCGTTTTTTGTGTTTAATTTTTGTTTAGCTCTTATTCTTCTTCTTTTTTGTTTTTAATCTTTGATTTTTGTGTGTTTTTCTGTGTTTATGTGTTCGATTTAGGGTCTTTTTTCGTTTCTGTGTTCGATTTAGGGTTTTTTTGTTCATTTTTCATTTTTCTATGTTCTGTTCTATTCGGTTTTCATTTTTTGCCTGTTATATCTTGCTGAGTATCTTCATTTTTCTGTGTTTGATTTAGGATTTTTCATTTTTCTGTTCGTATATATGTGTTCAATTTAGGGTTTTTCATTTTTCTATGTTCGATTTAGGGATTTTCTGTTCGTTTTTCAATTTTCTGTTTATGTGTTCGTTTCGACCTAATCAATTCGGTTTTTGCGGTTTGGATTCAGCCTATAATTTACAAATGCGATTCGGTGAGGTTGGGTTTAGAAACTAATTTGGTTTGTTGTTGGTCGAAAATATAGAGACGGAATAAAATATGGTTTTAAATTGGTATCAGTTCTTTATTTCAGTCTTAATAGAAATGAACATGATGAAATTCCAAAAATTGATATAACAATAGAATATAAATGCCATTACATTGTGTAAGTTTGTAGTTTTTTCCTAGAGTTTGATTGCAATATTCAGATATATGTTGTATATTTTCATACTGATGTTTCCATTGTATGCCTTCTGCTTCTTTTGTTCTTAAGTACCAAAAAGTGTGAGCTTATTAGGGAATTATTGTAAGCTTTTCTTCAATGTGTTTTCTTATTGTGTAAACTTGTTCGTAGGTCTGAAACATAAGTGAACTTAATCGATCGTGAATTACTAGAGCGTCAATGGCATCTTTTGAACCAATCATTCGCCTGGACGAAAATGCATTTATTCATTGAAAGAAGATGCAACAACCCAAAATGGGCAGGAAAGCTCTTACTGATATGACTAAATCTAAGAAGCCGCTTGCAAAGGACAGATCATCAATGAAGAATCTTAATAGTCTAAAGGCACTGGAAAAGGTGGTGCAGCCTTAATATAGCAGGAAACCTCTTGGTGATTTAACAAACTTGAAGCAGCCATGTATAAATGAAATATCATTCAAGAAAAAATGTATTGAGAACGGTTCTACTGTCAAGAAAGAGCAACTATGTAACAACCCAAAACTAACCAGCTGATTATACATGATTAATTTAAACTAATGTGGAAGCTTAACACTTATATCGGGCTATTACGTTGATAATATAATCTATTACTCAACTGATTATATCACCCACTAGACATCTATTAAGAATTTAAATATCAGAATTTACAAACTTTAAAAGATGTAAATAAATAAAATTATAAGAATCATTTGAAATGATTTATAATATACAGATTCCTGCAGAAAATCCGGCAGAATTCCATTTGTAAATCGACTACCAAAATTTTTCATTTTGACTTAAAGTCATCCTGCAAGTTCAAAACCAATATTTCAAAATAACAACCAACCAGTGGCACAAGCGCCAAACATTCTGAAATCACATCACCTCGTAGGGTGAAATCTTTTCTCCAATAATTCAAAATAATTGCTAAAATAATTTTTTTGAATAAAAGATATCCTTTACTTACATTCTTTTATGTGATTGGTTGAGAATACTTTGTTGATTACTAATTTTTAGGCTTGCAGCTGCTATTGACTTCGTCAATCTCAATCTTCTCAAATTCTGTCCCTCACCAGGACAGGTTCAAAGAACAAAACCACATAGTCAGCTTATGCTGAGTACACATTTAGCATAGCTTAAATCTTCTCACAACCCAATCAAAATACTGATTAAATATAACATATAGCGGAAAAGAACTCTTATAACAATATTTACACAAAATGATTGGGCACTGCTTTCTGACTGTACAACGACTCTAATCTTTAGGTAGGTCATGTATCGGCATGTAGTATTAGCTAACAGACTGAGCACAATACCATACTATAAATTTGTCTACATTTGCAGGTAGGATTTATTTATCATATCCTACAAAACATTTAATTTTGCAAACACAACAATATATAAATACGTTATAAAACATTTTTCTTTACTCTTTATTTTCTGTTTTTGTAAATCAAATATCTTTCCACTTTCTTTGCCAACACATTTTCTTTCAAGATTAGAAATCACCATTCAATGGGAACATTCTTTTCTGTTTTCTTTACTAAAGCTTTTACTTTCAAAGTCTTTAAATCATAAAACTATGGAATGGAACGAACTTCCTTTTCCATCGGGCTAGCTAGGCCCTCCGGATAACTATTAGACAAAGATCCCTAGTGTGCACACCCCACAAACGGTCAAACCGTAGCAGAAGATCTAAGTCCGAGGTACTAATCAACGATTCAACGTACCCCAAACTATTAAGTAGTGTCGAGATAATCCCAACGAGGTTCCAATTCCTTGAGACACCATTTAAGTAGTCCCAACCGTTTCAAAACATAAAACAATCTATAAGGCTTTTCTAGAACTATTTTGTACTTTCGAAAATCAAGAACAAACTTTCTATATTCGGAACAATATCTTCCTATATTCAAATCAATCTTAACTAAAGTGAGATACACACATTTAAAATCATTTCTCGTAACTATTAAAGATTTTAGTAAGAAATCCAACCTTTTCAATTATAGCAAGACAACAAGCTTAGACAATATAGTTTATCAATGAAATCCAAATCTTCAATGTGTACACATATGTACTTAGTAATAACTAACAATAGATTTGACTTAACTAGCTAATAAGCTTTGCTTAATATTAGTTTTATGAACAACAACTTTATGTTGAAAGTTTAATACAGCTAATTCCTATGTCTTATTTAGTTAAACCACCAATTCTCCTTTATTTCAAGCATCCACATTTTCTGAGTTCTTGATACTCCTAAACTAAATGATACTCATGAACAAGGTAGGCATAAACTCTATTTAACTTAGTCGCTTAACATATAATATGTAATCATTTCGACAACTTAACCTAATTCTAACTTCGTAGTTTACTTCATCAATTCCCACTAGCCATTTCAACTTATATTCGAACTTACTAACTTTAAATACATAATTCTCATCTCATAACCTTTAAACTAACAAGATCATCTCAGAAACCTTAATCAGGAAAGGTTAACCATCGTAAACACCACACATTATTAATCCAACAAAAGGCATTTATCATATCAACGTACTTTTTAAGTTCCAATACTTCAAACTCATATTGTCGATCCCAACACTAGTGGAAAAAAAGCTATTGGCTGCTATTAATTGGCTGCGGTTTAGAATTATACGTAGCCAAAAATCAAATTTCAAAAAAAAAAATACACAATGGCTGTGGTTCACTCAATGTTCGCAGCCAATAATGGGCAAAGGTTGCGGTTCACACAATGTCCGCAGCCAATAAGTGTTTTTTTCGAATTAAATAAAAAAAAGAGGGCAAAGGCCGCGGTTTCTTTGCTGTCCGCAGCCAATAATTCTTTTTTCATAAACTTAACGTTATGATTTTTAAACCTACTGTTTCATTTCATTTCATTCAACAAAAAAATACGCGCCTTCCTTCTTCTCCTTTCATCTGCTTCTTCATTCAAACCTACTTTGCTGTTCAACCCAATTTCGTTGTTCAAGCTTTTGTTGTTCAAGCTTCGTTTTATTGTTGTTGGGCTTTCTTCATAACCCAATTTCGTTGCTGCTTCTTCTTTTCTGCCTTCCTTCGTTTTATTCAAGCACAAAATTTTTTTGTTCAACCTAGTTTTATTCAAGCTTCGTTGCTGTTCATTAGCGAAATTCTTGCTGTTGTTGGGCTTTCTTCATAACCCAATTTTGTTGCTGTTCAACCTAGTTTTAAGTTCAAGCTTTTTTCTTCAAGGTATAACCCAGGTTGTTTGTTTTATACTAATTTTTTGTTTTATGATATCTTTGATACTTAGGATTTTGTGTGTTTAAATATAATTCAGTTGTTTTTATTAAACAAGCATGTGTGCGTATAGTTTGAACAAGCTAGGTTAATGTTTGAACAAACATGTGTGCATATAAGGTTAGTGTTTGAACAAACATGTTATTGCATTTATAACTAATTAGGAATTATTTTTTATGGGTTGATGTTATAATTTGTTTGTTGATTATTTTGTTTAGTTGTTTAAGTTGTTTAATTTATAAATTTTATGTATGTAGTTTACTTATGTACGTTGTTTAATTTATTTTGTTTAGTTGTTTAATTTGTTAATTAATTATGTATGTAGTTTATTATGTATATGTATGTAGTTTGATTTATTATGTATGTAGTTTACTTATGTATCACAATAGTGTACTTATGTACTTAGTTTGTTAATTAATTAAAATATACATAATTTGAATAATTTAAATAATAAGAAGGTTAAATATGGTAAATTTGGGTTATCTAGGGTTAAGTATATATATACTTATGTATGTAATGTGTATTAATTTTGTTTTGAATTAAATAATCACACTTAGGATGACAAAAGATCGTTCTTGGATGTATGGAAGCATTGAATCGTCAGAATTTATTGATGGCGTATTAGAATTTTGTAGTGTTGCGGTTGAACATCAAGTTAGGACGGGGGGAGTTGGTTTTTATTGCCCATGTGTCAATTGTGGCAATGTATCAAAGGTAGATAGTAGGGGTGTTCATAATAACCCGACCCGAAAAATCCGACCTGATTTATCTGGTACCCGGTTTTTAAAATCGGGTAATTTACCCGGTTTTTGCAAACCGGATAATCCGGGTCGATTTTAAAACCGGGTCACGAATTTTTGAAAACCGGGTACCCGGTATCTGGTTTTCTTTATTTATTTTTTTTTAAAATTTTTTTCATAAATAAAAAGATTATGATATCTCTTAAGCTAACCTTGGATTGAATATTTTTGGAGAGCTAGTATTTGAATTTTATAGTTGTTCTTACTTAAACTCATGAATAATAATATTATTCTTTTATTTTCTTAATTAATCTTTTATGACTAATTAAGTTAAAGATTTTTAGAGAGTTTATATTTAAATTTTATATAAAAAAAATATTTTAAGTGAAAATAGAGATAAACAAATATATCGTTGAACGACAAAACGACAAAAAAATTAAAAACTAAAACCATTATAATAAAACCGGGTATCCGGTTTCCGACCCGGTTTAAACCGGGTACCCGAATTTCGGATACCCGGTTTAAACCGGGTCAGAACCGGATCGCAATTTTAGGTACCCGAAAAATCGGGTACCCGAATTTTGGGATCCGGGTCAACCCGGTACCCGGTTTTGAACACCCCTAGTAGATAGTGTTTATATACTTAGGGAGCACATACTTCGACGTGGGTTTAGGCCTCAATATCATGTTTGGGTTTGGCATGGTGAGAAGGGAGTTTACAAGGAAAAGAGTGTTGTTGAGGATGTCAATAATGTGGCCGATGTCAATGAGGATGTAGTGGAACGTGTTGATGAAGAGAATGTCGATGAGGATGTGGATCGTGTTGATGAAATGATGGAGTGAGTCGAGGATGAGTTAGGAAAACGTCCTCGTGTATTTGACTTGTTGACAGAGGCTTCTCAAAAGCCTTTGTATCCTGGATATACAAAGTTTACCAAACTTACAGCAGTTTTGACAATTTGCAACATTAAGTCAAAATTAAATTAGAGTGACACTAGTTTCACAATGTTATTAGAAGCGTTAGGTGAGATGCTTCCTGAGGGAATGAACTTCCTAAAAACTAATGTGTCCTTTCGGGTTAGAGTACCAGAAGATTCATGCGTGTCCGAATGATTGTGTATTGTATCCAAATGAAAACGAGAACTTAGAAGAGTGTCCTAGGTGTGGGTTATCGCGTTACAAGCGTAAAGGGGCTCAGGATGCTAAAGGGCCCCCGGCTAAGGTATTGTGGTATCTTCCCATAATACTTAGATTCAAGCGTTTGTTTTCTATAAAGAAAGATGCGTTAAATTTGAGGTGGCATGCAGATAGGGTAAAGAAAGATCACTTGCTCACACATCCATCCGATTCTCCGGAGTGCAAGAGTATTGATAGGTTGCACAAGACTTTTGGGGATGAAGTTCGTAATTTAAGGCTCGGACTGTGCACGGATGGAATAAACCCATTTGGCAATCTTAGTTCTCAACATAGTACTTGGCCGGTACTTTTAGTGATCTATAATTTGCCACCTTGGTTGTGTATGAAGCGTAAGTACATTATGCGTTCTCTTCTTATCTCGGGTCCTAAGCAACCTGGCAATGACATAGATGTATATCTTGCACCTCTCGTTGAGGATTTGAGAAAGATGTGGGATGAAGGAGTTTTCGTGTTTGATGCATATGCTAATGAGGAGTTCACCTGGCGTGCAATGCTTTTATGCACCGTTAACGATTTTTTGGCATATGGAAACTTATCAGGGTATAAGAACAAAGGGAAGAAAGCGTGCCCAATATGTATTGATGACATGGAATTCACGTGGATTCCTAAGTGTAAACATGTATTCATGAACCATCGAAAGTTCCTCCCACGAAATCACCAATACTGTAAGAAGAAGAAGATGTTCAACGGGGAGGTTGAGGACCGTGTAGCTCGTCGACCGTTGACCGGTTATGAGGTTTACAAACAGGTTTAAGGGGGTTGAGACTGTATTTGGTAAAACAGGGAAAGTACAAGGGGGTGAAGACCGACTGTGGAAAAAAAATTCAATCTTTTGGATGCTTCCATATTGGAGAGATCTACAGGTTAGGCATTGTCTTGACGTTATGCATATAGAGAAAAATGTATGCAATGCCATACTTGGGAGTCTCATGAACATTTCGGGTAAGACAAAGGATGTTAAGGTCGTGCGAGATTACTTTGAATGTAAGGGTATTCGTCTGGAGTTGTGGGCACAGGTTAAGGTGAGTAAGAAAAGGGAAAGGTAGGTAAGAAGAAGATGAGTAGTGAAAAAGTTTATTTGCCTCCAGCTTGCTACACATTGTCTAAAGCAGAGAAGCGGGCCTTTTATGAGTCTTTGTATGGCATTAAGGTTCCGTCTGGGTACTCATCCAACATGAAGAGATTTGTGACCCTAAATGGTGAATAGAAGTTGGGAAGCATGAAATCTCACGATTGCCATGTAATGACGCAAGTGTTCTTACCGATTGCACTCCGTGGAATACTGCCAAAACATGTGAGATATGCTATTACCGAGCTATGTTCGTTCTTCAACAAAATTTGTAGTAAAGTTCTTGATCCCTTTAAACTTGACGCTCTTCAAGTCGACGTAATTGTAACTTTATGCAAGTTTGAGATGTATTTTCCACCTTCTTTCTTTGACATAATGGTTCATCTTATTGTTCATCTTGTTCGTGAAATCAAGCTTTTGGGCCCAGTTTTTTTAAGGTGGTGTTATCTTTTTGAGAGACACATGGGTGTTTTCCAAAACAAAGTGAGGAATCCAGCATAACCAGAGGGGAGTATGATTCAAGGCACTGTAAGCGATGAGATTGGTAACTTTATAGCCGAGTATATGGCTATGGCAAAGCTTATTGGACTTCCCACCTCTCGACATGAAGGAAGACTTGAGGGAAAAGGAACAATTGGCTCCAAAACAATCACACCTTCTCGGGATAGTCTTCTACAAGCACACCTGTATGTGTTGCATCATATTTTAGAAGTTCATCCTTTTTTGAATGAGCATTTTGATATATTGCGCGCAAAATATCCTTCTAAAGGTGATAGGGCATTGATGTAGTTGCATAACAAGACGTTTATTGAATGGTTTCATAATCGTATCTGAAATTGTTAAGTGGTTAGCTTTTGGTCCTCGTGATGATGTCAACAAATATGAGGGTTACGATGCTAATGGGTTCACATTTTGGACTGAGGGTCAAGATAAGAAGTCATCGTATCTGCAGAATAGTGGCGTTTCTATTTTGTCGTCATCTACATTTTACGCGAGTGCCAAGGATCAATCGCCGGTTGATGCTAAATCGGTATACTACGTGCGGGTACATGAAATGTGGGAGCTTGACTATTGTACTTTCACTATGGGTCTTTTCAAATGCAAGTGGGTGGATAATAATCGACGATGCGTTAAAAATTACGACCCTTCTGGATTCACTCTTGTAGACTTGGATCGTTTGCGTGATAGTGAGGAGCCATTCATACTAGCCACACAAGCCAACAAAGTATTTTACATTGAAGACCCTTCTGATACCGGGAAAAAGAAGTATCCTTGATATAGGTGATGTTGAAGATGAGGAAGAATATAATGCTTTTGAAGACTCCCTACCCTTTATCAATCCAAAATCAGTGAATGAAGATGATGAAGATGTTGGTTATATGCGTGTAGATCACACAGAAGGAATACATTTGAATTAATTGATTCACAAGGTATGAATTATTTAAGGTTTTGAAGGATTTTTGTCACTTTCGCGCGTAAAATAGTCTAAACTTGGTTTGTTATGCATTAAACTTGGCACACAACACTATTTGGTATATATTATTGTGTTGAAGTAGTTAGAATTGAAAATAATTGTCATATGCTTGAAATTAAATGTTAAGTTGCATTTTTAACGGTTTTGAAGGATTTTTGTCACTTTCGTGCGTAAAATAGCTTAAACTTGGTTTGTTATGCATGAAACTTGGCACACAACACTATTTGGTATATATTATTGTGTTGAAGTAGTTAGAATCGAAAATAATATTCATATGCTTGAAATTAAGTGTTAAGTTGCGTTTTTAACGGTTTTGAAAGAATTTTGTCACTTTCGCGCCTAAAATAGCTTAAACTTGGTTTTTTATGCATGAAACTTGGCACACAACACTATTTAGTATATATTATTGTATTGAAGTAGTTAGAATCGAAAATAATTGTCATATGCTTGAAATTAAGTGTTAAGTTGCGTTTTTAACGGTTTTGAAGGATTTTTGTCACTTTCGCGCGTAAAATAGCTTATACTTGGTTTGTTATGCATGAAACTTAGCACACAATACTATTTGGTATATATTATTGTGTTGAAGTAGTTAGAATCGAAATAATTGTCATATGCTTGAAATTAAGTGTTAAGTTGCGTTTTTAACGGTTTTGAAGCTCAAACATGTTCTAATGTATTTCTATTCAAATTCTTTCAGGTACTTTATCTACAATGGATCTTTTCAGAGAAATTGTGCCCGGTTGATGCTAAATCGGTATACTACGGGCGGGTACATGACATATGGGAGCTTGACTATTGTACTTTCACTATGGGTCTTGTCAAATGCAAGTGGGTGGATAATAATCGACGATGCGTTAAAAATGACAACCCTTGTGGATTCACTCTTGTAGACTTAGAACGTTTGCGTGATAGTGAGGAGTCATTCATACTAGCCACACAAGCCAACCAAGTATTTTACATTGTAGACCCTTCTGATAAAAATTGGTCTATTGTTATACCGGGAAAAAGAAGTATCCTTGGTATAGGTGATGTTGAGGATGAGGAGGAATATAATGCTTTTGAAGACTCCCCACCCTTTATCAATCCAAAATTGGTGAATGAAGATGATGAAGATGTTGGTTATATGCGTGTAGATCGCACGAAAGGAATACATTTGAATTAAGTGATTCACAAGGTATGAATTATTTAAGTGTTTTGAAGCGTTTTTGTCACTTTTGCGCGTAAAATAGCTTAAACTTGGTTTGTTATGTACGAACTTGGCACACCACACTATTTGGTATATGCTTGAAATGAAGTGTTAAGTTGCGTTTTTAACGGTTTTGAACGGTTTTTATCACTTTCGCGCGTAAAAGACCTTAAACTTGGTTTGTTATGCACGAAACTTGGCACACAACACTATTTGGTAAATATTATTGTGTTGAAGTAATTAAAATCGAAATTAATTGTCATATGCTTGAAATGAAGTGTTACGTTGCAATTTTCACGGTTTTGAACTATTTTTGTCATTTTCGCGCGTAAAATAGCTTAAACTTGGTTTGTTATGCACGAAACATGGCACACAACCCTATTTGGTATATATTATTGTGTTGAAGTAGTTAGAATCGAAAATAATTGTCATATGATTGAAATGAAGTCTTAAGTTGCGTTTTTAAAGGTTTTGAAAGATTTTTGACACTTTCGCGCGTAAAATAGCTTAAACTTGGTTTGTTATCCATGAAACTTGGCACACAACACTATTTGATATATATTATTTTGTCGAAGTTGTTAGAATCGAAATTAATTGTCATATGCTTGAAATGAAGTGTTAAGTTGCGTTTTTAAGTATTTTGAAGCGTTTTTATCACTTTCGCGCGTAAAATAGCTTAAACTTGGTTTGTTATGCACGAAACTAGGCACACAATACTATTTAGTATATATTATTGTGTTGAAGTTGTTAGAATCAAAAATAATTTTCATATGATTGAAATGAATTGCTAAGATGCGTTTTTCACGGTTTTGAAATATTATTGTCATTTTCGCGCATAAAATAGCTTAAACTTGGTTTGTTATGTATGAAACTTGGCCCACAACACTATTTGGTATATATTATTGTGTTGAAGTTTTTGCAATCGAATATAATTGTCACCTGCTTGAAATTAAGTGTTAAGTTGCGTTTTTAAGGGTTTTGAAGCGTTTTTGTCTCTTTCGTGCGTAAAATAGCTAAAAATTGGTTTGTTATGTACGAAACTTGGCACACAACACTATTTGGTATATATTATTGTGTTCAAGTAGTTAGAATCGAAAATAATTGTCATATGATTGAAATGAAGTGTTAAGTTGCGTTTTTAAGTATTTTGAAGCATTTTTGTCACTTTCGCGCGTAAAATAGCTTAAACTTGGTTTGTTATGCACGAAACTTGGCAGACAACACTATTTGGTATATATTATTGTGTTGAAGTTGTTAGAATCAAAAATAATTTTCATATGATTGAAATGAAGTGGTAAGATGCGTTTTTCACGGTTTTGAAATATTAGTGTCATTTTCGCGCATAAAATAGCTTAAACTTGGTTTGTTATGTACGAAACTTGGCCCACAACACTATTTTATATATATTATTATGTTCAAGTTGTTGCAATCGAATATAATTGTCATATGCTTGAAATTAAGTGTTAAGTTGCGTTTTTAACGGTTTTGAAGTGTTTTTGTCACTTTCATGCGTAAAATAGCTAAAATTTAGTTTGTTATGCACGAAAGTTGGCACACAACACTATTTTGTATATATTATTTTGTTGAAGTTGTTAGAATCGAAAATAATTGTGATGTGCTTAAAATGAAATGTTAAGTTGCGTTTATAACGGCTTTGAACGATTTTTGTCACTTTCGCGCGTAAAATAGCTTAAACTTGGTTTGTTAATTACAAAACTTGGGATACAACACTATTGTGTATATATGATTGTGTTGAAGTTGTTAGAATCGAAAATAATTATCATATGCTTGAAATGAAGTGTTAAGTTGCGTTTTTAACGGTTTTGAACGATTTTTGTCTCTTTCGTGCGTAAAATAGCTTAAACTTGGTTTGTTATGCACAAAATTTGGCACAAAACACTATTTGGTATAAAATATTGTGTTGAAGTTGTTAGAATCGGAAATAATTGTCATATGATTGAAATGAAGTGTTAATTTGCGTTTTTAAAGGTTTTTAAGGATTTTTGACACTTTCACGCGTAAAATAGCTTAAACTTGGTTTGTTATCCATGAAACTTGGCACACAACACTGTTTGGTATATATTATTTTGTTGAAGTTGTTAGAATCAAAATTAATTGTCATATGCTTGAAACTAAGTGGTAAGATGCGTTTTTCACGGTTTTGAAATATTATTGTCATTTTCGCGCATAAAATAGCTTAAACTTGGTTTGTTATTTACGAAACTTGGCCCACAATACTATTTTGTATATATATTATTGTGTTCAAGTTGTTGCAATCGAATATAATTGTCATATGCTTGAAATTAAGTGTTAAGTTGCGTTTTTAACGGTTTTGAAGCGTTTTTGTGACTTTCGTGCGTAAAATAGCTAAAATTTAGTTTGTTATGCACGAAACTTGGCACACAACACTATTTTGTATATATTATTTTTTGAAGTTGTCAGAATCGAAAATAATTGTGATATGCTTAAAATGAAATGTTAAGTTGCGTTTATATCGGTTTTGAACGATTTTTGTCACTTTCGCGCGTAAAATAGCTTAAACTTGGTTTGTTAATTATAAAACTTGGGACACAACACTATTTGTTATATATTATTGTTTTGAAGTTGTTAGAATCGAAAATAATTATCATATGCTTGAAATGAAGTGTTAAGTTGCGTTTTTGAAGGTTTTGAAGGATTTTTGTCACATTCGCGCGTAAAATAGCTTAAACTTGATTTGTTATGCATGAATCTTGGCACACAACACTTTTTGGTATAGATTATTCAGTTGAAGTATTTAGAATCGAAAATAATTTTCATATGCTTGAAATGAAGTGTTAAGTTGCAATTTTCACAGTTTTGAACTAGTTTTGTTATTTTCGAGCGTAAAATAGTTTCAACTTGGTTTGTTATGCACGAAACTTGGCACAAAAAACTATTTGGTATATATTATTGTGTTGAAGTTGCTTGAATCGAAAATAATTGTCATATGCTTGAAATAAAGTCTTAAGTTGCGTTTTTAACGGTTTTGAACGATTTTTGTCACTTTCGCGCGTAAAATAGCTTAAACTTGGTTTGATATGCACGAAACTTGGCACACAATACTATTTGGTATATATTATTGTGTTGAAGTTGTTAGAATCAAAAATAATTTTCAGATGATTGAAATGAATTGGTAAGTTGCGTTTTTCACGGTTTTGAACTATTTTTGTCATTTTCGCGCATAAAATAGCTTAAACTTGGTTTATTATGTACGAAACTTGGCACACAACACTATTTGGTATACATTATTGTGTTGAAGTTGTTGCAATCGAATATAATTGTCATATGCTTGAAATTAAGTGTTAAGTTGCGTTTTTAACGGTTTTGAAGCGTTTTTGTCACTTTCGTGCGTAAAATAGCTAAAACTTGGTTTGTTTTACACGAAACTTGGCACACAACACTATTTAGTATATATTATTCTGTTGAAGTTGTTAGAATCGAAAATAATTGTGATATGCTTAAAATGAAATGTTAAGTTGCGTTTTTAACGGTTTTGAACGATTTTTGTCACTTTCGCGCGTAAAATAGCTTAAACTTGGTTTGTTACTTACAAAACTTGGCACACAACACTATTTGGTATATATTATTGTGTTGAAGTTGTTAGAATCGAAAATAATTGTCATATGCTTGAAATGAAGTGTTAAGTTGCGTTTTTAACGGTTCTGAAGCGTTTTTGTCACTTTCGCTCATAAAATAGCTTAAACTTAGTTTCTTATGCACGAAACTTGACACACAACACTATTTGGTATATATTATTGTGTTGAAGTTGTTAGAATTAAAAATAATTGTCATATGCTTGAAATGAAGTGTTAAGTTGCGTTTTTAACGGTTTTGAAGCTCAAACATGTTCTAATGTATTTCTATTTATATTCTTTCAGGTACTTTATCTACAATGCATCTTTTCAAAGACAAAATTGTGCCCGAGATTGAGACTTTGGATGACGTGGTTCATAGTGAGTCGGATAAGGACTATGATCTGACGAAGGAAAATGATATAAATGATGATGATCATGCCAATGAGGATGACGACGCACTTGTTAGATACGAGCAATCGACTGATGATGCTCATCCAATTAATGATATGGTCATTGTCGCAGATTCTCCTACTACAATAGTGACATCTAAGAAACGAAAAAGGCGAGGTCCTACGAAAAACCTCAAAGTCACGGACCCCATGCACCTCGAATACAACGCATTGGGTTAGCCTTGTGGAAAGTGGCGTAGGCAATATGGAAAACAATTAGGCCTATCTATTCGCAAGATTTCCGTATTGCACGCGTGGAACGAGGTGCCAGAGGGTTTGAAGAAGTCACTATGAAATGATACTATGGTAATTGGTAAGCAACTTTAGTATTTTATTCATTACTTTCATTTTAAAATTAATTGAATTGACATTAATTACTAATTATAATTTTTTTTTTAGAATCTTTTTCACATCGAGCACGACGAAGAAAAGAAGAGGATTTTTCTTTCAGCTGTTGCTGAAACATTCGGAGATTTCAAATTTAAGCTCGTAGCTTGCTGAATCACAAAGAAGAGTCACCGTCAGACCAAGAAGGTCAAAACGGGAAACGAAGGTGGAGAAGAAGCACCTTCAAAGATGTCGTATGAGATATGGCCTAACATATCGAAGAATGAATGGGAGGCGTTTGTTGCCAAAAAAAAAACTCTCAACGAAGTTGTAAGTATTCCATATTATAGCTTTTCATTTTAATTTACTTCCTTTGATTTAAATATTAAACTAATAATATATGACATTTGACTTCTGTTGATTAATTAGGAAAAACGTGGTAAAGCTTCCGAGTCAGCAAAGAAAAGGAAGTTTTACCATCACATGGGCCCAAGAAAGTACGATGAGGCCCGAAAAGAGTGGGTGGATGCGGGATTATACCCCAATCAGAGTCCAACCCCGAACTCATCTACGACTACCTCCGCATCCGTGAATACTCCTGATCGGGTGCGGGATTGGTACTGCGGGCTTCATGCTCGAGATGAAAGTGGTAAATTTACCATTCCTGATCCGGGAACGAAGAAGATTGCGGATGCTGTGGTGAGTTTTCATATTATTTAAGTATATTCTTGATTTGTTATATACTTAAACTAATTGAGCGTTTTTATTTGAAAAGATGGGCTGGAAGGAAAAAGAAGCTATGGGGAGTTCACCCCAAGAAGCAATGTTGATGCATTGCATATGATCTTAGGGAAAGACCATCAAGGGCGGGTAGTTGGCAAAGGAGGTGTCCGCGTGGGCGTAAGGAAGGCATTCGGCAATGAGTGCGTTGCTACTCAATCTAGAACGATGCCATCACTTGATGAAGTAGAGAAACGACTCAAGGAAAAAATCACAGCCGATGTCACAGCCAATGTTAGAGCACAAGTGACAAAGGACGTTCTCGACAAGTTGGCATCGCTGTTGCAGAAGATAGGAGCACCCACTGTTGACATGGCAAATTTGATTGTCGAAGACCAGCAAAGTCAACATGGGGATCCTAAGGCTTCGGTAGAGCCATTACCCGAGCCCATTACCCCCGTAGCACACCAACCCACTCATACCCGTAGCACACCCAAGCCACACAATCCCACACCGGAGACCATGAACTCCGTTGCTCAGGTTCCGGATCCTTTTCCCGAGCCAGTGGTAAAGGTACATATAGTTTTTAAATATATAAACGCGTATTTATTTAAATTGCAACGTGTTTTAATAATTTATTATGATGTTAATTGTACTAAACGACAAAATTTTCATGAGGCGAGTCCTTGCTCTCTTTTGCTGCCTCAGTTAGGCGTTGCTCGTGGTGGCGACTTAACTGAGGTTGCTTACGGTATGGCGCAACCAACCCATAAGGGGCAAACAGTGCATTCAGTGCCTGTTACAAGTGGCCACATTAGTGTGACGGTGGAAACTATCATAAAGGGGTTCAAAGATTTCCCACTTCCGGTTCCAATGCCAGAATAGACCCTTGAGAAAACTATCGGACGCCCAAGGTAGTTTCGTCACATGGCCATTTGTGTTTGGGTCCGATTCACTGCCAAGGTAATAATCTTTTGTATTATCTTATTTGTTTTTATTATTTCAATTCCGTGATTATTACACTAATTTAATTTTATAAATTGAAATAGGAAAAGAGTTCAAAGGGCTCTAAGAGAGAGATCGGTTCCTCATCGTCGGTGGCAATCACTCCACTCTTGACTAATGAGGAGCTTAAACATCTCTCTCTAGATTGCCTGTCGCTGCACAAAGGTGCATCACGCATGCGTGAGGAGGACCCAATTATTCTACCCCTGAGCACGGAACAATTCTGCTTTGTCGAGGAGCCTAGCGTCATTATTGGTCCTAGTGACATTGGGCAATTTTTGTGAGGGGAGATGTTGAATATCGCCCTTATCCATGTCTACATGATGCATGTGATGTGCTTATCATACAATTTAGGTTTTATTGTTTAATTGTTTTAATAATCGAATTACTGACAAAATTTTCTTATTCGTGAGTTTAGTGCGGCTTACGAGGAGTTGAATTGCCTCGAACCTCCAATAAAATTTGGATGGTTTGATGCTGAGTCGATTTCGGGTGGTAAGAGGCAGACTGATCCAGATGACGTCAAAACATACGTTGAACGTGCTCTAAAACATTCATTTGCATCTAAACATACGTTCATTCTGGCCCCATACTATGAAAGGTGGTTAGTTTTATTTTTGAAATTGAACTTATATTTTGATTTTTACTTATGTTCACCTATTCTCTATCTTGTTGATTTAAAATCGTGGTTTTTGTAGTGTGCATTGGATACTTTTGGTCATATATCCTATGGCGAATACAGTGCACGTCTTCGACTCATTACATCAAGGACAAGCCATGCCTCGCAACATAAAATTCAAAGCTTTGTTGAATGCGTAACTTTATCAATTGTCAACCAATTTTATTTAAGTTTTATAAGAAATAGTATTAAATAAATATTCATTCTTTCCCCATGTGTTTCAGTGTTATGAAGAAAATGCGTGGGGAAATGGGATCTGCTGTGAGAGCCACATACCCGAAATGGAAAGCAGTAAAGGTACATATAACACTATTTAGTATATAATATTGTGTTGAATTAGTTCGAATTGAAAACAATTGTCAAATGATTGAAATTAAGTGTTAAGTTGCGTTTTTAAGTGTTTTGAAGGATTTTTGTCACTTTTGCACGTAAAATAGCTTAAACTTGGTTTTTTATGCACGAAACATGGCACACAACACTATTTGGTATATATTATTGTGTTGAAGTAGTTAGAATCGAAAATAATTGTCATATGATAGAAATTAAGTGTTAAGTTGCGTTTTTAAAGGTTTTGAAGGATTTTGACACTTTCGCACGTAAAATAGCTTACACTTGGTTTGTTATCCATGAAACTTGGCACACAATACTATTTGGTATATAGTATTGTGTTGAAGTTGTTAGAATTGATAATAATTATCATATGCTTGAAATGAAGTGTTAAGTTGCGTTTTTAAGTGTTTTGCAGCGTTTTTGTCACTTTCGCGCGTAAAATAACTTAAACTTGCTTTGTTATGCACGAAACTTGGCACACAACACTATTTGGTATATATTATTATGTTGAAGTAGTTAGAAACAAAAATAATTGTCATATGCTTGAAATGAAGTGTTAAGTTGCGTTTTTAAAGGTTTTGAAGGATTTTTGACACTTTCGCGCGTAAAATAGCTTAAACTTGGTTTGTAATGCACGAGACTTGTCACACAACACTATTTGGTATATATTATTGTGTTGAAGTAGTTAGACTCAAAAATAGTTGTCATATGATTGAAATGAAGTGTTAAGTTGCGTTTTAAAAGGTTTTGAAGGATTTTTGACACTTTCGCGCGTAAAATAGCTTAAACTTAGTTTGTTATGCACGAAACTTGGCACACAACACTATTTGGTATATATTATTGTGTTGAAGTTGTTAGAATCAAAAATAATTGTCATATACTTGAAATGAAGTGTTAAGTTGCGTTTTTAATTTGGCACTAACATATATAATATTTTTTTAATAGTGTTTTCAACAAAAAAATAGCATTTCCTGCGGCTACTACGTGCTTAAATTTATGGAAGATATCATAAATGCCGTGAAGAATGTCGGGGTACAAAGTATTTATTCCGTAAGTATTTATTATGTTTTTAAATTAGAATATTATAAATATTTATTAGAAAATCTATCGTACATATGTACTAACTTTTTAATAATTTGTTTTAATACGTTGATTATATACGACACTCCAAGGGAAACACGCGAATTGACGGAAACGGAAATACGCGAAGTGAAAGACAAAGTTTCCGTGTATATTTCTAATTTATGTTGGTAGCTTATGTTTCGTAGTGTACGTTAAGTTTATGTATATTAATTTGTATATATTATATATATTATATAATTTGTTTGTAAATGCACAAATTTTTTATGTATATATATATATATATATATATATATATATATATATATATATATATATATATATATATATATATATATATATATATATATTATATATATATATATATATATATATATATATATATATATATATATATATATGTATATTATTTTGGTGATAATTAATGGTGATTGTAGCTGGTTTATTATCGTTAAATATTTTTTATTTTATAATTAGGATAATATATACAAATATCAATAAAACAAAAAAAAATAAAAAAAAACCATTACATTGGCTGCGGTTTGGGACCTGTCCGCAGCCAATAATGTGCCCCAAATATCAATAAAACTATTTTTTTACTGCGATTTTTAACTGCAGCCATTGTTTAAAACTATTAGCTGTTACCACAAGTGCTTCGGTCCAAAACTACAGCCTTTAGTGGCCTAAAAACCGCAGCCTATGAGGTTTTTTCCACTAGTGCAAGTTAAACATCTATTGCAAAAGTATATAAATTAATAATAACTTTTCATACTCGCTTGCTCAACTCCAATACATATTCATGCTCGTAATGTTATGTTCAACTTGAATACCCAAACCACTTAACCTATTGAGTCCATAATCAATTCATCAATTCCACTCTTTTATTCAAACTTATTTTCTAATTCCCCTTTCATTCCATACCACTCATCAATACTTATACAAATCCATATTCTCATTCTGGAATCATAAAACAAGTGAAAATACCCACTTATAATTAAAGCCATTTCATGTTCTAATCAAAATTAACCTTATCAATTATAACTTCCATTTTCAATTTACTTTCATCCTTCCGATTCAAAATTCATACTAGTCAAATTTATTTGACAGTCTTTCTTGGAATAACCTATAAATAACACATGACATTTCAATTGACTAACAATAATAGAAGACTTCTATATTTCAATTCTTAACAATTCCAAAGCTAACCCTTAACAAATCCGTTCGCGATCAAAACAAAATCAATTCGACATCATATTGTATACTTTATTTTAAAATAACTCTTGTTATGAACAATTGAACTAAATTTTTTTTGTTTCTTTTTTTTCAAACTTTCCCAATTAAACCTTAAATTGAAATAAATTAATCAAAATCTCAATCATCATTTGCTCACTTTGAACCAACAATAGCAATCTTTAAAAACTAGAAATCAACAACTAATAACAAGTTCTATTATACATAATTTAAATAAAGTTCAATAAAATTTATTTTGGTGAGGTGTACCTCAATCATACAATCCTTCAATTTCCATGGCAAATTGCTTCACATCACCTTCTTCATAATATTCTAATTAATGGGGAAGAGACTAACAACTATGTGTCGGTCGAATGAAGAGCCACTCATGGCGAGGTTGGCTGACAAGCTGTTGAGCAGCGGTGGCCGGCGACGGTGATGCAGTAGTGGCTTGCTTGGAGAAGACCTTTAGGGTGTGTTTGGCAAGAGGGACTTGAGGTTGGGGAATGAGATTTTTGGATAAAATTATAAAAAGTCCTTGTTTGTTTAAGGGAAATGGGAATTTAGAAAGGATGAGACTTGAGATTTAAGAAGGGAAAGTCTCACAAAAAAGGTCTTGGGGGAGGGTGGTATTTGTGGATGAGACTCGAATATTTATGAAAAGACAGTTTTGTCATTAATGAAAGTAAAGAAATCTAAGAGTTATAAGGACAATTTTGTAAATATAATCAATTTTTATCTAATTCCTTATCTATTTTTATCATTTTCCAAACAACGACATAAGACATTTATTTTCAAAGTCTCATCCTAAAGTCTCATTCTAAGTCTCAACTAAAGTCTCACAATTTCCATTCCAACATGCCAAACACCCCTTTAAGGTTTTATGGAATTCTCATCATTTTTGTTTTAGAGAGATATGGGGTTATTGGGATAAAGGAAGAAGATTAGGGAAAGTATACTTGGTTTTTGTGGTTCATCATGTGAACCTGATTTAAGCTTTCTTAATTATTATTATTATTAATTTTTTTTAATCCTTATCTCAACATCATTATTATTATTATTTACTTCCTTGAACTACTATTACTACTATTGCTTTTATCCGAGGAAGAATGGATAAATTGAAAATTGACTTTTAAATTTAAGAGTACTACTTTACTTATTTTTCAATTATATTTAAATTTATTTTATAGTATATTAGCTTTAGTATGATATTTGGTAATTTACATTTATAGCTTATAAACAAATACATTATGGCTTCCCCAAAATAATTCAAACCAAATAATATCTATTAGTTTAAAATATTAAATAGATTTTTGTTTTAAAACAAAACATTAACGAAATTTCTAACGTTAATCATGTTAATTAATTATAATAATCTTAGTTAAAATGGTAATCAAGGATGCTAAAAACGTAAATGTTACAAACTATATAGTTTTGCATAAAAATACACCTATCCAAATTTACAGATAGCGACCCCTCTACTATTATTCCTTAGGGCTACTCTCCTTTAGCTATCTTCTCTCTCACTATACCAAAATACTCACAATAAAATGTTATCGTTATAGCAATGGACACCTTTTAAAGATATTCATTTTAGGGAGAGAAGTAAAAGTTTTATAACCCTAAGCAATAATATCTTGCATTCTCTCTAAAAAATTTGATAACCCTAAGCCCAACCATCCCCTCCCCTCTCCTTATTCTTCTTCATTCTTGCTTAACCCCAAGCTGGCAGCCGTCGATTCCCCCGCACTCCAGCCGGTCCAAGTGAGTCTTCTTCCCCTTTCGTTTTTTGTGTTTAATTTTTGTTTAGCTCTTATTCTTCTTCTTCTTTGTGTTTAATCTTAGTTTTTTGTGTTTAATCTTTGTTTTTTGTGTGTTTTTCTGTGTTTATGTGTTCGATTTAGGGTTTTTCTGTTTGTTTTTCATTTTTCTATGTTTTGTTCTGTTCGTTTTTCATTTTTTGCCTGCTGTATCTTGCTGGGTATCTTCATTTTTCTGTGTTCGATTTAGGATTTTTCATTTTTCTGTTCGTTTATGTGTTCGATTTAGTGTTTTTCATTTTTCTATGTTCGATTTAGGATTTTTCTGTTCGTTTTTCATTTTTCTGTTTATGTGTTCGTTTCGGCCTAATCAATTTGGTTTTTGCGGTTTGGATTTGTTCTATAATTTACAAATGCGGTTTGGTTTAGAAACTAATTTGGTTTGTTGTTGGTCTAAAAATATGGAGACTGAATAAAATATGGTTTTAAATTGGTATCAGTTCTTTATTTCAGTCTTAATAGGAATGAACATGATGAGATTCCAAAAATTAGTATAACAATGGAATATAAATGTCATTACATTATGTAAGTTTGTAGTTTTTTCCTAGAGTTTGATTGCTATATTCTGATATATGTTGTATATTTTCATACTGATGTTTCCCTTGTATGCCTTCTGCTTCTTTTGATCTTAAGTACCAAAAAGTGTGAGCTTATTAGGGAATTATTGTAAGTTTTTCTTCAATGTGTTTTCTTGATGTGTAAGACTCGTAAACTTGTTCTTAGGTCTGAAAGATAAGTGAACTTAATCGATTGTGAATTACTAGAGCGTCAATGGCATCTTTTGAACCAATCATTCGCATGGATGAAAATGCATTTATTCGTGGAGAGAAGATGCAACAACCCAAAATGGGCAGGAAAGCTCTTACTGATATGAGTAATTCTAAGAAGCCGCTTGCAAAGGACAGGTCATTAATGAAGAATCTCAATAGTCTAAAGCACTGGAAAAGGTGGTGCAACCTAAAATTAGCAGGAAACCTCTTGGTGATTTAACAAACTCGAAGCAGCCATGTGTAAATGAAATATCATCCAAGAAAAGTTGTACTGAGAACGTTTCTGCTGTCAAGAAAGAGCAACTCTATAGTTTTGCATAAAAATACATGTATCCCAATTTACAGATAGTGACCCCTCTACCATTAGGCCTTAGGGCTACTCTCCCTTAGCGTTCTTATCTCTCATTGTACCCAAATACTCACAATAAAATGTTACCGTTGTAGCAATGGACGCCTTTTAAAGAAATTCCTTTTAGGAAGAGAATTAAAAGTTTGATAACCCTACGATGCCGTTCATGAAATTTCATAGGCCCTAGGCAAAATAGGAAAATAAGGCCCCTTCAATAATATTTCCAAACATTAAACATTTCATCACGAAAATACCAAATCTCTTGATTTATTATCAATATTATCCCAATCTTTGGGATCAAAGGAAACCATAGGTGACCTTATTTTTTCACCTTCTTGCATAGAATCACTTGAATTATCACCTTTATTGTCTTCATTGACATCATTATTAAAAAATTTATTAACATTCACATCTTCAACTAAATTAACATTTTCAGCAATATTATTCTCCAAATTTTCATAATCTTGCATAGGCTCACTTGAATTATCAACTTCATTGTCTTTATTGACATTATTATTAAGAAATTCATTGACATTCACATCTTCAACTAAATTAACATTTTCACCAATATTATTCTCCAAAGTTTCATTTATGTTCAAGTTATCATTGGAAATTCTTGCACTAGTGGAAAAAACCTTATTGGCTGCGGTTTTTGGGCCACCAAAGGTTGCGGTTTTGGACCCAAGCACTTGTGGTAGCAGCTGATAGCTTGAAAGAAAGGTTGCGGTTAAAAAACGCAGCAGATAAAAAACTTAAAGGCTGCGGTTTTTAGGCAAAACCGCAGCCAATAAGGCATTTTTTGAAAATTAAAAAAAACATTATTGGCTGAGGTTTTTGGAAAAACCGCAGCCAATACGTTTTTTTTAATTTTCAAAAATGCCTTATTGGCTGCGGTTTTGGCCAAGAACCGCAGCCTTTAATCCTTTTTTTTTTTGGTTATATTTATAATAAAATATAATAAACAATTAATAAAAATGCAGCAGCTATAATATATAAATGTGTAATATATATACATGCAGTTATAATATATAAATGTGTAATATATATATACAAAATCGTAAATAATTACTAAGAAATTTACATATATAACTACTACCAACATAAATTAACAAGATACACGGCAACCTTGTCTTTCACTTCACGCATTTCCGTGTCCGTCAATTGGCGTCGTTCTCTTGGAGTGTCTAAAATCTATATAAAATATTATATGAAATAATTAAAAAGTTAATACATATATATAATTATATTTTCTAATAAATATTATATAATATTATAATTTGAGAACATATATAATAAATACTTACGACATCAATGTTTTCTACCCCGATGAATCCATAAATTTAAGAACTTAGTAGCTGCAGTCAATGCTATTTTCTTGGTAAAAACACTATGAAAGATATATTTTATATGTTAGTGCCAAAAACGATTCAAAATCGTTCAAATCGCAACTTAACACGTAATTTCAAGCATATGAGTATTATTTTCGATTCTACCCACTTCGAAACAATAATATATACCAAATAGTGTTGTGTGCCAAGTTTCGCGTATAACAAACAAGTTTAAGATATTTTACGCGCGAAAGTGCCAAAAACGCTTCAAAACCGTTCAAATCGCAACTTAACAAGTAATTTAAGGCATATGACAATTATTTTCGATTCTAACTACTTCAACACAATAATATATACCAAATAGTGTTGTGTGCCAAGTTTCATGCATAAAAAAACAAGTTTAACCTATTTTACGCGCGAAAGTGACAAAAATCGTTCAAAACTGTGAAAATTGCTACTTAAAACTTAATTTCAAGTATATGAAAATTATTTTTGATTCTAACTACTTGAACACAATAATATATACCAAATAGTGTTGTGTGCCAAGTATCGTACATAACAAACCAAGTTTAAGGTATTTTACG
>CM033450.1:13672089-13966498 GCA_019425755.1 Amaranthus cruentus | reverse complement strand
GCAACTTAACACTTCATTTCAAGCATATGACAATTATTTTCGATTCTAACTACTTCAACACAATAATATATACCAAATAGTGTTGTGTGCCAAGTTTCATTCATAAAAAACCAAAATTAAGCTATTGTACGCGCGAAAATGACAAAAATAGTTCAAAACCGTGAAAATTGCAACTTAACACTTCATTTCAAGCATATGACAATTATTTTCGATTCTAACTACTTCAACACAATAATATATACCAAATAGTGTTGTGTGCCAAGTTTCATGCATAAAAAAACAAGTTTAACCTATTTTATGCGCGAAAGTGACAAAAATCGTTCAAAACCGTGAAAATTGCTACTTAAAACTTAATTTCAAGTATATGAAAATTATTTTTGATTCTAACTACTTGAACACAATAATATATACCAAATAGTGTTGTGTGCCAAGTATCGTACATAACAAACCAAGTTTAAGGTATTTTACCGCGAAAGTGACAAAAATCCTTCAAAACCTTAAAAAACGTAACTTAATACCTAATTTCGAGCATATGACAATTATTTTCGATTCTAACTACTTCAATACAATAATATATACAAAATAAGTTTGTGTGCCAAGTTTCGTGCATAACAAAACAAGTTTAGCTATTTTCTGGCTCTGAGAATTGAAAAATAGTTCAAAACCGTGAAAATTGCAACTTAACACTTCATTTCGAGCATATGACAATTATTTTCGATTCTAACTACTTCAATACAATAATATATACAAAATAAGTTTGTGTGCCAAGTTTCGTGCATAACAAAACAAGTTTAAGGTATTTTACGCGCGAAAGTGAAAAAATTCTTCAAAACCGTGAAAATTGCAACTTAACACTTCATTTCAAGAATATGACAATTATTTTCGATTCTAACCACTTCAACACAATAATATATACTAAATAGTGTTATATGTACCTTTACTGCTCTCCATTTCGGGTATGTGGCTCTTAAAGCAGATCCCATTTCCCCATGCATTTTATTCATAACACTGAATCACATGGCAAAGAATAAATATTTATTTAATACTATTCATTATAAAACTTAAATGAAATTGGTTGACAATTTATAAACTTACGCATTCAAAAAAGCTTTGAATTTTAGATTTGGGAGGCAGGGAACATTGTCCTTAATGTAATGAGTCAAAGGCGTGCTCAGAGTATTACATACATAGGACATATGACCAAAAAGTATCCAATGCACACTACAAGAAACCACGTTTTAAATCAACAAGATAGAAATAGGTGAACATAAGTAAAAATCAAAATATAAGTTCAATTTCAAAAATAAAATTAATCACCCTTTCATAGTATGGGGCGGAATAAGCGTGTGTTTAGATCAAATTAGATATTTGAGAACTTGCGTTCAGCGTATGCTTTGGCGTTATGCGGATCGGTCGGGGTAAATCCCGGAGGTTAGAGCAATTCAACTCCTGCAAGTAAGCGCCTAAACTCCGCGAATAAGAAATCGATGAGAACAATTAAACAATAAAACCTAATTGTAAGAATAAGAACATCACGTACATCATGTAGACATGGATAAAGGGCTGATATTCAACGCATCTCCCCTGCGCAAAAATTGCCGATGTCCACTAGCAGGCTAATAATGGCCTAGGCTCTGACCAAAGCGAGGGAATTGTTATTGCTCGGGGTAGGGAATAATTGCTCCTCATCCCTCTAGCGTCGCGAGGATGCACCTTTATGCGCACAGGGCAATCTAAGAGAGAGATGTTTAAGCTCCCCATCAATCAAGAGTGGAGTGATTGCCACATCGATGAGGCAGGTATCTCTCTTAGAGCCCTTTGAACTATTTTCCTATTTCAATTTTATGAGAATTAAATTAGTGTATAATCGCGGATTGAAATAATAAAAAAAACAAATAGATACAAAAGTGTATTACCTTGGCGTTGAATTGGACCCAACATATGGCCATGTGGCCAGAAACTACCTTGGCGTCAGATGGTTTCTCCGAGGTCGATACGGCGTTGGAGCGGAGTGAAATCTTGAACCCCTTTATAATAGTTTCACCGTCCGCACTAATGTGGCCCACTTACTACTAGCGAGGATGCACAGTTTGGCCCTTATAGGGTTGGATAAGTGCCTTACGTATGCCACTTCGTTAAAATTAAGCCACCCGACAGCGCCTAGCGAGGGCGGCGAAAGGACTGAGCTCTAAAAATTTTGTGTTTAGTACATTAACATCATAATGAATTATTCAAACGTTGCAATTTAAATAAATCGTGCTTATATATTTAAAACTATATATGTACATTTACAGCTGCGGGAAAAGGTTAGCGAACGAGCTAGGAGTTCATAGTCTCGGTTGTGGGATTATGTGGCTTTCAGATTGTGCTTACGGGTATGAGTGGGTTGGTGTGCCTCGGGGAGTAACAGGGGTGGGTGATTGGCTCACACCGAAGCTTAGGATCCGGAGTTGACTTTGCTTGTCTTCGCATCAAATTTGCCAAGTCGCCGATGGGTGCTATTATCTTACCTAATAGCGATGCCAGCTTTAGAGAACGTCCTTTGACTGGCGACATTGGGCTGATGATATCGGTGTGATTTGGCTGTGATTTTTTTTCGCCGAGTGGTTTCTAATTCCAATAAGTGATGGCATGGAATTGTGGATTATACAAGCGTCATTTCGTTCGGAGAATACCCTCCATATACGCATGGGCCTCGCTTGGCCTGCTACACAGCCCTTGATGGTCTTTCCCTAAAGACCATATGCAATACATCGACATTACCTCTTGGGAGTGAACTCAAGTAGCTTCTTTTCCTTCGACCCATCATGTTCCGATAAAAGCGTCAATTGGTTTTAAAAGTTATATAACAAATAAAGAATATACTTAAATAATATTAAAACTCACCACACATCCTTGAATCTTCTTAGTTCCCAGATCAGGGGAATGGTAAATTTACCGCTTTATCTGAGCTGGAGCCTTGTACCAGATCCAGCGCTCGATCCCGGGGTATTCCGCGGATCGGAGGTGATTAGATGAGTTGGTATTGGACTCTCATTGGGGTATAATCGCATCCCAACCCACTCTTTCGGACCTCATCATTTCTTGGGCCCGTAGCGATGAAGATAAACTTCCTTTTCTTTCAGCGACTCGGAAGCTTTTCGTTTATAATTAATCACGAGAGTCAAAATATCATATATTATTAGTTTAATAATTAAATCAAAAGTAAATTAAAATGAAAAGAAAAGCTACTTAATATGTGAATTATTATTATTATTCTTGAGAGTTTTGGCAATAAGCGCCTCAATTCATTCTTGATATGTTTGGCGTATATCTCATACGGCATCTTTGGGGTGCTCTTACTCACATGCGTTTCCGTTTTAGGCAGCTTCTTGATGGGTGACTCTTCTTTGTGATCCAGTGAGCTACGACTTGGATTTGAAAATCTGAATCTTTAGCACTTGTGAAGAAAAATACTCTTCTTTTCTGTGGTACTTGATCGATTGAAGAAGATTTTGAAAAGAAAATTATAATTAGTAAATAAATTCAATTCAATTAATTTTAAAATGAAATAATGAATAAAATACTAAAGTTGCTTACCATGAGTATGTTCCATGAGTGAGTTCTTGAGCCTGGGCACCTCGTTCGTAGCGTGCAGATTGGAAATCACTTGCGAATAGATAAGCCTACTTGTTTTCCATGTTTACTCAGCCACTCCACATGGCCCATGCGTTGTATTGGGGTGCATAGGGTCAAGTGACTGAGGTTTTTAGTATGGAACATCTGCGACAATGACCATATCAATAATTGGAGGAGCTATCACCCGATTGCTTCATTATCCCTAACAAAGTGAGTAGATAAACCTCATTGGCTGATCATCATAATTCATAGTCATTTTCCTTCCGGATCATGAGTCTTATCGGCTCACTATGAACCACGTGATCCCAAGGTCCGAAAACTGGGCACATTTCTCAGAACATGTTAAAAGATCCATTGTAGATAAAGTACCTGAAAGAATTTGAATAGAAATACATTAGAACATGTTTGAGCTTCAAAACCGTTAAAAACACAACTTAACACTTAATTTCAAGCATATGACAATTATTTCGATTCTAACTACTTCAACACAATAATATATACCAAGTAGTATTGTGTGCTAAGTTTCATGCATAACAAACCAAGTTTAAGCTATTTCTGCGCGAAAGTGACAAAATCCTTCAAAGCGTTAAAAGCGCAAACTTAACACTTAATTTCGAAGCATATGACAATTATTTTCGATTCTAACTACTTCAACACAATAATATATACCAAAATAGTGTTGTGTGCTAGTTTAAATGCATAACAAAAGCCAGTTTGAAACTTTTTTAGAGAAGTGACAAAATTCTTTCAAAGCTGATTAAAACGCAACTTAACACTTTATTTCAGCTATGAATATTTTTTTGATTCTAACTACTTCAACACAATAATATATACCAAATAGTGTTTGTGTGCCAAGTTTCATGCATAACAAACCAGTTTATTTTAGCACTGAGTGACAAAATCCTTAAGCGTTAAAAATGCAACAACATTTAATTTCAAAGCATATGACAATTGTTTTTCAATTCTAACTACTTCAACACAATAATATATACCAAATAGTGTTGTATACCAAGGTTTAATGCATAACAGGCCAAGTTTAAAGCTATTTCGGCTGAAGTGACAAAATCCTTCAAAACCAAATAATTCATACCTTGTGATCAATTCGTTTCAAATGTATTCCTTACTGTGATCTCGCATATAACCAACATCTTCATAATCTTCATTCAGCGATTTTGGATTGATAAAGGGTAGAGTCTTCAAACACATTATATTCTTCTCATCTTCAACATCACCTATACTCAGGGATCCTTACTTCTTGGTGTATCGGAAGGTCTTGATGTAAAAATACTTGGTTGGCTTGTGTGGCTAGTATGAATGGCTCCCTCACTATCCATAAGCGATCCAAGTCTACAAAATGAATCGAGAAAGTGCGTCATTTTTAGCCTAGTAGATTATTATCCACCACTTGCATTTTGAAAGACCCATAGGTGAAATCTGTAAGTCAAGCTCACATTTCATAGCCGCGATTGAGTATATCGGATTTAGCATCAGCGGCGTTGATCACTGGCTCAGCGTAAAATGTAGATGCTGACAAAATAGAAGCTCACTATTACGCGGATCGATGACTTCTTATCTTGACCCTCGGTCCGAAAATGTGAACCAGTTAGCATCAGTAACCCTCATATTTTTTGACCATCATCACGAGGACCAAAAGCTAACCACTTAACAATTTGAGGATACACCCTGGGTCTTCACATATTACTTTCACGATTAGAAAACCATTCAATAAGCGTCTTGTTATGCAAAGCTGCATCGATGCCTACTATCACCTTTAGAAGGATATTTTGCGGCGCAATATATCAAAATGCTCATTCAAAAAGGATGAACTTCAGAAATATGATCGCGACACACATACAGGTGTGCTTGCTAGAGACGCTATCCCGAGAAGGTGTGATTGTTTTGGAGCCAATTGTTCCTTTTCCTGCAAGTCTTCCTTCATGTCGAGAGGTGGGAAGTCCAATAGGCTTTGCCATAGCCATATACTCGGCTATAAAATTACTAATCTCATCGCTTACAGTGCCTTGAATCATACTCCCCTCTAGTTGTGCTGGATTCCTCACTTTGTTTTGTAAAACACCCATGTCTCTCAAAAGGGTAACACCACCTTAAAAAAACTGGACCCAAAAGCTTGATTTCACGTACGAGATGGACAATAAGATGAACCATTATGTCAAAGAAAGAAGGTGGAAAATACATCTCAAACTTGCATAAAGTTACAATCACGTCGACTTGAAGAGCATCAAGTTTAAAGGGATCAAGAACTTTACTACAAATTGTGTTGAAGAACGAACATAGCTCGATAATAGCATATCTCACATGTTTTGGCAATATTCCACGTAGTGCAATCGGTAAGAACACTTGCATCATTACATGGCAATCGTGAGATTTCATGCTTCCCAACTTCAATTCACCATTTAGGGTCACAAATCTCTTCATGTTGGATGAGTACCCAGACGGAACCTTAATGCTATACAAAGACTCACAAAAGGCCCGCTTCTCTACTTTGGACAATGTGTAGCAAGCTGGAGGCAAATAAACTTTTTCACTACTCATCTTCTTCTTACCGACCTTTCCCTTGCTACTACCACTAACTTCATCAGCTCTTTCTCTTTTCTTACTCACCTTAACCTGTGCCCACAACTCCGGACGAATACCCTTACATTCAAAGTAATCTCGCACGACCTTATTATCCTTTGTCTTTCTCGGAATGTTCATGAGAGTCCTGAGTATGGCTTCGCATACTTTTTTCTCTATATGCATAACGTCAAGACAATGCCTAATCTGTAGATCTCTCCAATATGGAAGCGTCCAAAAGATTTAATTTTTTTTTCCACAGACGGTCTTCACCCCCTTGTACTTGCCCTGTTTTACCAAATACAGTCTCAACCCCCTTAACCTGTTCGTAAACCTCATAACCGGTCAACGGTCGACGAGCTACACGGTCCTCAACCTCCCCGTTGGACATCTTCTTCTTCTTACGGTATTGGTGATCTCGTGGGAGGAATTTTTGATTGTTCATGAATACATGTTTGCACTTAGGAATCCACGTGGATTCCATGTCATCAATACATATTGGGCATGCTTTCTGCCCTTTGTTCTTATACCCTGATAAGTTTCCATATGCCGGAAAATCGTTAACGATGCATAAAAGCATTGCACGCAAGGTGAACTCCTCATTAGCATATGCATCAAACACATAAACTCCTTCATCCCACATCTTTCTCAAATCCTCAACGAGAGGTGCAAGATATACATCTATGTCATTGCCAGGTTGCTTAGGACCCGACATAAGAAGGGAAAGCATAATGTACTTACGCTTCATACACAACCAAGGTGGCAAAATATAGATCACTAAAAGTACCCGCCAAGTACTATGTTGAGAACTAAGATTGCCAAATGGGTTCATTCCATCCGTGCACAGTCCGAGCCTTAAATTACGAACTTCATCCCCAAAAGTCTTGTGCAACCTATCAATACTCTTCCACTCCGGAGAATCAGATGGATGTTGGAGCAAGTGATCTTTCTTCACCCTATCTGCATGCCACCTGAAATTTAACGCATCTTTCTTTATAGAAAACAAACGCTTGAATCTAGGTATTATTGGAAGATACCACAATACCTTAGCCGGGGGCCCTTTAGCATCTCGAGCCCCTTTACGCTTGTAACGCGATAACCTACACCTAGGACACTCTTCTAAGTTCTCGTTTTCATTCCGATACAATACACAATCATTCGGACACGCATGAATCTTCTGGTACTCTAACCCGAAAGGACACATTAGTTTTTTGGCATAGTATGTCGACTTTGGAAGTTCATTTCCCTCAGGAAGCATCTCACCTAACGCTTCTAATAACATTGCGAAACTAGTGTCACTCCAATTGAATTTTGACTTAATGTTCAAAATTGTCAAAACTACTGTAAGTTTGGTAAACTTTGTACATCCAGGATACAAAGGCTTTTGAGAAGCTGATGTGCTCGATTTAGAGCACATTTATAGCCCTACTTTGGTGTCGAGTCTCATTGTTTTACATTGATTTTATGCTCTATACACTCGATTTTACCTTGTTCTTGTCTCCATGGTGTTTAGAGTTCATTTTAGGTGTTTTCGGGAGATTTCGAGGTAAATCGGATCGAGTTCGAGGCTTAGACTCCAAAGTTGAAGAAGAGGCACGCGTTTCGAGGCTCTCACATGTGTTTCGGGTCATCCCCGAAAATATCGCGGAATTCGGAAATCGTTTGATGATGGTTTGAAGCTTAAAGTGACCAAGGGAGCAAGATTCGGTCGAACCCATGACCAATTCGGTCGAATGGGTGTGCTGATGACCCAAAGGAAGCTTAGAGTCACTGGAAATACCGAATTGGGAGCCCATTCGGTCGAATTGGACCCATTCGGTCGAACGGTACGGAAATTCGGTCGAAGCTAATTCTGCTGCCCAAATCAACATTTCAACACATTCTGAAATAGGCGAATTTGACCCACATTCGGTCGAATGGGGCAGGATTCGACCGAATCCCAGTCTGCCTTCGGGCGAATGCGGCACAGTTCTTCGCGATTTCGATTTCTCTTCGAAGCTTGCCACGTAGGATTCTTTTAGGGTTATTTCCCCCACTTCTTGTAGCCTTTATAAGGGCATTCTTAGGGACAAAAACCCTATGACTTGATTGGGAGTAACCCTCCCATTCTTGTTCATCAACATTTAATGCTTTTCTTCTTCATTTTTGCCCTAGATTAGTTTTATGCTTTCCTTTATGTTTTGTTCTTCATTTCTACACTCTCATTTATGTAAGTTCTGTTTATTTAATGCTTTCCTTTCTTTAATGCTTTCTTTAATGCTTTCATTTATTGCTTTTGTAGTGTAGATTTAATGCTTTCTTGAATTTCAATTCCTTTATGCTTTCTTTCTTGCTTTCATGTCTTTTATTTCATTTATGCTTTTTAGATTAGTTTTGTTGCTTTTCTCTCTTCTTGCTTTTGCTTTTAATATGCTAGAGTAGTCTTTTAGGGTTTTGGGTTGGAGAAATCTTAGGGTTTTGGTCTTGTGTTTAATGTTTGGGAAGATGGTTGAGGTTGATGTTGGTTTGATTGATTGATATTCGATGCATATCTTGTCCTGCCACTCCCTCGTGAGACATAGGGCGATTATGGGTTGTTCGTATTGACTATAGGTCATCAACTTCCCCATGCTATCTAGAGTGTCTCGATTGACCTTCGTTTGATCTCCTTCGACCTAGCCTATCTATATTTCCAATGGACCTACCTAGGGTGGACCTAACCTAAGCCCGCTTTCTTTCATTGTTTGTTTTCATCCTAGATTAGTTCACCCATCCTCTTACCTACCAACCATCAACCTTTCCCACACCAACTCTTTAGTCTAACATCCCTTGTTCCTTGTGGTTCGACCCCCGACTTACCGCTACACTCGTTGTAGTATTATTTTGGGTGATTATAAATGTGTTTGATTAACCAAGGTTCTTAGCGTAAACGACGCGTTAAAAACCCCGTTATCAAAATGGCGCCGTTGCCGGGGAACAAGGCGTTTGTTTAGATTTTAGCTTTGGTGTGTTTTGTGAATAGTTCTTGTTTTTGTTATTTTTGTTTTTGTTTTCATGGATTGCCACATTTATCAACTCGAGCATGAACCTTTTTGGAGCTTCTTCCTTAGATATGAGATGTTCTTCCTCCGCATGTATAATGTTAAAATGTGGCAAATTTGTCACCATCTTTACGGAGGTTTGAATAGAGAGACTAGGGAACTCGTAGATGAGTATCACGATAACATGTTTCTTGACCAAACCCCTGTGATTTGTTTGGACTTCTTTAAAGCGATGGCCAAGCATTTCTATAGGAAAGAGTACCCTTGTCTCCCTCTCCTTGAGATTCCACCGACCTTCCCTTCTAGTGACCCTTGGGTTGAAGTGGGGACCGAGTTGGAGAGAACATGGAGCGTTAATACTTATAGAAGGGTCTTTGAGGCTAGACTAGAGTCCCATTACCATGACCTAGACTCCCCTCACCCTATCATTAGCTCCCCTTCTCCTCTAGATGGTCAATGTCCTTGTGTTGATGCACCACTCACCGATGAGGTTCATGATGAGGTTCCTTGCGCACCTCAATATGATACACCCCTCACATATGTGCACGATCATCTAGCTAGTGGAACCGATGACCTAGAGGTAGACTTACCCCTTATTGAGGAGTCTCAAGTGCATACCCTTGTTGTGCCTTCTGTTGAGTCTCATCTTACACCTCTTTGTCATCATGAGAAGCTCCCGATCGTTCATGTTCATGCTTGCTTTGATGCTTGTGTTGCTATGCCCCTTGCTTCCCTCCCCCCTCCCTCCATGCACTCTTCCCCCGACTTTTCATCATGTTATGGAAAGTCGATTTTTGTTGTGTTTCCCCCTTTCTTTCTTCTCTCCCTCTTTCACCCCCCAACTTCTGCTGTTGTGGGGAGTGAATATGATAAACTCCTACGGAGTTTGACTCGCTACCCCGTAGTGAGTCGGGTCTAGCTAAAGACCTAAAAGAAGCGCTTGTTGGGAGGCAACCCAACTGTAGATATTGTTTTTGTTTCTTTTTTTGTTGTTTTGCATTCATTGCATTGCATTTTTGCTAGTCATTGCTCACGTTTGGTTTGTAGTGTTGTTTGTTAGTATTCGCAAACCCAAACGACCATTAGAATTGACCCTCCACAAGTTTGCTTGTGTTTTATTTGAGGATTTTGAGAGGGTCAATGCTAACGGTCCCGCAAGGGTGAGTAAGAGAAAGAAGGCTCAATAGAGCGTATGAGCCAAACATGAAGACTATAGCTTCACCCTAGCTTGGGGGAGGCAATTGCTCTAGCTTCGTGCTTCATGCCTCCATTTCTTTCGAGGAGCGGAGAGTTCTTAGACCACCTCATAGTGATGGAAATGCTAGGAGTGAATGCCCTCCTAGCCTAGGTATGACCTTCTTCTCTCTTTATTATTGGCTAGCTTGTGTTTGTGTTGGGTGTTGCGACAATCTTGTTGACCATGGTTGTTAATGTGTCATCTTTCTTCTCTCCTTCTTTGCTAGAGGCTAGCAAAGCCTTAGCTTGGGAGTGGGATGGTCAACCCCATTGTCGCTCTACCCATTTGTGTGTGCATTTAGTTTCATATAGCTATAGTTTAGTTCATTGCATTTGTTATTTTGTATATTTTTCGCATATTCATCTTGCATTCATACATAGTGTATATATTCCATGTTCATGTTTAGTTTTCAATAATATGGTTGAGTTGTGAAACTGGCATGCTTGCTTCTGGTGTGTACTTCTGTGGTCTAACCTTATGCAAACTCGTATTTCCTTAGCCCTGTGCATGTTTTGGGACCTAGAGTCTGACCTATTTTCCGCATAGCTTGGGGGAATTGGGGTTTTGCTTGGTTTGTGGCTTGGTTGTCTACCTTTAGAGGCGCATTTCGACTAGCCGTAAGGATTGAGCCTTCTTGGACTCCTTGTGAGTACCATTCATTTTGAGTGCTAGTTAGGGGATCTAAGTATTGTGTCGGTTCTTCTCCAGTATAGTCGACTTTTCTTGAGACCAAGGATGATAACACGTTTGCTAGAATTGAGCTACATAGCCAAATAACCTACCTTGAACGCAATTGACTTTAGGATAAGCCAAATTTTTGCCTTTTCCTTTTCTTTTGTAGCCACATTATTTAGCCTCCACATGAGCCAAATTGTCCCTCTTCTTTACCTAGAGGATAGCTTTGTGATGGTGGGGTTGTTTTGTGCTACATTGATGAGTAGGTTTTTGGTTATGATGCTATGGTTGTTGGTTTATATGACTCTATCCATTTCATGTCCAGCTCTTATCACTTCTCCTATTTCCTCTAGTGCTTTCATCGTTTTTATCCATTCATATTCTATTTTTGAGGCGACCTTTCTCTTGTTTTTCATTGAGGTTTTATACACATACATATTCATGTGAGTGAGAAGGTCGATGTTTTATTGGGAGATGAGCTTGGAAACACTTGTGTTTATGAGATTTTACATGTTTTGATAGTGTTTGATGATGGAGATCATTGTGCTTACATGAGTTTATTGGGTTATTTATGGTTGTTGGATATGGTTTTCATTAGTTTATCATGAGATGTTTGTGGGTGTTTTGTTTAGGGTCACTTGCTATCCTCTACTTAGCTCCACATTTCCAAATGTATCCCACCTTAACCCTAAGCCAACGTTACAACCCTTTGCGCTAACTTGTTCGACTTGGTCCGTTTAGTTTGTTCTGTGCTGGAGTTAGATATGACACAATCCCCATGATTCTCCCCTATTAGGTGTTTGATTCCCGACTCATCTTTAGTCGGAAGATTTTGAGCGAAACACGAACCAAAATCAAACACATGAGCGTCATTGCATATTTCTCACATCTTTTGAGAAATCACCCGGGGAGCGTAGACTTGTGACCTCTCTAGGTAGTGGGTGGCATAGCCTGTGATGTAGCTTACCCTAGTGATCTCGAGTTTGTGGAATTGGTCATTCTCTTCGGTATTGCGCTCTTTGAGACCATTGTACTTGCACGCCTATGGCTAGGGAAGAGTTTTGCTTGTACACAGCTCGCGTTGCTTTGATTTCCGCTCACCTTGCATTGCATCATACTAGGCTTTGCATTGTAGTTTTTAGTTTCATATAGTTTTCATCCTTGCATCTACATTGCATTGGATTTGTGGGTCTCCTTCTGAAAAACCCTCACGAGACCTTACTCGTCCTCGTTGGGAGACCTTGAGGTTTAAAGGGCTTGTCGTACGTGCTTAGTGCGACCGTGATTCCTACGACAGTGAGTATTAGGTTTTATTGCTTTCGTAGTGTAGTTTTGTTTTGTTTTTGTAGTTAGTTGTTTTGGGGTGCCCTTGGGCTTTCATGTTTTCCTACCTAGTTTCTTTGCTAGAGACTAGCAAAGGTTAAGCTTGGGGGTTGTGATGTGCTCGATTTAGAGCACATTTATAGCCCTACTTTGGTGTCGAGTCTCATTGTTTTACATTGATTTTATGCTCTATACACTCGATTTTACCTTGTTCTTGTCTCCATGGTGTTTAGAGTTCATTTTAGGTGTTTTCGGGAGATTTCGAGGTAAATCGGATCGAGTTCGAGGCTTAGACTCCAAAGTTGAAGAAGAGGCACGCGTTTCGAGGCTCTCACATGTGTTTCGGGTCATCCCCGAAAATATCGCGGAATTCGGAAATCGTTTGATGATGGTTTGAAGCTTAAAGTGACCAAGGGAGCAAGATTCGGTCGAACCCATGACCAATTCGGTCGAATGGGTGTGCTGATGACCCCCAAAGGAAGCTTAGAGTCACTGGAAATACCGAATTGGGAGCCCATTCGGTCGAATTGGACCCATTCGGTCGAACGGTACGGAAATTCGGTCGAAGCTAATTCTGCTGCCCAAATCAACATTTCAACACATTCTGAAATAGGCGAATTTGACCCACATTCGGTCGAATGGGGCAGGATTCGACCGAATCCCAGTCTGCCTTCGGGCGAATGCGGCACAGTTCTTCGCGATTTCGATTTCTCTTCGAAGCTTGCCACGTAGGATTCTTTTAGGGTTATTTCCCCCACTTCTTGTAGCCTTTATAAGGGCATTCTTAGGGACAAAAACCCTATGACTTGATTGGGAGTAACCCTCCCATTCTTGTTCATCAACATTTAATGCTTTTCTTCTTCATTTTTGCCCTAGATTAGTTTTATGCTTTCCTTTATGTTTTGTTCTTCATTTCTACACTCTCATTTATGTAAGTTCTCTTTATTTAATGCTTTCCTTTCTTTAATGCTTTCTTTAATGCTTTCATTTATTGCTTTTGTAGTGTAGATTTAATGCTTTCTTGTCTTTCAATTCCTTTATGCTTTCTTTCTTGCTTTCATGTCTTTCATTTCATTTATGCTTTCTAGAATAGTTTTGTTGCTTTTCTCTCTTCTTGCTTTTGCTTTTAATATGCTAGAGTAGTCTTTTAGGGTTTTGGGTTGGAGAAATCTTAGGGTTTTGGTCTTGTGTTTGATGTTTGGGAAGATGATTGAGGTTGATGTTGGTTTGATTGATTGATATTCGATGCATATCTTGTCCTGCCACTCCTTTGTGAGACATAGGGCGATTATGGGTTGTTCGTATTGACTATAGGTCATCAACTTCCCCATGCTATCTAGAGTGTCTCGATTGACCTTCGTTTGATCTCCTTCGACCTAGCCTATCTATATTTCCAATGGACCTACCTAGGGTGGACCTAACCTAAGCCCGCTTTCTTTCATTGTTTGTTTTCATCCTAGATTAGTTCACCCATCCTCTTACCTACCAACCATCAACCTTTCCCACACCAACTCTTTAGTCTAACATCCCTTGTTCCTTGTGGTTCGACCCCCGACTTACCGCTACACTCGTTGTAGTATTATTTTGGGTGATTATAAATGTGTTTGATTAACCAAGGTTCTTAGCGTAAACGACGCGTTAAAAACCCCGTTATCAGAAGCCTCTGTCAACAAGTCAAATACACGAGGACGTTTTCCTAACTCATCCTTGACTCACTCCATCATCTCATCAACACGATCCATATCCTCATCGACATTCTCTTCATCAACACGATCCACTACATCCTCATTGACATCGACCACATTATTGACATCCTCAACAACACTCTTTTCCTTGTAAACTCCCTCCTCACCATGCCAAACCCAAACATGATATTGAGGCCTAAACTCACGTCGAAGTATGTGCTCCCTAAGGATATAAACACTATCTACCTTTGATACATTGCCACAATTGACACATGGGCAATAAAAACCAACTCCCCCCGTCCTAACTTGGTGTTCAACCGCAACACTACAAAATTCTAATACGCCATCAATAAATTCTGACGATTCAATGCTTCCATACATCCAAGAACGATCTTTTGTCATCCTAAGTGTGATTATTTAATTCAAAACAAAATTAATAACAACTTTTTAATATATTTACTTAACGAACCTTAATTAACCACAAAATTAAGTAATCAAAATATGTATATTATACAACATTGTTATAACCCTAATTAACCCTAATAATAAAAACAATTTTTTTTAAATTGTTAAAATTATGTTTATTCTAATAACATTATTAACAATCATACTAACAACTAATACTAACATCATATAAAAACAATAAAAATATAATCAAATTCATAAATTTGGACAACTAATCAATTAGCATTCATATTAATATTCATACATATAAAAAAAATAATTAACATAATAATAATATAAACTTTGACAAATATAACATAACAACTAATACATTATAAAAAATCAAACTATAAATAATAGATAGCATCATTAACCCTAAAACTTTGGAAAACAATAAAGATATGTATCAAAAGAAATTACCTTGGCAATCTAGATGAAGAATAGGTACAATGTGACCTACAATAAAACAAGAAAAAAACAAAATTAGTAATTATACATATTTGCTATAATCATGATAATTAGTAATTATACATAGGTGTTTAATCTTCACCTTATTTTAGACCCAAGTGAAGAAAAAAAAAGTGATGCACCATCACTGTGTTTACACAATTAAGAATTCAACACATGTTTAACATCTCAGTCACCTATTGCTCCCTCTATTTAATCAGTAATAGAGCGTTCACCTTGCTAAGCTCAACATCACAGCAAGCATTTAAAAATCACAACACCCATGTGGCATGTACCAAATATACACAATACTTCACCTACGAAGAGCAAATTAAATAATCTACTAAATCACAATTAATCAAACCTTTTAAAATCAGATATTATCAAAATGCATAGAAAATGGATAGTGGATAGTGGATAGTGGTTTGGAATTAAATTTGATGCACAAAAACAATTAGTAATTGACAAATCAAATGGCAATACCAATTGAAAACCGTCAAAGCGAAATTGAAAACCTAGATTAAAAAATTAAAACGAGAAGCTTTAGCAATTCCATTAGCCCTAAACGAAAACCTTAAACTTAACAAATTAAACAACAAAACCCAACTAAAATAAATAACAATTCCATTAGCACTAAACTAAACTATATCTTATAATATATAACAAAATACAAAAACGAAAATAATTCCAAATACCTAGTTAATTTTCGTGGGTTTGGAAAGAAAATGAAGAAGATGAAGAAGTTTTTTGAGGGTTTTGTGACTTCAAACTTTTCGTGGGTTTTGTGAGCAAGGTTAAACGAAAATAAAGAACGAGAAGAAACGAAAATGCACAAGCAGCAGCTAGCACCAGCAGAACGAGAAGAAGACAAATTTGTGAGTTCAAAAAAACAAAATTTATGGAGTTTTGTGAGGAATTTCGTGGGTTTTGAGAGGAATGTCGTGGGTTTTGAAGAACAAGAAGAAGACAACAAGTTTTTGGAAGAAAGCTAAGTGAACGTTGCAAAAGGCGGGTTTTTAATTCTTTTTAGAAGACTAAAGGCTGCGGACAGAATAGCAAACCGCAGCCAATGCTATTTTTCACACACTATTGGCTGCGGACAAGGAGAAAACCGCAGCCAGTGTTTTTTTTCACACACTATTGGCTGCGGACAGGGAGACAACCGCAGCCAATAAGTTTTTTTTTTAAATTTAGGTTATTAGCTACGTTTAACTAAAACCCGCAACCAATTAGCAGCAGCCAATACGTTTTTTTCCACTAGTGTTGGTTTACAAAAAAATTTATCAAGGGCTCCTTATTGGGATTTTATTAATTCTTCTTCTTGTTTTTTCTTTTTCTTTTTTCACATCCTGATAAACCTTTTTAGGATAACATAGCATACAAATGAAATTTTAATTAACCAATTTAAAAAAGTTAAAAAGAGTAAGAAACAACCAATTGACCAAAGAGGGCAGAGACCAGAGCTTGAATATTCCAATCAACTCAATAGCTCAATTGACAATTGATAATCTCTCGTCATCAGTCAAGATTGGAGTGATTGCCACCGACGATGAGGAACCGATCTCTCTTAGAGCCCTTTGAACTCTTTTCCTATTTCAATTTAAACAATTAAATTAGTGTAATAATCACGGAATTGCAATAATAAAAACAAATAAGATAATACAAAAGATTATTACCTTGGCAGTGAATCGGACCCAAACATATGGCCATGTGACGAAACTACCTTGGGCGTCCTATAGTTTCTCAAGGGTCCATTCTGGCATTGGAACCGGAAGTGAGAAATCTTCCAACCCCTTTATGATAGTTTCCACCGTCACACTAATGTGGTCACTTGTAACAGGCATTGAATGCACTGTTTACCCCTTATGGATTGGTTGCGCCATACCGTATGCAACCTCAGTTAAGTCGCCACCACGAGCAACGCCTAATTGAGGCAGCAACAGAGAGCAAGGAGTCGCCTCCTGAAAATTTTGTCGTTTAGTATAATTAACATCATAATAAATTATTAAACACGTTGCAATTTAAATAAATACGCTCTTATATATTTAAAAATTATATGTAACTTTACCACTGGCTCGGGTGTTGGTTCCGGAACCTGAGCAACGGAGTTCATGGTCTCCGGTGTAGGATTTTGTGGCTCAGGTGTGCTACGGGTATGAATGGGTTGGTGTGCTGCGGGGGTAACGGGCTCGGGTGATGGCTCCACCGAAGCCTTAGGATCCCCATGTTGACTTTGCTGGTCTTCGGCAATCAAATTTGCCAAGTGAACAGTGGGTGCTCCCATATTCTGCAACAGCGATCCCACCTTGTCGAGAACGTCCTTTGTCACTTGTGCTCTGACATTTGCTGTGACATCGGCTGTGATTTTTTCCTTGAGTCGTTTCTCTACTTCATCAAGTGATGGCATCGTTCTGGATTGAGTAACAACACACTCTTTGCCGAATGCCCTCCCTACACTGACGCGGATGCCTCCTTTGCCGACTACCCGCCCTTGATGGTCTTTCCCTAAGACCATATGCAATGCATCAACATTGCCTCTTGGGGTGAACTCCCCCGTAACTTCTTTTTCTTTCCAGCCCATCTGTTCAAATAAAAACGCTCAATTAGTTTAAGTATATAACAAATCAAGAATATACTTAAATAATATCAAAACTCACCACAGCATCCGCAATCTTCTTCGTTCCGGATCAGGAATGGTAAATTTACCACTTTCATCTCGAGCATGAAGCCCGCAGTACCAATCCCGCACCCGATCTTTAGCATAAGTATTTACGGATGCGGAGGTAGTCGTAGATGAGTTCGGGGCTGGACTATAGTAGAGACCATTTTCGGCATGACCCTTACAGAACCCTTTTCAAAACGGGCTGGATAAGGACATTCAATGAGGGTCGGCCTGTTGAACACCCTTATACAATGAAGTACATAACTATGCTCAAAGTTTTAATCTACAGTCTGTAGTATGTTAGTCTATAGTCTATACTAGTATTCCATAGTTGCATGTCAGTTCTTCATAATTGCTCTAAACTCAGATCTCCCAATTGTTGCAAAATAGTTGATTATTGGCTGCAGACATGTAGTGAACCGCAGCCTCTGCCCTCCTTTTTTTTTACCTAATTTTTATTAATCTTATTAGCTACGTACACCTTCAAACCGCAGCCAATATCATTTTTTCCACTAGTGCCAATTTACAGATAACGACCCCTCTACCATTAGGCCTTAGGGCTACTCTCCCATAGTTTTCTTCTCTCTTATTATACCCAAATACTCACAATAAAATGTTACTGTTGTAGCAATGGACGCCTTTTAAAGAAATTCATTTTAGGGAGAGAATTAAAAGTTTGATAACCCTAAGACCATGAACAATGAAAATGACACATATATCCTGTTCACATTTTTATCTTTTTTTCTCCATTTAACACATTATTTTCCCTTTCCTCCACATCATTTTTCACTATTTACATCCTCTTTCTCATTCTATTCCTTTAATTTATCCAACATCCAAGGGTATACTATTTCATCCTCTTTTCACTTTCTCTCTCCTACTCATATACACCCCACCACACATTATTTTTCTTATCCAAATTTATAATTGTAATTTGTGTCAATGAAAAATATTATTTACTTAATTTTTTGTATAATTAATTAATTAGCGGATTATTAGTCTTGCAATGCAAAAAAAATTCATAATTTTATATTTTATACCTTAAAGAAACAAAGCACAACATTAATTAAATGTTCGGAAAACAAAGAATTTAAAAAAATACTACTATGTTTTCTATTCGAAAATTAGTCTGCATAAAATTTTTAAAAAATACTACATTACTTAAATTTTCGAAAAATATAGAGTTTTAAAAAAATACTACTACCAACAATTTAAAGTGTGTGAAATATAGGCAAATTTAGGTTCAATTTATAGAGAAAAAAAATAGAGTCGTTGGTGAAATTATTTTGAAATTTTGTTTTACCTTTTTTTTGACCATTTTAAATAATACCATTATAAAAAGCAAACTTAAATTCAACCAAAGAAAATGTGCCAAGTGTTGCAATCATATTGTCTCAAATATTTTTTCCCTTTTTTTCCCTCCTTTTCTCCCTCCACGTTAGAAACGCTTCATGTATTTTTGTCACATTCAATCCTCTTCCACCTTTTTACTTCCTCTTCAAGAAGAGGATCAACTCCATTTCTCTTGCCCAAGAAGATTCTTACTTCCTCCACACATCCAAGAGGATGGCTAAAAGGAGGAAAAAATGAGGTAAGAGGATAGTGAATCCTCATTGTTGTTCATGCTCTAAGCAATAATATTTTGCATTCTCTCTAAAAACTTTGATAACCCTAAGCCCAGCCGTCCCTTCCCCTCTCCTTGTTCTTCTTCATTCTTGCTTAACCCCAAGCCGGCAACCGTCGATTCCCCTGCACTCCAGCCGGTCAAAGTGAGTCTTCTTCCCCTTTCGTTTTTTGTGTTTAATTTTTGTTTAGCTCTTCTTCTTTTTCTTAGTTTTTTGTGTTTAATCTTCGTTTTTTGTGTGTTTTTTTTGTGCTTATGTGTTCGATTTAGGGTTTTTTTCGTTTTTGTGTTCGATTTAGGGTTTTTCTGTTCGTTTTTCATTTTTCTATGTTCTGTTCTGTTCGCTTTTCATTTTTTGCCTGCTGTATCTTGCTGTATCTTCATTTTTCTGTGTTTGATTTAGGATTTTTCATTTTTCTGTTCGTTTATGTGTTTGATTTAGGGTTTTTCATTTTTCTATGTTCGATTTAGGGTTTTTCAGTTTGTTTTTCATTTTTTTGTTTATGTGTTCATTTCGGCCTAATCAATTCGCTTTTCGCGGTTCGGATTCGGTCTATAATTTACAAATGCGGTTTGGTGCGGTTTGGTCTAGAAACTAATTTGGTTTGTTGTTGGTCTAAAAATATGGAGACTGAATAAAATATGGTTTTAAATTGGTATCAGTTCTTTATTTCAGTATTAATAGCAATGAACATGATGGGATTCCAAAAATTGGTATAACACTGGAATATAAATGCCATTACATTATGTAAGTTTGTAGTTTTTTCCTAGAGTTTGATTGCTATATATATTCAGATATATGTTGTATATTTTTCATACAGATGTTTCCCTTGTATTCCTTCTGGTTCTTTTATTCTTAAGTACCAAAAAGTGTGAGCTTATTAGGGAATTATTGTAAGCTTTTCTTCAATCTGTTTTCTTATTGTGTAAGACACGTAAACTTGTTCGTAGGTCTGAAACATAAGTGAACTTAATCGATTGTGAATTACTAGAGCGCCAATGGCATCTTTTGAACCAATCATTCGCATGGAGGAAATGCATTTATTCGTCGAGAGAAGATGCAACAACTCAAAATGGGCAGGAAAGTTCTTACTAATATGACTAATTCTAAGAAGCCGCTTGCAAAGGACAGGTCATCAATGAAGAATCTCAATAATCTAAAGGCACCGGAAAAGGTGGTGCAGCCTAAAATTAGCAAGAAACCTCTTGGTGATTTAACAAACTCGAAGCAGCCATGTGTAAATGAAATATCATCCAAGAAAAACTGTACTGAGAACGTTTCTACTGTGAAGAAAGAGCAACTCTATAGTTTTGCTTCAGGGGAAGGTTTTTTGCATTACCACCAAGTGCATCAAGGCAAATCGTCAATCACTGAATATGAGCGTGGATTATTTTCTAGAAACGGTTGCACTCAAAAGAGGTAACATTCCAATTGAAAGTTCTACTTGATGATATTCACATTCTATTGATGGTTTTAGATTCTTAAATTTGATGAATTTCCGTTTTCAGGTTCTTCGGCTCTTCAGCTCCCTCAACTACACAAGTCCTCAACATTGGAGGTTGGTACTCCTAGCTGTGCAACATGGATTATATAATTTGACAATTCCTGATAATGTATGCGTATTACTATTTCAGCTCGACACCTCCATGACAATCGAGGAGATGGAGCTTCTGGACATCTCGGCTCCTCCAAGTCCTCCCAAACCAAGGTTTGCTGGTTCTCCTTGTCGGGATTTGGATTTTAAGATTTTGGAGCTTTCACCCTTGAGGCTGAAAGATTCACCTGGTAGGGGTTAGTAACAGTAGGCAGTAGTAGAATAAAACCAACTTTAGTTTATTAGCTAATTTACCAATTGTTTTTTGTCTTATAATCACCTATAGTTTGATTTTTAACATGTCAGGGATTTTCTAGGAAAACACCCTTTTAAGTTGTTATTATTCATAGTTAATCAATAGTTGGTATTATTATAGGAAATTAACAAAAAGTTGTATTATTTACGGGAATTTTTCCTTGTTTAAATCAATCGGAAGCATTTAAAACATCTTACTTAGGTGATTGATTTTTCATTTTTTATTTTAACTAGCTGTGGGGTTGCGTGCGTAGCGGTCCCCTATGAAATCCTATTTAATAGCCATTAGTAAGTTCGACTATTCGATTGCTTTAATCAACTGTAACTGAATTTAAGTTGTTCGTAAGGTTGCTTGTAATATGTAGATGTTTCATTTTGTGCTTATTTTGAAATCTATTTTGTATGCAAAATATGTTAAACTAACCGTATTGATACACTTGTTCATTTGTATCTTGGTGTTGTTAGTTCAAATGGACATGCAGGTGAAGTGTGTTTGTTATGCATTGAAATTAATGAATCGAGCTTCAAACTCTTTCAATTCTGACCCTTCAAACTCCTCCAATTATAATTGTGCTAATACAAGTATAATTTGACACATTATGAATAAATCTTATTTGAAGTGATCAGCTGAGGGATTAAGGCATTGAACGGAAAATATCTTTTGACTTGGAAGAACTTATGAACAATTCATCCATAAAACCTATAACAATGGAAAACAAATACATTTATTTTGCTATATTTTAACATGCTTTAAATTTTTTATTTTTTTCCAATTCTACATAAATTAATATTTAAAAAATAGTAAGGATTTTTTTTTTGTTTTGTCATTGAATGGATAAATTTTTTATGCCAAAAATTTCACACAAAAAATTAAAAAAAATTAGAGCGACAGGTAAAAACACTACTATAAATAGCGGTTTCTATGTAGAAAGTTATTTTCCCAATAAGTTTGGGGAGACACTTATTAAGCCAAATATTTTAGAAAAAAAGCTTAAAAAAAATATTGCGCTTCTATGGAGCTCATTCACAAACTTTCATCAATGAAGAAATCATTTTTCTAAGTCTCTTTAAGAACACTTGAAGCTTACTCCCTCTCAATTGATGGTTTTCCGAACTCTGTCTCTTTAGAGTTTAAGATTTTTTGGAGCCTGGAGGCAACATTTTTGGTTTATTCTCCAACTATATAATCCAGGTGCGATGCACAGTTTTTCTATTTTATTGTTTTATATTATTTTAAAAATACATAGAAAATAATTTGTAAATTATTGGTTATTTTTCAATGAATTATTAATAGCATATAATAGCTAATATTTAATTTAGTAAAATACTTTTTTATAAGTAATGTATGATGTTAAATATTGTTATTTTTAATATTATTTAAATTTTATTGATCACTATATAAGATTGTAAGTGACAAATTTTTATTTTTTGTTTTCAAAATGAAAGTTAGCAAATTATTATTTCAAAGAACAAATTTTTTGGTTTCTAAAATCAAAGCTATCAAATTATTACTGTGTATTGAACAACGAAAAGTTACACACATCTCATTCAAATAATTTAATGAAAGCTAATATAATGATAATTCACATATTTCCCATACACTTTTATTAGCATATATGATGTTCAAAAAAAAATTTATTAGCAAATAATGAGCTAATGACATCACTATTGATAAATGCAGGGAAAAAATCTCTTGAGAAGTTGACAACTCATCACTTTTGGAGTTTGCTTATGTCATCCGTATTTTGCTTTAGTATAATGTATAGATATGACTTTTTAGGCGGTCTAAAATTTTAAGGTTATTCGCGAGATTGGTGCTTGGAAGCAGATTTTTGATTGGTTCGATTGGTTCTTTATTTAGTGTTATTTGCGCGTTCACTATTGATTTTTCATAATAAGATTACATACTAATCCTACTATTATTTTATGCATAGAATGCGTAAAACCTTCTTCCAATCTTAGTGTGCCTGATTTGGTGAAGGCTTTTGCAAATATAAGGAAAATCATTCTCTATGTGAATTCTGGGTTTTTGGTATTGTTTTGTAACTGTGTGCTGCCTTTTATTCTATTTTATCACAGTCAAAACAAATGACATGATGCTATTGCACTTCGCAACTTGATCAATAACAAGGTGAGACTTGGGTTTAGTTCGACCTCTTTCCTGAATTAGTTGTCGCATTCATAGTTTGAATTGCATGTCAATGTGAAAATTGACTCAACAGTCTGGACTCTGGACGGAAAGGTTAGATAATGCAAGTCTGTGTCTATGTAAAATGATTCTAAGTAAAAAATGAATAAACAACCAAAATAAGTAGATATAATTTCATGGTTATAAATAATAACAATGTTGTTAATAATCCACAAATAGCTTTCAATTGTATTCTACTCAAATTAGGAAGAAGAAAGAAGCATTAGCCTTTTCTTTTAAAGAATGAACACAAAAACCAGAACCCAATTTCTGCTCTTAATGTATGAACTTCTTCCCTACATGGTTGCATGTATTTGTGTAAGACTGAAAAGAATAAAATCTATTGAAGTGAATCTATGTTTATGCACTTCAATTGCCTGTCATATGTGTAGGCTTTACCAGATGATATTTGTACCATAACACTAGTATCCCTATAGTGTATTCTCTTGACGGAATTAGAGTTGTTCGTCCAAAGCCCAACTTCTCGTAATTCTCCTTCGCTCCAACAAATATTCACCGTCAAACCACCTCGAGCTTTCAGTCCTTTCACACAACCATTCGGCCATTTATCTTTTGGAAAAGCCGGTAGTAAGTACAGATCTTTAATAGTGCTTTGAACAAGCATCTCTGCTACTGCTGCAGAAAAGCCGAAGTTTGCATCTATCTGAAAAGGAGGGTGTAATGAGAACAGATTACTGTAAAGCCCTCCTTCGAAGCTTCCCTCACGATCAGGGTCCACCAAGTTGAATATATGCTTCACCATTCGATATGCATGCTCGCTGTTATGCAGGTTTGCCCACAGCGCAGCTTTCCACACAGTAGACCACCCAGGGCCATCTTCTGTTCGTTTATAAAGGCTATAATTTGCAGCTTGACAAAGATCAGGATTTTTCTCGGGAGTTATTGTATGCCCGGGATATATCCCAAATAAGTGTGATACATGTCTATGATGTGGTTCAGGGTCCTCAAAATCTTGAGCCCACTCCATAAGTGATCCATCCTGAGCTATTTTGTAAGATGGTAGTCTAGCCTGAGCCTTCTGAACTTTTTTGACAATAGCATTGTCCGTTTTTCCCAATACCTCAGCTGCAGAAACAATCATCGAAAATACTTCCTTAGTTATCGCCACATCCATGGTTGACGAATAGCTCACACTCGCAGGCTTTCCATTCGGGGCTGTAAATGTATGCTCGGGAGAAGTTGAAGGGTTAGTTTCGAGATACCCATCTTTTCCTTCGATCCACCAGTCTAATAAAAACGATGCTGTTCCTTCGAGTAATGGGTATGCTTTGGTTTGTAGGAAGTTCTTGTCCATTGTATAAGTGTAGTGTTCCCACAAGTGAGTAGAAAGCCAAGCTCCACCCATCGGCCACATGGCCCAAACTGCTTGGCCTCTATCAGGTGACGTCTTTGCCCATATATCCGATACTTGGTGCACCACCCAACCACCAGCTTTGTAGTTTACATTTGCGGTTTTCATTCCATTGATGGCAAGGGACGCCATGTAATCAAACAACGGTTCTTGCAACTCGTGAAGGTTACAAGGTAGAGAAGGCCAGTAGTTCATTTGAAGGTTGACATTCGTATGAGGAGCACAATCCCATGGTGGTTCAACATCCTTATTCCATATTCCTTGTAGATTTGCAGGCTGAGTACCTGACCGAGAACTTGAAATCAACAAGTATCGACCATACTGAAACAATAGCTCCACCAAAGACGGATCTTCATCTGTTTGGAATGAACGTATCCTCTCTGCTGTACTAACTATTTGATCGTCTTTACCACCAGTCTTGCTTGTTTTAGACAGCTCAAGTGAAACACGACGAAAGAGTTTCTGATAGTCATCCAAATGACGGGAATAAAGAGTCGAGTACGAGAGACTACTTATTGAGTTCATCATACTGAGAGCGTCAGACGTTGGATTTTTTTCAGAATCTGAAGGCTTGGTGAATGGTCCATCAAATGACGATGAAGCCACCAAACGAATGATTGCAAAATCAGCATTTTGAACTCTCAATTTGTGGTCCTCAACATTATGCACAACCCCACTATCACCACTAATTTGTAGATTGAGAATCAAAGAGAACTGAATTCCCTTAGGATTGTCATCAACTTCAAAAATTTTAGGCGGAATTCTTCTACCACGGCAACTTCCTTCCATTATAATCTGGTTTTTGTCATCGATGTAGGAATGATGATGCATTTTGCTATCTAAATAGACAGTGAAAGAGAGTGAGCCTTTTTTGGTAGATGAGATCTTAGTCACAATGACTTGATCTGGATTTGATGCAAAGTGTTCCCTTGTGAATGTTACATCACCAACAGAGTATTTAACATTAACAGTTGCAGTATCCAGATCTAGCACCCTGTGGTAAGTTTGTTCTGTATGAGTGTCATTGTGCTCATCAAATTCCAGTATCAGATCACCTAAAAGCTGGTAAACCTGCAAATACAACAAGATTATAAGTTCATTTAGAAACTTTGTAGCTTGATCTTGATATAACCCATTTTGGGTCCAAACATGCATGCTATATAATATCCAAAAAAAATAACGTTCCATACTGATGCAAAATCACGAGGATGATGGATGCTGTTGGATATTTAGAATATTATAAGTCAAATGCATACTCTGAGAGTCTGAGTTGAGAATAGTAATGCAAAGTATTGCAAGACATCAACCATCTTACATAATGCATAAGATGAGGGATGATAAAATTTAAAAACAAGAAAAAAAAAAAAAAAAGGAGAAGCATACATCGGATGGTTCACCGGAAAGCTCCTTGTCTGCGACAAGAGTTGCTTCAGAATAGTTTCCACTGTCAACCAGCTTTCTAACAGTTGCCAATGCAGCTGAAGCTTTTGGATCTGTATAGTTTCTGGGAACGCCCGTCCAAAGTGTGTCTTCTACAGTTCATAAGAAATCAAATCATGTGAGAATATGTTTTGTACAACTTCAACTTAGTCAAACTATGCTAATTAATTAAAACTCTTTACACCCATTTCAAATCTTTGCCCAACCCCATAATTCTATTCCAACTAGAATTATAAGATTCTACAACTTTAAGATTCTACCTGCTATTCAAATCACTCGCTTGTTTTGGGATGGTAAAATCGTAGAATCGTAGATTAGAATCGCGATTTTAAAAACAATGCTTGAAATGAAGGGGAAATTTAGATTTGGGCCTACTTAAGTCATTATACAAGACATTTAACTAATAAGCATATCAATATTGAATTGTATAACGTTCATCATATAAGAATAATGGTCTAGTTGATTCAGCACACGTGCAATGATAATCATTAGACTCACCCTATAATTTTCCCATACTTATAATGATACTACACATAAAAATGTACAGAAAATCAAGCTTGGAGATGAGCAACTCTAATCGTAGTTCATTACAATTGAACTCAATGATCCAATTTATCACCAAATGTGATTTCAATGGCATTTGCAATAGGGCGAGATAACTTTTACAGTGATTGCGGATATTGGATATTTAACATATATTTACTCTTTATCTTTATCTTTCACTCTTTATGCTAAATAAACAGAAAGGACGAATTTAATGTATATATGCACTAAAAAGCAAAATCATGGGCTTGAATTACAAACCAATTATTCATACCTCAGAAAAGAATAAAGATTGAAAAAGTAAAAAAAATAATAAATCTTCATCGATTACATGTCCAGAGACCAAATTATGGGTACACATGCACAGATTTTTGCATGTTCCCTTTGGCTTGTTCTGAGACATCAAATTAATAATTAATAATTAGTACTACTCCATGATTCAAGCAATTAGACACTAAATTAATAATTGTTTGTTTAAAATATCAAATAATTTTCTGCGTGAACCACCTGGTATCAGACTAACACATCCCAAACAAGAAAATAATATCCAAATCTTTGCAACAGAATTACTATTGCAAGTTCAGTCTTCTACTCACTGTAAAATATACTTGTATAATTATTTTATTTTTCTGATTAATTATTTTTAAATTATAATTAATTATTTTTTAGATTAAAAATTATTATTAAACATTTAAAGATTATGTTGAGTAAAAATGAATATAAAATAAGTGTGATTTAATACAGCATTTTATAGTTTTTTTTTCAAATATCATATTTATTTTTGAGTTACTATTCATTAATTATTTTTAATTTGATATTTTTAGTCTATGAATTAAAATCTAATCAAAAGAAATTTTGTTAGATTCGTCTTAACATGATACATATTAATATGTTCTAGTAGTTTTTGTTTTTTTTTTTGAAGATACTAGTAGTTTTTATAATTTTTAATTATACAAATTTATTGAGATTAAGTATATTAAACAGTGTATTAGCAAATGTGCGAAAATCAAATTAGACATTTAAAATGAAATAGAGAAAGTATCTTGTAAAGTTACGGTGACCAGTAAAATTATAATTTATCTTTTTTAATAGTACATTGAACAGTAATTATTATTTTCCAATTAATCTCATTTTAGCATTATATTTGAATGTTTAAATAAAAATATAGTCTTGTACTCTCTTATTTTATTTGTTTGAGTGTTAAAATTAGAAGTATAGTAGCAAAAATACAGATTAAGCAAAGTAGTTATGTGATTATGTGAATTTTATGTATATTTACAAACTATTAAATGAAATGATTTCACAAATGACAAATTAATTTGACAAGTAAGTTAAATATATGGTTTATTTCTTTTGAAAATGGGTGTATTCCAATATGAAGTATTTATACATAAGGTAAAAAAGTAAAAAAAGGAAAAAAAAAAGTACAGAAAAAATACCATTGAGATTAATAATCTCAGAAAGAATAGCACCATGAACCATAGCACCAAGACGGCCATTACCAATAGGAAGAGCATCCGTCCAATTTCTAGCTGGTTCTTTAAAAACAATATTAAGAGGCCTGTTTTCTGAATCTTGAACCATAAATCTTCTTGTTGGTTTCCATAATACTTTATGTTTATGGCTTTCAGATGATTCCCAATCGCCATTTTCCTCCAATGTAGCATAAGATCCTGAAATCAGAGTACTAAGAAAGAGAGAAACGAGAAGAAGAAAGTAGTGAAAAAGAGAAGGGTCCATTTGGAATGGATAATGTGAAATTCAGAAAAAGGGAGAAGTGGGTCGGGTCTTGGATATTAATTGAATTTTTGGTGTATTTATTGATGCTAAGAAACCGACAGAGTATGGTCCTCTGCCTTTCTGGCCTCGACTAATTGCTACTCTAGCAATCTACTCCATCTGGTTGGTCCCTGTGGCCTGTGGGCTGTGAGTGGTACAATTTCCACTCACATTGGGTAATCTTATCACTACTTCCCATGTCCTATTTCTTTTATACCTTCTCCGTATTTATATTTTACTTTTTACGTAATTTAATGTTTTAATTACATTATTTATATTTTTATGTTATGTTTTACTTGCTACAAATGCATGAGCACACATATTAAGGAAGTATTATGCAATTATTAGGAGCATGTGAGGATTTCTTTTTGAGGATTTTTTTAATATTATTTGATGAAAAATGAAAAAGAAAAATAGGTTTTTTAGATGATTGAGAATATTATAAAGATTAAATAATATTAGGTATAAAAGTTAATGAGGTATAGAGTAGGATAAAAATAGGAGTAAGTGGAACTTTAAGTGATTGGTTTTTACTAAAAACACTACAACATAATTTGCTTTTAGTGGGATATATTTAGTGACATTTAATTTAAATGTCGCTATTTCAAATTTCTTAGTGTATATGGAGGATTTAGTCACATTTATTAGATCCTTTAGCAGAATATTAAAAGTCACACTAAAACTTTTAGCGACATAGGATCTAGTGACATTTCTCACAAATGCCACAATAGATTATAGTGACAATTACATATGCCACTAAAGACCAATTAAGTGTCGCTAAATCACTTTATGGTGGACCTTAAAATAAAAACCAATAATTATTATACTAAAAATATGAATCAGTGGCATTTTTTTAATGCCACTAAATCCAATGTCGCAAAAAGCTAAATTTGTTGTAGTGAAATGGAAATGTAGCAAGTAATATAAAACTTCCTAAAATAGAAAATGTAACGAGTATTATGGAACAGAGGAAGTATACAGTAATAAATTAGACTTAACTAAATATTATAAAAGTTTAATATTCTGAAAGTAATGATTAGACGATTTATATATAGAATCTCACATAACTATATTTATTATTACGCATTACACACAATATATAAAATAGAAGTATACAATCAATATAGCGACTATTTCGAAACGGAAGACGTACACAATACATAAAAAGCTCACATTTTAATACTCACAAATAGAAATACGAAAGAGAAAGACAAATCATTAATTAAATGTGTTCTGTAGGCTTATGTCGTAAAACAGAATTCCAAAAAACTATGTCTTAACTTCTAAACAAGATATCATTTATATTATAATACTTTCTTCATTCAACTATACTTGCTACAATTGATTTTTTTTTATGCAATTCAATGTGTTATTTGTTTATTTATGTACTAAAACTAGTATAGAAACTCGTACAATGTGCGGATTTTAACTATCGACATATATAAATTTAGATTTACAAATAAAGTTTAAATTATATATTATCGTTATCAAATTTCAAATTTTAATATTTAACATTTAGATAGTAAAAGTTTATATGTATACAATGATGCAAGTAAACATATATATAATTTGCTCTTATTAAAAATTAGGCAATGACAAATATTTTGTAATATTCTTCTAATTTCATCTTTATTAATTTCAAGATATTTTGTTCTCAATTATTATTACTGTAATATTTTGTTATGTTCACAAATAATTTCTTTTTAATAATGAGAGTATTCTTTGACTTCTTTTTTATGTCAATTATTTTGAAAACTGTTAAAAATTAAAACAATTATTATCAAATTTGCATTTATGATTTCTTTAAATAGGTGCCCAATTTAGGATAGTATCAAAATTTGAAGTTTGAAATATTTTTTGATTAGGCCTTAAAATGTGGATATCTCTAAATAGACTGTTAACCTAGTGTTAATTTAAATGCTTGTCAGTTATTTGAAATAATATTAATTGAGAACTGAATGACCAAAGTTTCCAAAATCGTAAAATCACATGTTAACACAATGTCAATTTAAAAGCCTGTTAGTTTTTGAAAAAATATTAATTCAAAATTAAATAGCCAAAGTTGCCAAAACTTGTAGAAACACATGTAGTTGCCAAATAACACCTAGAGAGTAAATCACCACCTAAATACTGACATCTGTCTAACCAATTAAAAGAGTACATGTGGAATTTGACAACTCTTTTAATTAGTTTTATGATTATACACAATTAAAAATTCTAAAAAAAATAATATTATGAAAATATGCGATGAGACGATTCAAAGAAGATTACACTTGACTATATTTTTTCTTACACATTAGCCGCAATACATTAAAAACAGCTTGAACGATCAATAGTATCAATAATCGTTATGTACCGAATATTTCAAAACGGAGTAAGTAAAAATTATCAAATATAGCAGAATATCATACCTTAATATGTGAATTCCAAGTAATATAGTCCAATATGAAATATATCAAAATAGACACAACTACTAACACATGCAATGCACAAAGTTTGCTAGCATAGAAAACCTATAAATATAAATTTTAAAGAAAAATGCAATTGAATATTATAGCTAACAAATTATAATATTAATAAAATTATGTACAAAGTGAGATAATTTTTATAACAATATAATTATTGTTTAATTAAATATATAATTATTCCCTCCGTCGCATTGAATTTGCGTTATTTTCATTTCATTTTGATATGTCCTACTTAATTTGCATTATTTTTATTTTTTGACAATGCCCCACCATTTTCTTTTAATTCCCCCATGCATTTTAACTCTTTTGAATTTCATCCATTTAATTCGTTCTCTTTCTTCATTTATTACTAATTTCTTAAAAATAATGCACTTTCTCTTTGATACAAATCAAAAAGGACATATGAGTATTGATTATATATTTTGTACAAAAGTAGCTATTTTTGTGAAATAAACAACTTTGTAAAAAAAACTATGTGAAAACTGATATGTTTGCAAGCTTACTATTCATACAATTAAATAATTCACTCATTTTTAATATAATTAAAACACATGATAGAGCGTTTAGAACATTTCATTTGTCATTTTCCAACGAATTAATAATATGTACTCCGTTCCTTTTTATTTGTCCACATTACCAAAACGGGTAATTTCATAAGTTTGTCCACTTTATAATCATTTTCGTTTTTGGACATAAATTATTCCAAAACTATTTTCATACTCATTGTATTCTATGTTTAACTAATCTATGTTAGCATTCAATTAACCAATAGAAATTGAAATTATTGTAAGACACATGGATTACCATATTTATGATGAGTACTGATTAGCATGTCTTTATTTATTTTTCTTATTTATCATTCCGAAATATGGATGAATCTTTTATTTTCTCTTTTAAAATAATGTTATGTATTAAGTAAAGATTTCCCTCCAAATTTTTTTCAGAAAGTCAATAGTGGATAATCATAAAGGAACGGAGGGAGCATAATGTAGAAATTCCTTATATTAGATGAAATAGTTTTATCTTATAAAAAATAGGCATTGCTAGCTATATAAAATAATTTATATTTTACAAAAAAAATATTACTTTTAAATAGCTGCAACCAATTCATGCATCACTATGTAAATTTTCAAAAATATTTTAATCGGTTGATTTGATCAAATAAAATTTTGTGAAAAGTTACTTTTAATACATTTAAAACTTATAGTATTGCATGATGTGATATGATTTTTCAGTCACTATTTGGCAAAACTCACTGTTAATATTTTAAAACTTTTAATACTTTTTGAAAACTTACTTATAATACATTTTAATTCTCTAAAAATCCTTGATTTGGCAAAACTACACAAAATCACTATTTAGAATTTTTTTAGTTCTTTTATAGTATTGCATGATGTGATATGATTTTTTAGTCACTTTATAGTATTTTATGATATGAATATTAAATCTTTTGAATATCACATAATAATATTTTTAACCTGTAGAAATTCTACATTAGGCAAAAGTTCCATAAAATCGTCATGTGGAATTTTCGAATTCTTCAATAGTATTGTATGATATGATGATTGTATGATTTGATCTAATAAAATCATTATGAAAACTTACCTTTAATAATTAAAGTCATAAGTAATAATTAATGTATTAAAATCATTTGAATATCACATAACCACATTTTAACTAGTAAAAATGGTACATTAGGAAAAAGCTCTAAAATTTCTATGTGGAATTTACCAATTCTTTTATACTACTGTATCTGTATGATTGAACTTGCCATGTGGAATTTACCAATTCTTTTATACTATTGTATGATATGATATGATATGATATGATTGTATAATTTGATATAATAAAATCTTTTGAAAACTTAATTACTTTAATACTTAAAATCATAAATAATGTTTTAAATGTTTTCAATATTACATAATCACATTTTAACATTTAAAAATATTCCATTAGGCAAAACCTCAATAAAATCATCATCTGAAAATTTTCAATTCTTTTTGGTCTTATTGTATGATTTGATATAATAAGATCTTTTTGAAAACTTGTCATTAATACCTCAAATCATAAATATTAAATAGGAAAAATTATAAGAAACAACCTAATCTATGCACCTTTTATTAAAAAACTACCTTATATAAATTTGCAAAAAACTACCTTATATAAAAAAATTTGCAAAACACTATATTTTACTGATTTTCTTTAGTTGACTGTTAACATTAACATTGATCTACACAAAAAACTACCTTATATAATACAATTCTTTGCAAAACACTACCTTATATAATACAATTCTTTGCAAAACACTACCTTATATAATACAATTCTGTGCAGGTCAACGTTAATGTAAACAGTCAACTGACGAAAATTAGTAAAAGGTAGTGTTTTGCAAAGAATTGTATTATATAAGGTAGTTTTTTGCAAAATTTTTTATATAAGTTAGTTTTTTAAAAAAAAGGTATATAGATTAGGTAGTTTCTTATAATTTTTCCTATTAAATAAAAATCTTTTGAATATCACATCATCACATTTTAACATATAAAGATATTTCACTAGGCAAAAGTTATATAAAATCGCCATGTGAAATTTTCTAATTTTTTTATAATATTGTAATAAAATCTTTTGAAAACTTAACTTTAATTCTTAAAATCATAAATGATGTATTAGAATGTTTTGAATATCACATAATCACATTCTAACATGTATAAATATTATTCTATTAGGCAAAAGTTCAATAAAATCACCATATGAAAATTTCCAATTCTTTTCAGTCTTGTATGATATAGTATGATTGTAAGATTTTATCTAATAAGATCTCTTTGAAAACTTATTTTTTATACTTAAAATCATAAATAATAAGTAAAAATCTTTTGAACATCGCATAATCACAATTTAATGTATAAAGATATTTCATTTGGCACAAACTCTATAAAATCGTCATGTAGAATTTTCCAATTTTTAATAGTATTGTATAATCATTGTATGATTTGATCAAATAAATTTCTTTTGAAAACTTACCTTTAATATTTAAAATCATAATTAATGTATTAAAATATTTTGAATACCATATAATCACATTTTTTTTTGGAAAACTTACCTTTAATACTTAAAATCATAATTAATACTTCAATATTAAAAACGTCTTTTGAATATCACATAATCACATTTTAACCTGTAAAAATGTCTCATTCGGCAAAACCTTTATAGATTCGCCATGTGAAATTTTCCATTTGTTTTATAGTATTGTATGATTGTATGATATGCTTATATTCTTTTATATTATTATATGATATGATGATATGATATGATATGATTGTATGATTTGAATAATAATTTCTTTTTTAAAAGTTTCCTTTAATACTTAAAATCATAATAATTACTTCTACATTTAAAAAAACTTTTCAATATCACATATAATTACTTTTTAACCTGTAAAAATATTTCATTAGGCAAAACTCTATAAAAATCTATGTGGAATTTTCCATTTTTTGTATAGTATAGTATGATGATAGTATGATTTGATATAATAAAATCTTTTTGAAAACTTACCTTAAATACTTAAAATCATAATTGATGTATCAAAGTCTTTTGATAAAACATAATCACATTTTTACTTGTAAAAATGCTCTGTTAGGCAAAAGCTCTTAAAAATCGCAATGTGAAAATTTTCAATTATTTTATTGTATTTTATGATTGAAACTTAAGTGTTGTCCCTCTAATGAAGGTCCACAAACATCAAAAAAATCATCGCGCATGCCACTGCAGAAAAAGAAAATTACTTTTTTCATTACATTTTAGGTGGAAAGTATGAGTTTGTAAAAAATATTAGAATGATAAAAAGATAATCAAAATGTATCCATTTATACACAATGCATCACGTCTTGGTCGTCTTCATATGTTCTTTACATGTATTAATCATGATAATTTTTTTTTGTCTTTTTCTTTTTTTAATTTTCAATTAAAACACACTATCTAACCCCAAGTAATAACTCTTCATATTTTTATGTTACAAGTACTAAATAATCTACTTGAGCACGACTATGCATTTTTACTTTTTAATCTTCACGAGGCTATAGACACCAATACTAATTAATGGAGGAGTTATCTATTTTTGTACAACCGAAACTCTTCATTACATGTAATCTCCTTTTATGGGACATCGTTTGAGAAGGTCAAGAGAATATTGATCATGATATGAGAATAGTGTCAAACACACATCAAAGGAATCCACTAAATATAACATTGATATTCTCCAAATATTTTGAAGACTATCAAGTAGGTTAGTCCAATATGTATCTATGTATGTACCTATGTAAATGACTAGACATCTTTATGTCTCTATAGCCAATGAAACTGTGCTATCACTCAACTTAAAACTAGTCCACATAGAAATCATGTATGTCAAACCTAATGATTTGGACTAGAGACAAAAAATATTTTGAATAATTTGATTTCACTAATAGTGTTTAACGTATCAAATTTTGTATTTTACAAGCCTATCGAATGTTATAAAATAGTTTGGACATTTTATTGAATGCCAACCCAAAATTAAATAATAACAATAACTTTATTGATAAAAAATATAAACCAACATTTCAAAGTGCTCTAACTTTGTTACTAATTTTATAATAATAAAACAGTTCACCACTAAAACCACTCTCCTTTATTTTTTAGCACAAAAAAAAAACTCTTGAATAACTCTTTGTACTTGATTTGAGACTACAGTTTAGTTAATGGATATTATCATCCAAAAGAATTTTGCATACTTTTAAGTTTATTTAACTTTAATTGTAAAATTCACTATAAATCTTAGTTTGGAACTATTTCTAACTAATAACATCTCATTAAAAGTAAACTTATTAAACCGATAATGATCAAAATTGCCTTTAATGTGTTTGAAAGCTAGCATATATGTAAGTTTTACACACTTATTCGAACATATCTTTCAAAACAAGAACTTATTCTCTAGTCTTGTCCTATTAAAGTACTATAAGATGTACTTAAATCATCGGCCTATGGTCAATATAAGGGTTTGATTAATTTCTTCTCTTCATATTGAAAGCATACAAGAATTATAGTCAAGTACGTACTATACATGATGATTCAATAACCAAAGCACGTAAAATCCTTCTCATCCTCTTAAGCTTAACATATACAATTTGACATTATTTCATACTAAGAGAGTTGTAATGAGAAATGGGATGAAACAAAATCCTTCTTAATTTCCAAATCATCTTCAAATTAAAGAGTATATTTGAGCACAAAAAATGAATTCTAATTGTAATTCTCCCAATATTAAAATGGTGAAGCCTTATAAGAATAATACATCTGCAAGCGGTATGACCCATAAACATAAAAAGTTTACAAAGAAAAATCCACAAAACACCCAAAAATGCTTCTTTGGAATATGATAATTTTGGGCTTCACAAAAAGAATTTCTATGTCTACAAAAACAAGATGAAGAATGGTGGCGCTTTTACAAGCAAGGCCAATGTAACAAAAGTATTCCTATATGAAAGGCTATTTTATAATTTAGTTTGTAATTTAACTATAAATGTTAATTCTCTATTGGAAGAGTCATTTTGGTTAATTGATTTAGGGGCTTTGTTACATGTGTGTAACCATATACACTAGTTTAAGTTTTTCATAAGCTTGAAAATGATAATTTTCTTTTAATGAAAGACAACGAAACCGTTAAGATTTTGGAAAAGGACAAGTAGAAATTATTTTTACTTTGGGAAATATGATTACTTTCTATGCTCCTATGATTTCAGAAACCTTTTTATGATTCCTTCCTTTAGTCCCTTACGATATATGCTAGTACTTGAATCTTCAAGCAACTTATTTTCTAAACTAGATAAAACCGCATATGATTCAGCTGTGTTAAGATTATTGGTGACTTGAGTTACCAAGTAATTAAAACAATGATTAAGTTAATTAATCATATTATTTAGTGTAAGTAGAAGAGGATACAAGTACATTGTTGTGATTGGATGATTGGGTATCAAACAAGTACCTTAGTACAATGAACTATGGTAGTGGAGCTTGGTATGCAAGTGTTTAAGGTTGTTGCACATCCCATTTCAGAAGCAAGGACAAAGTATTAAGTGCAAAGGGTGTAGGGGACTAGAGGTGTTGAATGGGGCGGGTCGACCCAACGGGTCAAGGGTCGGGTCATATTTTAACGGATCATTAGTGGGTCGGGTCAATAATGGGGCGGGTCATTAACGGGCCTTGGTGTAAAGGGTCGGGTCGGGCAGGGTCGGATAATTATAAGTATTAATTGCGGAAAAAAATTACCCCTTTTTTTTATATTTTTAAATGATATTATTATAGACAAAAGTGGGTCGATCCATCGGGCCATAAAGTATGATAACAAAAATAATTTTATAAACTTTTCAAATAAGGGTCAAATTTGGTCGGATGTAAATGGGCTTGACCCGCCCCGGCCCGTTTAACATTTGACATGACCCGCCCCGCCCCGGCCCATTTAAATTTTGACCCGCCCTGACCCGACCCGTTGAACACCTTTATAGGGGACCAAGGGAATCAAGACAAAAGCTGCTGACTCACGCTACAGCCCCTGCTCGACACCCCACTCGACCGAGCCACTGGTCGAGCGAACCTTCTGGCTGTTTTTCGTGCATAGCTGGCTGCTGTGTTGGCTCATACAAAACAAATATTATCATCCCTTGACTTCATAATCTAATTTGCTGATATTTAGTCATTTTATCTGTTGGTTTTTTATTTTGAGCATATCATATTAAAACATCCTAAGCTTCTTTGACACAGCCTTTTATTTTAGCTATCAAGCGCTCATACTAATTCACTACAACCTAAACTTTAAGTATTTCATATTGGTTTACATTTGAAATAACGTTAATATGAGTAATTGCTTATGTTGTGATTATTGTTTCTCCCCATAATAGTTTACTCATTCCGGAGTAGTATAAATGTAGTTGATTAATTCTTGATGAGCTATATTATTCGTTTCGGCAACACCATTTGATCGAGGTTCAAAATGCATGGTTGTCTCATGATATTCACATACCTTATCAATTCTAAATCTTGTAACAAAAGAACCAACTTTGAATTATAATTCTTTCTTAAAGTTTTAAAATATAAACATTGATGCAACTTTGTAACGTCAAAGATAAATCTTATCACATAATTTTTATTCCCTAAATATGGAGTAGATGAAAATAACATGAATCACTATAAATTAATGGAAAATTGAACGAAATAATCCCAACTATCACCTGTTGGCCAAAAATAATTCCAACTATCAATTATTTTTAATAATCTAAACTATCCTTCGAATTTGTTCAAAACAGACTCCTCCCCATAATGACCGGCTGCTGCAGGTTATTGCCCTGTATTTTTTTTACTCAACTCTTCAAAAAAACATTCTCCTTCATTTTCATTAAACTCCTTCTTCTTCCTCATTCTTCCTCCATTGTTAAACCCTTTATCAATTCAAAGAAGCATATAGCCATTGATTATTCACCTTCAAAGGATCTTGCACATAATATAACTTAACACCTCCATGATCTCATAATTGTAGATTTGTTTCTCATGTCAAAATTTATATTTGATGCATCTTGTGTGTTCTAGGTGGACCTGTGTTGTTGCTAGAGTTCGCATATTTGTGAGAGGTGTTGATGCTGAAGTTGTGTGGATCACTTATCAACAAGCAACTTGAAATGAGAGGCTAAACCTCACTCAAGGATCACAAGATGAAGTTTAATGTGTGTTTGTGTTGTGTCAAAGTTTAGGGAACAAATAATAATGCTAGTAATAATGAATGGCTAAATAAACAAATAAACAAGACAAGATTTAAGGTGGTTCACCAATCTTGGGCTACATCCACCATCTAGCCTAGGATTTATATTAATGTGTTTAAAGGAGAAAATACAAGACTTGAAGGAATTACAAATGAAGGTTATGTGTATGGAAGAGAGGAGCTAAATGAGGGAGAAAACTCAGTAAGAGGAATGCTCTAAGTAATGAGACTTTTGTGCACTTAAACTAAGGCTTAAGACTAGGTATTTATAGAGGAAATGTATGGGACAAATAAAGGGCAACAGGTATGAGCCAACACAGCAGCCAACTATGCACGAAAAACAGCCAGAAGGTTCGCTCGACCAGTGGCTCGGGTCGAGTGGGGGGTCGAGCAGGGGCTGTAGCGTGAGTCAGCAGCTTCTGTCTTGATTCCCTTGGTCCCCTACACCCTTTGCACTTAATACTTTGTCCTTGCTTCTGAAATGGGATGTGCAACAACCTTAAACACTTGCATACCAAGCTCCACTACCATAGTACATTGTACTAAGATACTTGTTTGATACCCAATCATCCAATCACAACAATGTACTTGTGTCCTCTTCTACTTACACTAAAATAATATGATTAATTAACTTAATCATTGTTTTGATTACTTAGTAACTCAAGTCACCAATAATCTTAACAATCTCCACCTTGACTTGTGTTTACCAAGTCCCAAAGATCACCTTCAAGATTCATCCAACAACACCCACAAATATCTCTAGCTAGTCAACATACTCAACAAATAAAAGAAAATAAACATGTGCACAAAATAAACAAAAAGGCACATGCACTACAAATGCTCTCTAAGAGCTTATAACAAAGAGTATGATTAAACACCAACCAAGTCCACACAACTCATGGACTTGTTGGAAGACATTGGAATTACATTCTTATCATCAAGAGAAGTCTCATCATCATCATCATTAAGCTTGGTTGAGGTAGTAGCATCATAAACCGAACTAACTAAGGTTGTGCCAAGTAGCTTGTACAAGCCATCATCATCAATGGACCCTTTCAAGAACACCTTATGGCCCTTAACAACCTTCATAACTCCACCTTCACCAATGCACACAAAACCTTCTCTATCAAAGGTACCAAGGGAGATTAAGTGCCTATTCATGCTTGGAACATGGAGGACTCCGGATAATGTTCTCACAACACCATCAAACATAATGACTCTAACATCACCCATACCAACTATCGGACAATTGGCCTCATTGCCCATAGTGACACTTCTTCCTTCAACCTTTTGATAAGTTGAGAAGAAGCTAGAGTTAGAAGTCATATGGCATGAACATCCCATATCCAAAACTCAAGAATCACCACCCTTGTACTCACTAGTGACAATAAGAGCACCAACATCATATTCTTCTTCAACATAACTAGCCTCAGCGGAGCTAGTTCCTTTGGACTTGCAATCATCGGATTGTCTGGACTTTAACTTCCAACAATCTCTCTTAAGATGGCCTTTCTTCCTACAACAATTGCAAGTCATGCCTCTTTTGTTGCTACTTGACTCCTTAACAAGCAATGCATCATCAGACTCAATAGACAACTTTTGCGCAAATTGAGAATCAATAAGGTCCTTTTGTGTTAAGGCCTTTCTAACATCCTCACTACACAAAGTGTCTCTACCATATAACAAAGTCTCTCTAAAATGCTTAAAAGAAGGGGGTAAAGAACATAGTAAGAGAATGGCCAAGTCTTCATCATCAAGTGAAACCTGAATATTTTGCAAATCCAAAACAATAGAGTAAAACTCATCAAGATGAGGTTTCATAGGCTTACCTTCTTGCAACCGGAGATCATACAACCTACTCTTCAAGAAAAGAGTGTTCATAAGGTTTACATTCAAAAAAGTGAGTTTATATAGGCTACGCAAGGGTGTCCTAAAAAGCCCTAAAAACCCTACGGAATTAAGCTTGCTAAAATAAAACACGCGTAGGATTCCACGCCCATTCGCCCGAATTACATAGCCATTCGATCGAATGGAAGGTCATTCGCCCGAATGAGTTCCATTTGGGGTTTCTAGAGAGTTGTAAATTGATTCCATGAGTTTTTCAAAGAATTCGCCCGAATGCATAATCCATTCACCCGAATGGAGTGTTGTATGGCAAGCCTATTCGACATTTCCAGTGGCTCGAAGGCTCGAATTTGGTGCAGCCATATAGGTTCGCCCGAATTGGGCCTAGGTTCGCCCGAATGGGTGCTTGTGGGCACTTTTGGGGCTTTAATCGAGTGTCAAATGGTTTCCCGCCTTCGCGATATCTTCGGGGATGACTCCAGATTCATGAAAATGCTTCGAAACGTGTGCCTCTTCTTCGATTCAAGTGTCTAAGCCTCGTACGCAACGAAACTACCTCGAAATCTCCTCAAAACACCTAAAAATACCTTTAAACACCATGGAGACAAGAGCAAGGTAAAATCATGCGTAAAGTATGCAAAAGCCAATCGAAAATGCGAGACTTGACACTAGAATGAGGAGATAAATGTGCTCTAAAACGAGCACATCATGATATTATTCACTATGATCAATATGAGTCATAATAATGCCTCAAGATAATGCATTCTATGATGATGTTCATACTAATCATTTAGAGTAAGTAAAAGGTCTCAATAAGAGAAGTCATTGGGTTCAGATTATGTAGGTTATTTGGTAGAAATTACAAGGGATTCTATATGTACATATATATCATTTTACCATCAACGCTAAGATGAGTTCCATAATGGGACATCACACAGAGGTGTTGGTTGATCTTACATAAGGTTACTAACATTTTGTCTGTACAATTCCCTCAATGTTACTCACATTGTCTCTTTCTCTTAATGGTTCTTCATTGTTATCAAGAGTAGGATTCAATGGTATTTTCTTGGCTTGCGTATCAACATGCTTTCCAATATTTTGAAATTTCAATTTTTCTTGATGAAGAAAGATGTTTCTTCCAAGTGTCTTTGTTGGCAGCAAATGTCTTTCAATCATTCTATACAACGCTTTTGTGGAATCCCATTCATATGAAATACACTAGGAATTACAAATCTTTTGATTTTTTCTTCCTCATTCTCCAATGATTTCAAACTAGATTTTTCAACCGCATGAGCTAGCTCCTCCAATGCAAATTCTAGTTTGTCCATTCTTTCATGCATATTCATGTTTACTCTTATTGATTTCATCTTCTTAGAATCAATAAGGATGAGATAAAGAAATAAAAGAATATGAAAAGGAAAAAAGTTTGAAAAAACGTGCAGAAAATAAGAAACAAAAGACCAAAGTGCACAATTTTAGAAATCACTATGTACAATCTTTATTCTTTACTACGGTGCACCCAACCAAACCAACTTTACTTTTGGTGAAACTTGGTGACAATAAATCCTAAGGTGTCTACAAACACCCTCAATTGAAATTATTCCAATATAATGTGTGTTTTAATCACAATTCAATATTTACTACACACGTGCACACTAAATTGTTTCCGTGACCTTTGATCAAAAAGACATGCATACCTTTTTTTATTCACAACTCCAATGACAAGAAAACTCAACCAACAAAAAAATAGACTCAAACATAACCAAAGTCAAAAAAGAAACAATGAAAAAGACTCTAAAATGAAGTAGAAAGAAAGGTAATATGGAAAACAAACAAAAATGGGACTCTCTTGTATTTTGCAAACAATCAATGCAATGTGTCATTCAAGAAACAATAAAATGTATAAAAGAGTGTACAAATGATATGGTTTTATGGTTATAGGATAAATATTGATAATATGATGGAGGATGAAGGACAAAGAAAGAAATGTTGATAGGTTTTCGAAGATAACTTACCAGGCTACCTAGAATTTTGATCAATTTTGGATAGGCTGTAAAGAAACTTGCATATCTCCTTCACTACTCCCCAAAATCCAATAGATCCAAAGCTAATAGTTTCCTAACTCAATGTGGAATACTGTGTAAAAATAGTTTTGAAAATGCGCCACTATACGCTCTCGAAAACACATTTGAACCTGCCCATAGATCTGGTCTGATTTTGCTGCTGCTGAACAGACTTGCTGCTGACACACTGATCTGCACATCTTCACACTGATTAGGTTGTTTCTTGTTGTTGCAGCTCTGATTTGTATGCATACATACTGTTGTGGCTTGCTGCAAAGAACTATTCAATCCATTCTGGTGCTGATCTACTATACTAAACGGTTGTTACTGACACTGTTCAACAAACAACCACTAATATGTTGTTGCTTGCTGCTCTAATATGGGTATCGTGTGTGACTGAGCAGATTCTGCTCATAAATGGCAGATAACAACTGGATTGACACAAAATATCTTTATTTCAAATTTGAACTAAGCATATTTTGTTCACCTTAAGACTTGCACCATATCAAACGTGGTGCAAGTTCATAATTTATTAGTGCATTAAATGGATGTCAAAACAACTTTTTTGAATGGTGAATTAAAAGAAGAGATTCACATGGTTCAACCAAAAGGTTTTGTTATCCTTGGACAAGGGCACAAGGTGTGTAAATTAGATAAATCTCTCTATACACCTAAACATGACTAAACAATGGCATGCGAAATTTGATAATATGATCATTGCACATGTTTTTAAATGAATAGTTGTGACAAATGCATATATTTTAAGCTTCATGACAACATTTGCACTATGGCTTAAAGCGAATATGATCCTTGGGATTAAGATTACTATGATAAAAATGGAATTTCTTAGGATCAATTATCAACCTCATTGCTAGTCCCTAGCAAAGAGACTAGGTAGGAAGGACATGAAAGCAAGGGGCAAACAAATAAAAACAAATCTAAGCTACAGAACGAAACTAAACTACAAATGCAATAAAACCTAAGATTCACTTTCGTAGGAATCACGGTCGCACTTAGCACGTGCGACAAGCCCTTTAAACCTTATGGTCTCCCAAAGAGGACGAGTAAGGTCTAGTGAGGGTTTTTAGAAGGAGACCCACAAATCCAAAGCAAACATACATGGTAAGAGGAAATCAAAGCAACACAAGCTGTGCACGGGCAAAATTCTTCCCTAGCCATAGGTATGCAAGTATAATGATCTCATAAGAGCGCAATACCAAGAAGAATGACCAATGCCACAGACTCGGGATCACAAAGGTAAGCTACAACACATGTTATGCCACCCACTACCTAGAGAGGTCACAAGTCTACGCTCCCTGGGTTATTTCTCAAAAGATGTGAGAAACATGCAATCATGCTTATGTGTTTGATTATGGTTCGTGTTTCACTCATAATCAAACACCTAATACGGGCAAATCATGGGGATTATGTCATATCTAACTCTAGCGCAGAACTACCTAATCGGACTAAGTCGACCAGGTTAGCGAAGGGTTTTAACGTTGGCTTAGGGTTAAGGTGGGATATATTTGGGAATGTGGCGCTAAGTAGAGGATAATAAGTGACTCTAGACAAAACAACCACAAACATCTCATGATAAACTAATAAACATCATATCCAACAACCATAATAACCCAATAATCTCAAGTAAACACAATGAACTCTATCATCAAACACCATCAAAAATTTGAAATCTCATAATAACATTTGTTTTCAAGCTCATCTCCTAATGAAACTTTGACCTCCTCACTCAAATAAATATATATGTGTAAAACTCAATAAAGAACAAGAGAGAGGCCTCCTCAAATAAAGAATATATATGAAATAATCTCTATAATAAGCACGAGAGGATGAAGGGAGAAGCAATATGAGCTGGATATAAATGAAAAGAGTCATACGAAACCAACAACCAAAATCATAACCAAAAGCCCACAAATCATTGTAACACACAACAACCCCACCATTACTAAGCTATCGTTTAGGTAAAGAGAGGGGACATTGGCTCATGTGGAGGTTACATAATGTGGCTACAAAAGAAAAGGAAAAGGAAAAAACTTGGCTTGACCTAAAGTCAAATTACGTTCAAGGTAGGATATTTGGCTATGTAGCTTAATTCTAGCGAACGTGTTATCATCCCTGGTCTCAAGAAAAGTCGACTGTACTGGAGAAGAACCGACACAATACTTAAATTCCCTAACTAGCACTCAGCATGGATGGAACTCGTAAGGAGTCTAAAAAGGCTCAATACTCACAGGCTAGTCGAAATGTGTCTGTAAAGGTAGTCATCCAAGCCACCAACCAAGCAAACCAAGATCCCCCAAGCTATGTGGAAAATAATCTGACTCTTGGTCCCAAAACAGGCACAGGGCTAAGGAAACATGAGCTCGCATAAGACCACAGATGTACACACCAAAAGCTTGCATGCTAGTTTCACAACTCAACCATTTATTGAAAGCAAGGATAAAACATTAACTATACAAGCTAAACATCCACTATACAAACTAGATAAAGATAAACTAAGCACACTAAACATGCAAAAACTAAAAGAAAAACTAAAACAATAGTTCACAATAATACTGATCTTTTGAGGTTTTGAAAGCGTAAGCACCCTCCCCCAAGCCAGCTCAAGAATCGTCTCGGCGATAGGGAAAGGTGAAAGAGAAAACCACAAGAGCGAAAGATAAACATTATTGGAACTAAAGAAAACAAGACAAGCAAACAAACAAACACTGGGTTATCTCCCGCAAGTACTTTTGTTTAATGCCATTAAGTTCGACCCAGCTAACCACCAGCTCATAATGAAAAACTGGAGAAAGAAATCATAATTGAGCTAGGAGTGGACTCACTCCTAGCATCGCCATCGCCTCGAACATGATGACCCAAAACCCTCCACTTTGCAGCAGTGGCGGAGGTAAGCAATGTAGAACCGGGGTCACCCGGTGGCGCACTCAAACATAGGGCTCCCCCAAGCCCAGGTGGATCCTTCTTCTTTTTCTCAAAAATTTTTCTTTTTCTTTTTCAGACTCGGTTCCTCTTGCGGGCTCACTTGTCAACACCTTCAGTTTCATCATCATTACTATTGTGCACAAGAACGAACCTCTTTTCTCCTTCATCAACAAACTCATTGTGCATTCCATCATCATCATAAATGTCCTCATTATCATAAGAAATCACCTCATCGTTCACATAGGCAACAAGAACTTCATGCCCCCCCAACCTTATCATCATGCGCATCACCTACTATCTCAAGAGAACAAAGTTGCTCGACAATGGGCTTTTTGGAAGACTTAGCAAAACCAAACACTACTTGATCTTGGACTACCCTTATGGTAATAGTCTCGGCGTCACAATCGATTACGGCACCCAAAGTTTTCAATGCATCTCACCCAAGTATGAGGGGAGTATAAGGATCCTCCACCATTTCAAGCACAACGAAATCACATGGGACCACGATGTTTTCCACTTGGATAGGAAGATCCTCCTCGAACTCCCCACAAGAAATTTTGATACTTCGGTCGGCTAGTTGGATGGATTTCTTTGACGGCTTGAGCTCAAAAGCGAGTTGCTTAGCAATACACATCGGCATTACACATCGGCAATACAAATCAGCAAGCGAGTTGCTTAGCAATACACATCGGCAATACAAATCAGCAAGGGCTCCCTTGGGTTTGTGGTTTCCAAGAGTGACGGGGAGCACGAAGGGTCCTGGAGCCTTTTCCTTTTTGGCCCAAGTGCCTTGGTTGATGGCACTAACTTGCTCCGGTAAATTCAATACCTCGCTTCCAAGCCTCTTTTTGCTCCCCAAGAGAGTCTTCAAATACTTGGCATATTGAGACATTTGCTCCATAGCTTCCAAGAATGGGATTTTGATCTCTAGATGCTTTATGTGCTCAAGAAACTCTAAAAAATTGGCTTGTAATTATTTCTCTACCACTCTATATGGAAAAGGTAGTGTTGGGGCATGTAAACGCTCATAAGCCCTCCTCTCTTGGATTTCTCTCCATCTTTCTTCTTGCTCTAACTTCTTCTTCTCTTTTTCTTTATTAATCTCATCTTTCTTCTCCTCAACTTCTTCTTCTTTCTTTTTGTCAAACTCTTCCTTAGAAACCTCTTTTTCTTCTCCCCCCCAAGCTCATCCTCATGCTCATCGCTCATTTGTGGATCATCACCCCTTGAAGAACCTTCCCCCAAATCATCCCTTGGAGCCTCAACTAGAGCTCAATAAGAAGTCCCTGATCGAAGAAAGACCGCCTTGCATGTGTGGTGGTTGGGATTGGACGGTGAAGTATTAGGTGATGGAGGCTGGATGGATGGGTTGGGTTGAGGGTTGGATGGGAATAGTGTTGGTGGAGGTGGTTGGGCTAGTAGTGCAAGTTGGGTCTCAAACATCTTTTGTTGGGCTTAAAGTTGTGTTATTTAAGTAATCAAGGTTTGATTGAGTTGGGCACAGGTGCTCATCTGGGTGGTGATATAATCATGATTAGGAGCGGGGTTTGGAGGTGGTTGAGTGGTGGGATATGGTTGGTTGTGGTTGGGTGGTGGCACTTGAGGGTAAGGCCTATTTCCATTGGGCCTAGGGAAATTACCACCGGCTTGATTATTGTAAGGAGTATGATTGTTGTAGCCTTGGTGGAAGTTTCCTTGACCATTGTTAGGATTGAAGGAAGGTCGGGAGGATGGGTTGTTGAATAAGCTATATTGAGTGTAACCTTGTCCTTGATTCCCATAACCCACAGCCGCTACACAATCGGGATTATACCCATAACCATCAAAATTCATTGTTGGGCCCCCCTCTGAAGTGCCTCCTCCATATTCTACCGATGCCACATGCTCAGGATTCAAACCCCCACATTCAGAGGCATCATGATTAGTACCCCCCACAAATACGACATGAGAAGGACTGGTTTTATTCGCGGCGGACACATTGGAGCTACCTTGGGCTAACTTAAGCTTAGACAATTTTTGGTCCATGATTGCTTCTATTTTGGTTCCGATCGAATCTAAGTTACTTTCGTAGATCCTACTCCTCGGTTGCTTGCTACCCCTTGCTCCACCTTAAGTAATATTCTTTGCCACCTCATCAATCATGGTATTCAAATGATTCTTCCTGTACTCATGATGAGGGCATGGTCGGATCGTCCCTTTGAATCTACTCCAGGTGGCACTAACGTTCTCATCATCCTCTTGAGTGGAAGACGCGATCTTCTTGCGCCAATCTTGCGTGCGAACTGTAGGATAAAACATTTCTAGAAATGCCGTCCTAAGTTGAGCTCATGTGGTGATGGAGTTGGGCTCTAAACGCTTATACCAATCCTTGGGTTTCACCAAATCGAAACCCCTAAAAGAACTACTCTGATATATTGAAACTAACTACATCTAAGAACATAAGAGAAAATATGAATGAAAGCATTAGGGCAAGAAGTAAACTAGCAAGAAACAAGAACTAGAGCAATAAATGAAACTACTAACTACTCTACAAAGCAATAAATGAAGCAAGAACAAGAATGAAAACAAATAAACAATAAATGAAGCAGCAAACAAGATAGAATGTAAAGGAAGCAATAAATAACATAAAGTAAAGATATTGAAAGACAAGAAAACAATAAATGAATGAAAACTTACATAGTCTTGAAAGGAAAGTGAAGATACAATGCTTGAAATGTAAAGGAAAACAATAAATACTAATCTAGGGCAAGGAATTGAAATGGAAAGCAATACAGTTCATGAGCAAGATAAGAGGGTTTCTCTCAAGTAAGACATAAGCTTTACTTTCAGAAAGAAGGGTTTATATACGCTGTACAAAGGGTGCCCTAAAAGCCCTAAAAGATCCACGTGTTTTAAGCTTACGAAGAAACAAAACTGTGCATTTTTCAATTCATTCGCCCGAATTGAAGAGGGCCATACGTCCGAATATGGGCAATTTGACCGAATGTGGCTGTTTTGGGGTTTCCAGAATGCATACAAAATGCTCCTTGTGAAATTTCTTCTCATTCGCCCGAATGACATCTCACATTTACCCGAATGTGTGCCTATTTGCCCAAATCAGCTTAGATTCGGTATTTCCAGAGGCCCTTGCAGTTTCCTTTTGGCACACACCCCGTCATTCGCCCGAATCTGGGCCAGGTTCGCCCGAATCTGGGGCTTCTTGGCTCTTTGCATCTTCAATTAAGCATCAAACGACTTCTAACCTTTGCGATGTCTTCGAGAACGACTTAAAGCACTTGGGAATGCCTCGAAACACATGACTCTTCTTCGGTTAAGATGGCTAAGCCTCTAACTCAATCCGTTTCACCTCAAAATCTCCAGAAATACTAGAAATAACCTCTAAACACTGCCGAGACAAGAACAAGGTAAAATCAAGTGTAAAACGTATAAAACCAATGTAAAACAACGAGACTTGACACTATAATAGGGATATAAATCTGCTCTAAATCTTGCACATCAATAGTTGTGACAAATGCATATATTTTAAGCTTCAGGACAGCATTTGCCCTATGGCCTAAATCGAATGTGATCCTTGGGATTAAGATTACTATGATAGAAAATGCAATTTCTTAGGATCAATTATCAACCTCAATTCATAACGAAAGTCCTTAAGAAATATGAATACTATGACTATAGACTTTCATGTAAGCCTTATGATCGTAGTGTAAAGTTTTTTCTTAACACAAGTGATAGTTTAAGATAGTCTAATTATGTGAGCATTATTGGCAGCCTTAGGTATTCCACTTATTGTTCTAGACACAGCATTGTCTATGTTGTTGGATTGTTTAATATATTCACTACTTGACCAGATATGGATTGAGGATTATTGGCACGCTATTGTTAAAGTCATGAAGTATCTTAAATGAACAACAACTCTAGGATTATAATATTATAGCTTTCTAGCTGTATTAGATGGATATGGCGATGCAAACTGGAACATAGTTTCAGATGATTCTAAAGATACTAGTGGGTACAAATTTATGATAACCTGTGGAATTCTATCTTAGACTCAGAGATAATAGCACTAGCTACGACTAGTGAAAAGCCAAGTTACTTAAGATGTTTATTAGCCTAGATTCCTATATAGAAAAAAAGGTACTTGTTGTATTGATCCGTTGTGATAGTACTACATTTCTTGCAAAAGTTGTGGATTAATAATTATTATTACAATGGTAGAATTGACAAGTACATCATAAGCACAACATTGTGAGAGATTATATCAAAACTGAAGTTGTTAGACTGGATCATGTATGTAGTAATCTTCAAGGACAACTGGATCTGTAGCACCATTGTAGGTCTTAGGCCTGTGTGTAGCAAGCCTTTTGTAGAACTTAGTCTCGTCATCCACACTAGCATGTTGGTTAGCTATAAGCTGAACTAATTGAGCATTGGTCTCTTGTAAGACTCTAAGTTGCTCTGTTAAGATATTCAGCTGAGCTTAGGGATCCATTCCTTCCCCGATTTCCTCTTGGTTCCTGCCATGAGGTAATAACTAATTAATAATTATGCCTTTAAGACAAATAGGTATGCACATGCATAACACTCTTTCTTAATTCTTATTGACTTAGTAACTTACTAACTTGTCAATTTCCATCTCATTCGAAATTCCAACACTTTTAATGATGACTTTACCCTCAACTTAATGTACCGTCATGCTTAGGCAACTTAGCCACATAATTAGATCATCACATGCTTACTAAGAACCTTTAAGACTTCTAGTTTACTATTGGTACTTAGTTAATTATTTGATTTAAGTTAGACTTACAACTTAAATCATTTCTTTACCAATAATCCTTAATTTAAATTTATTTCCTAATTACTTTCATTGGTTACTCCAAACTTCAACTTCTCTAAGTTAGACTAATTATCTAATTTTCCAAATATTTTAGACAAGCTTCCAAAACCTTGGCTCTGATACCAATTGTAACCGCCCTGAATTATGAAGGCAAACACTAATTGGAATTTAGTATTAATCAAGCGGAAGCTTACTTTTGCCAGCACAATTAAGGGGTTACTTAGAGGTTAAACCAATATCCAAGTAAAATACTTGAACCAAACCAAAGCAATATGACGGAAGTCTTAACTATCCAAAATATAGGAAAATTACAACCAAATCGAAATAAGTCCAAAGTTCAAATACATCCTTAAACTAGTCCAAACCTAAACAACCCAACTAATAGTCTCTCAAATACAATAAAGAGATCTAAACAAAAGAGGAGTCATACTCCAACTCGGGTTCATCTTCCTCTCGCATATCCATTCTTCGTCGAGGTGCCATAGGGGTTTACTCTAAAAACAAAACCATTGAAAAACATACAAAGCATAGTATCAGCAAAAAGGTTGAGTATAACACACTAGTGTATGTCAAACAAGTTATTAAAACCTTTTTGATTTGAGTAAATTCATTTTGAAAGATGTTTTTTTCATTTGATAAATCATATTATCATTCAAACTTAATTCAATGGTTTTATAGTAATAATTCCAAGTTCTCATATTTCATCATAAACCATAAGATCTCAATGGATCCAAATCAATTTCAAACTCATATCATAACTTTTTTACATGGGTACTCTGTGAGTCATCCTGTGACTCGTTTGGTAGTCGGTCTACCGTCCGCGACATGTCCGGCAAGTGTAACACAATGGTATTGTGAACAATACGCGCTCAACATTGGTGAGCCGTTTAATCATGCACACAACATTTGCTGTGGCATATGTACCCGCCATTTAGGCTAAAATATTTTTTGTATATAATATATACCTTGTAATTTCAATAACATTTGAAAAGTCAAAAATATTAACTTTTTCCTTATGATAAACATCTTTTATTTGCAACATAGCAAAACATATTTTCTTTACAACATATTAAAATCAAATCATAATTTTTCCCACATGGGTAAAACATGCATAGCATAATCATATCATCAAACATAACCTTTGTATTATATTGGGGCATCACTAGCATGTGTGGAAATGCATCGTAACAAAACGTGATTAAAAATTCTATACGATTTTTCAAGGAAACCACTAAAATGTTTAGTTTCAATTAAAGAGTTTTGAAATTAATTCAAAATAACTATGATATAGTTCATAAGTCTTTAAAATCATTATGACAAAAGATTTCATAAAACACTATTTCCTTAAATACGAAATAGTTTTGCCGATAATAAAATCGATAATTGATTTACAAAAATACATATTAATTCTCCAACAAGGCCCACATCAATCAAGTCATTATAATAACTTAATTAAAATGAATTTAAGGTTGTCCCATCAGATTATAATTGGTTTACAAATTTATAATGATTTTACGATTATTTCGACAATTTAGGTATTTATCGTTATTTAAATGATGTTTTAAATCCATAAAATTTATAAACCATCTAAGTAAAACTTATTTATACTATGAGACAGTAGGTTACTAACAAAATTATAAATTTTTGATATGGGTCTATTTTTACTCAAATTTAATTAACAATATTACGCCTTTAAATAATTAAACAATATTTATGAATTTGATAAATTAGTAAATAATTAATTATTAGTTTAATAAATTTTACCAAAGTTCCAGAAGTTATATAATATTATTATTAGCTCATTTAAACTTATAAATGTCATGTATGATATTTTATCTTTTTATATAGACATCTTATCGATAAATCAAATAAAATCGGTTTAAAATTATTTAAGTCCGAATAAAATAATATAAAAATTTTATGATGTTCCAGAAACTATTTTAAGGAATATAAAATTTTAAATAACCATTAAAATCGTGTGGGGTATTTTTAATAATTAACATTGTTATTTTGCCAATAAACCGAATAAAATTTATTTAAGTCCATATATGGTCACGAAAATAGATATAAATTTTTCCACATGTACCTACTATTCATATAAGTGTCGCATAAAATTTTCAAGCCCAAAAGACGCCATTTAGTATTTATTTTTTATTTTATCGTTTTCTAACGTACCGATTATTAATAACCGAGTAAAACTTATTAAGGTCCTCAAACGTCAACAAAATGTTCTCAAAATTTTACCAAATTTAGTTACTATCTATATGAGTATGTGATAAAAATTTCAAGTCCATGTGCCTTTTTTTGGTAATTATTTTATATTTTACTATTTAACAATTTACCGATAGATAATTTAACGATTACTCAAAAATCATGAAAAATTCCAAACTAAATATATTCTGGCCAAATCTTGTTGGAGACATTATAATATGATTTTATAATTAGTTTTTAGGATCAAGAATTAATCTCATACTATGTTTTGTCATAAGAGATTTTAACACCTTAAAATCCCTTAAAATATCGATTTAACAAATAAATTTCAAAAAATTATTCAAGAGATTCTTTTTTTAACATATAGCTACTGGAAATTATTTTTAAAATGCATTTTAAATATTTTCCAAATCCATATAATCATTTCCATCACAAATACTTTCACAATACAACAATTCATAAAATTCACATGCATGATGCCCACAATAATAATACATGTAATGAATCATTTCTTACTCAAAATTATCATTTTGATATCATTTTTCAAGATTTAAGAACTTCTCTTTGGGAGTTTTATTTTTAAAAACAAGTTTATACAAAACTTTCCCAACTTGTTCTTAAATCCTTTAAAAATCACCCCATGTGACATACCTCGACTCCAAGCCTATATAAGTATTTCGTAAGCTCCTACGTAAGCTCCGATGCGTTCTTAGAAGTGGTTCCAACTTCGGGTCCTTGCCCTTCAAGCCTCAACTCCAACTCTTCAACTAAACATATTGCATTCATCCAAAAATCAATAATAATTTTGGATTTCTAACATGCACTTAACTTTCCTTAGTTGGAGTTGTTAAACTAATACTTGTGATGATTTTAACATATTTGGAGTATACTTATTATGTTGAGCAACATACTTAATCAAGTCTCATAATTTTACTTAAATTTTTAAAGTAAGAAAATATATAAGTTTGTGAAAAGAACATTTTCTTTTCTTTTACTTTCTATTATAATCGATTTTTTTTTTTATAGAGGTTTTATAAGTGATAATTTTCTTAGTTTTAGATACAAAAATATCCATATTAAAATGATCTTAGTTTATAGAAAGATTCATGTAAGAGTGTTCTTCATGAACAAGTTTTAACAAAAACTAGTGGAATAAAGAAATGATCATAACTTACTCTATGCTTGGTGGATTTCTTCAAGTTTGGTGTCTATGGAAAGCTCTTGAAATGAAGATTATTTTTATGGAATATTTGAGTTTATAAACATAAATTTTCAGAAGTTTTAGATGGATTTTTGAAGAAGATTTGATGAGAAAAGAAGGTGTTTTAGAAGTTGAATGTTTGAAGGATGCTAGTGTTTATTCATGGATGAACTTGGGAGAAATGTGTTGGGTGTTTATGGCTGAATTCTTATTCAGAAAATAGAGTGTTGTTGCTTCAAATATTAGTCTCTTGCATGCTTGTAATGATGTATAATCTAGGTTAGAACAAAAGGGGGTTTTGGGTAGAGTGTTTAGGTAGTGTATGTAAGTGAACAAAGAGTATGGGACAGCCATATATGCTGCTGTTTGGGGCTGTTTTGGCGGGGATTTTTGTCTCATTTTGGTCTATTATAGTGTAGGAAAGGTTTATCTAAGATAGTTTAGGGTTTGGGTAAAAATTGTTGTACATGTAATAAGTTATGTAACTTGTACTTCATGTTTAAAAATCACTTGTATATGTGTATGAAATATTTAATTTACTCCCATCAGATTAAATAATATGCTCGGATAATAATTAAAATTTTCTCGAACTATTATCGGTAGTTGCTCAACTTTAAGTTTTACCTCCAAAGTTTACGTTTCTTATTATGATTCATAACCACGTTACGATTTAACAAGTTTCTAATCATCGTAGAAAATTTTCAAATCTCTACCATCACTAATTAAATTTTAATTAGTGAATGACAAATATTAAAAGAAAAAAATTAGGCGCTAAAAAATGACTAATGAAATCTCATTAATAATGCGGCTGTTTCAGCATCGTAACGCTTCACTTGTTGTATTCAATATTATTTCAATGCATAAGAATTCTGTAGGGCTGTTTAAAAAAACCCGACCCGCTTGACCTGACCCGCCGACCCAATGACCAGCAACATAAATGGCAGGTCAATTTCTAAAAAAAGTTGTATGTTACGGGTCAGGTTATGGGCCGAAATTTAATTTAAGAAGGTACCGGGTGTCCCACTTAAAAAAGAAATAAATACCTTTTTGAGGTTTTCAGTCGAACAAGACCTATTAGTTCTTCACCTTTTCTGACCAAATCTTCTCTAACCTGTTCAAACTTATTTTTACAATATTTTTTGCCTTCATTCTTTGTCAATTTGTTGGTAAGCATGACAATAAAAGAAAAGGAAAATTTGATATTAAACATATAAACTTTGCCTCATTTGTTTCTAAACGTTCAAACTTACGTTTATTTTTTAAAAGCTTGAACTTTAGGGGGTATCTGCATTTAAAGATGTTCAAGTAATTGTTAACCCTTAGTAACCGGTTACCAACCTTATGTTTAGGCTATTTAATCTTCTAAATTTCGAAGGCAAGCAGCAGCAAGCAGGCTTCAATGGCTTCTTCTTCCTCAACCTTGAGAAGCTCCTACCCGCACAACATTCAATGTTATCATGGTTTCATAGCTAAAATTCGTACAGTTAGTAAGGGTCCCAACTTGGGCGCAAGGTTTTATGGATGCCCTAATTGGCCTGTAAGTGTTTTTAATTTTTTAGGTTTAATCAATTTTTAGGTTAAATGTATACTAATTCTTCTTCTTTGTTGTTGAAGAATGATGCTTGTGCGTTTTTCAAATGGAAAAAGGAATGTGGGTATACACAAGAAGAGGATTTGCAATTAAAGGTGACAGAGACAGAGCAGATAGTGAAGGATTTGGCTGACATGAAGAAAAAAATCAGAACACAAGATGGAATTGAAAAAACAACACTATAAGGCAGAAATTAATAACCTAAAAATGGAATTGAAGAAAGCAACAATTAGGGAGAAGAACTTGCTTGTAATCTTGTGTATGTCTTGGACTGTATTTGTAAGAACTAAAATCCTTAAGTAAGAGGAAGATGATACTGTAATGTGCAAGAAACAAGTATTTGGTAACAATTGTGGTAAATTTATATACATATCAGTTTTATAGAACTGAATTCATCACATTCATTTCATTGTTTGATTGTTTTAGCAAAATACATCCCCATAAACAAGCAAAATGCTTTAGGTGTATATAATACATTCTCAAAAGAATACACCTTTACCATTGGTAAACATACATACATATACTAGCAACTAAGTTTTGGATCCTTGTGTTGGTTGTGAACACTGACTGGGTTGAGAATCTTGACTAGCTTGGCCAGATCTTCCTCAGCTTGATCTACCTCCCTTTGCACCTACACCACTTCTTATACTCTTTCCATGCCTCCTAGTTCTTGTTGGTTAAGCAGATGACAATGACAAACTATGTGTTGAACCTTGACACTCAGTAGTCTTAGTATGCTGTGGGATCTCATTAAGATTTATAGGGTTTGCAGTAGCTATAGCCTTGTTTGGGCATGATCTCCTGTTGTACCCCTTCTCATTCATATCCCACAACTCATTTCTGTGCCATGCCTACTAAGTTTACCTGGTTTTTCGGGACTCTCATGGGGATCCCTTTTGCGCTTTCTTCTTGGTCTTGCAGAATCAACCTTGATGGGTGGAGGGATTAAAGAACTACTCATCTTAGGCTAGAACCTAGTCCCTTCAATTAGGGGTATAGAGAAAGAATAGGCTTTCAAATCCTTTCCTTAGTATACATTGGATCAATGATGTCTTCCACTTTTTTATGAAGGATTGAGATGTAAGAAACTAAATGTCTGCAAGGGATTCCCACTTCGTACAAGAACATGTTTTCAGCTCTAAATCCACAGATATGACATCTCCAATTGCATCAGTACATTGGAAGATTGTGGATGTTGATGGAATTGCATCACAACCTCTAGCATGCTCCTTCTCTTTCTCCAACCTTGTAATCACTCTAGGACCATAATTGTACTTCAATTTTTCTTATTCATTCTTCTTAGTAAACAGCCTCTGCATCACAGTTGTCCTAATGCTTGTGTGGTTTCATTAATAATGGAGGTGGAAGGCTTATCAATAGGTAGGTCAGAACTTGGTGATTCAGCAAGTGGTTCATTTAATAACCAAGAATCAATGGTAGTGTCTATATGGAAAGACAAATCTGGGTTTGGGTTTGTTTGCTTTTTACCCCCCATACCACTTTTTGGTCCCCTTCTTATAGTCAACTTCTTGGGTACTGTTTTGACCTCAACTGAAGTTGTTGCACTTTCAATTTGTGAAACTGAAATTTGGACAAAGGGACTTCCAATAGTGGAAAGAGGGGACACAAGAATCTTTACTAACACATATACATCAATAAGTTGAAAAGCATCATCTTTAGAAAGAATTTTCTTTAAACCAACAATCAATGGCACACCAGGAACACAGTAAAACAACCCTTTAATAATTTTGCTATTTACACACATTTGACCTAAATTAAACAAGTACTTCAAACATAGATCAACTGGATTTACCTCAAAAGTTCCACCCATACCCCCAACAAAAACAACACCAGCATTTTCTTCAACAAATTTACCACCATACCAGTAGCAAAAAGTAAATTTAGTTTCCATTTTCTACAAAATTTACAAACCCAGAACAAACAAACTTCAGACTATACTTAAATGAAGCGTTACAGTAGCCAAAAATGGGAGAAACAAGAAGCCAAAAAAACCTAAACAAACTGACTTACCTCATTCCTTCGCATTAGTATTCTTCAATGATGCTCCTGAGTGAAATCTTAGGCGTGGATTTTGGTCAAGTTTTATAGAAAAAATCAGAGAGAAGAAGGAGAAGCATTAAGAGAGGAGTAATGGTTGATGATGATGGGTGTTCAATCAGATTAGGGGAGGGAAGGATTTTACAGGTAGGAATTAATGGCGCAATAGGATACTTAATCGTTTTTCAAAATTCAATCAGTAACAAGTCATCCGTATCTTTAGATGCGGATGAACCACAAAGTTCAAGCCTTTAAAAGATAAACGTAAGTTCCAACGTTTAGAAGCAAATGAGGCAAAGTTCGTATATTTAATATCAATATGTTTTTCAAATTTTGTTTTTGTTATTCGTTATTCGTTTGTTTTTGTTTTTGTTATTCGTTTGTTATTCATTTTTGTTATCCTTTCTTGATATTTGTTTTCTTTGCTATTGGTTATTTCTTGTTTCACGTATTTTGTTGATATATTTTCTCGAGTTTTGCCATATTGCGTTTTGTGCTATTAGCGAGACCATATCTTTTCTTCTGTTTATTCGCGTCTTTGTTGTGCTGGTATCTTAGCTGTCGAGACCTAAAATCATGGAGGATAGATTAGAGACCATACAAGAGACCTTATACAGGATGACCCATTTATTTTTCCAAACTGGACTAGGACACCAAGAACGACCACCGGTTGCACCTAATGAGAACCAGGAAGATAGAACAGTGAGGATAGACCTAAAAGAGTTTGATGGACAATCTAATAAGCCTGAGGTTTACATTGAGAGGGAAGCAAGTTTGGATAGGTACTTTGAGTACAAGAGCACTACACCCGAGAGACAATACAAACTAGCCAAGATTAAGCTAACCAAATTAGCAGCTATATGGTTAGAAGGCCTTCAGAAACAAAGAAGAAGGGACGATAGGGCTAACATTGAAACTTGGGATAAGTTGAAAAAGCACTTGAGAAGAAAATATGTACCTAACAACTACAAACAACAATTATACCTTCAGTGGAGTACCTTAAACCAAGGGGGAAGAAGTGTAAGTGAGTATATACAGGAGTGGGAAAAGTTGGTTGTTCTATGTGAGATCAATGAGACCGATGACTTAAAGGTAGCTAAGTTTATAGCCGGATTGAGGGAAGACATTAGGAGAAAGTTGATGTTAATACCTAATCTTGACTTATAGTTAGCCTTTAATATGACCACTACCATTGAACAAACGTACTCTAAAAAGAAGAGCCACTTTAACACCTTTAGGAGCCATAACAGTCCACCTAGGAACCATAACAGTCCACCTAGGAATCATAACAATCCACCTAAGAGGAACAACCATAGTTTCCCCACCTCAGGAAAGGCAACTGTACCTCTGAAGAAGATAGTGTGCTTTAGGTGTCATGGTCATGGACATTATACGGACGAGTGCCTTAATGCTAGAGCCTTCACAGCACAGGAATAGAGGGAGATTAGAGAGGATACCAAGCCTAAGGTCATGCTTGTAGCCAAGAATGGTAGAGAGGAAGAGAGTTGGCCTTCCGTACCTGTGGATGAACCCGAGGGAACTTATAGAGTGAGTGACTTAGGAAGACTGGTCAGTTATGAGCATAGCACTGAGGAGAGTGACTCAGAGGAGGAAAGAGAAAGGGTTATGCCTAAGAAAGAACAATATAATCTAATGGTGAGGAGAAGCCTACATACTACACTTGGGGAGAGGGAGAACCACCAAAGGGAGAATATTTTCCAAACTAAGTGTAGGATAAAGGATAAAGTGTGTGATCCAATTATCGATGGAAGGAGTGAATCTAATTATGTGAGTTTAGACTTAGTTAATGAGTTGAAGTTAAAGCCCAAGCCTCACCCACACCCTTACAAACTCAAGTGGCTAGATAACGATACTAGTGGATTAGTGAGTAAAAAATTTTTACTCGGGTTTATCATAAGGTCTTATAAAGATAAAGTACTTTGTGATGTTTTGGAGATGAGTGCTTGTCATGTACTGTTAGGAAGACCTTGGCAGTATGATAGGAAAAACGTACACAATGGGTTTACCAACACCTTTACTATTAGACATGAGGGAAAGCTTAAGGACTTAATTCCCTTACCTCCACATAAGATCATACCACCACCTGTTAGGAGTCCTGTTCATTTAATGATTAGGAAAGCCCCTGATGATCTTCCTAAGGATTCACCATCTATTAGAGGAATTGAACACATATTCAATTAAACATGAGCATATGAGGATATGTCATGCTTACCCTAATTTTATAATTAAATTTCAGAAACTTTGCTAATTACATTTTGCCCCAACAAAATCGAGTACCCGGTGTCCCGACCCGACTAACCCGGGTACCCAAAATTCGGGTACCCGGATAAATTAGACCGGGACACGGGTCGTTAAAAAAGGTACTCAACACCCCTACAATTTTGTACTAAGTTTGTTGTCATGTTATCATCGTCACTAGTGTTTATAAACTTGTAACGACTAAATTATTTACCCATATAAACTCACCTCAACCTTCTGAAACAGTGCAACACATGGTGTCAAAACTCGGCCGAGTTGACTTGGATTTTCAGTCCACCATTCCAAGAACTCGCGTTTTGTAACGGTGTATATAAAAACTGAGTACCGTCGCTTATCGACCTATTTGACCGTTATGAACCGGACTTGATAGCGAGTCTATGCGATGTTGGGCGAGATTTTGGCGAGTTTAATTTGGATATTTTTGACAAGAAAGAACAGGATAAGAAGCCTTGAAATTAAAGGTTGATGGTCAACTCATCGTTGTTGAAGAGGACTTCTTAAATGTTGGAGTTGATGGAATTTAAGTTTTCATGAAAGAGATGAGAAATTATTTTCTCCCACCTCATCATCTCCATTTTGAAAAATCTAAATTTAATCACTTCATAAAAATTTACTTTTATAGTGTAGCAATTCAGAACTTGTAGAAGTACATCAACATCATAATCATAAAACTAATTAAAAAACTTGTCAAATTCCACATGACACGCTTTTAATTAGTTTGACAAATGTCAGTATTTAATGTGGTGCTTTACTCACTAGGTGTTATTTTGCAACTGCATGTGCTTTTACGAGTTTTGGCAACTTTGGCAATACAATTTTGAATTAATCAAAACTAACAGGCTTTTAGAATAATATTATGTTAACATATGTTTCTACAATTTTGGCTACTTTGGCCATTTAGTTCTCAATTAATATATTTTTTTGAATTAAACTTGTATAATAAACTAGCTCAAATTGATCTCGGCCAAAGACCAAAGACAATCCGGAAAAGGGGCCATACAAACTTTTTCATGGGCATAGTGAGTTTCCCATCTAGCGACCATGTGGGCAACGATGTTCCCTCCTCTACGACAAAGCTAGTTTTTAAATCAACAAAAGAATTTAAGTATGGAGATGAGAGAATCATAGATAAGATGAATATGAGCTCGCCCAATTCCTCTGTTAGAAATAGCAAAAATAACATTGAGGGTGTCACCTTCCAAATGAATTCGATCATAGCCCATTCTTCTTGCTATCTCCAAACCATATTTAGCAGCCATAGCCTCCTAGGTTTCAACTAGCCAATTAGCCTGACAAAGAGGAGTCCCAGAGAGCAAAACCGTACCTTGATCATCACGACACACGACTCCCAAACCCCTTCTACATCCACTTCCAATGTAAGCATCAAAATTAATCTTTATCCATCCTTGGTCCGGAGGTCGCCAAGAGTCAGCAGCAGGTACTCTAGGAATCGGGCTGGTGAAGACCTTTTGAGCACATTCCCTGTAATTCATGACCATCTTTTGAGCATATTCTCAATTAATATTATTTCAAATAACTGACATACATTTAAATTGACACTGGGTTGACAGGCTATTTAGAGATATATTTTAAGGCCTATTTAACATAAAAATATTTCAAACTTCAAATTTTAATACTATCCTAAATTGATCACTTTCATAAAGAAATTATAAATGCAAATTACAATAATTACTATAAATTTTACATAAAAGTAGTCAAAGAATATTTCATTATTAGAAAGAAATCATTTTTCAACACAGTAATAATATAATATACAATTCAAATTTGATACTATCCTACATTGAGCACCTATTTAAAGAAGTTATAAATGCTAATTTGCTAATAATTGCTATAATTTTTTACAGTTTTCAAAATAAGTGACATAAAAGAGTAGTCAAAGAATATTTCATTATTAGAAAGAAATTATTTGTGAACATGACAATAATAATATAGTATAAAATATCTTAAAATTAACAAAGATAAAATTAGAAAAATATTACAAAATATTTGTCATTGCCTAACTTTTAATAAGAGTAAATTATATATAAAGCTCCTCTTTCTCAATAGCAGTTATCAATTCATATACCATTACAATATATTTAACTTAGTAAGAATTATGTGGGCCGGTTTGAGATTTTTAATTTGTTATACTGAATACTCAAAAAATGAGTATAAACTACCTAAATGATATGGATCGAAACAGAGCTACTTGGAAAATAAAAGCCAAAGTAACTCATATGTGGAATTATATGGATTTCGGCGAAATCGGTTCTGTTCATCTTATCCTAACAGATGAATTATACTGTATTTTTTTTGTTCTTTTCATTTCATTCTTTTTACATAAATGTAATATTTTTCTACATATTATAAATGTAACAAATATAATATTTTCTATGATTAATTGTTAAATATTGAAATTTACAATTTGATATGATAATATATAATTTAACCTTTATTTATAAATCTAAATTTGTATATGTCGATAGTTAAAAATCCGTATGACCCTACGTTGCATGAGTTTATATGCTAGTTTGCAATAATTACCATTAAGAGAGATAAAAAGATAGGATATGAATTAAGGGTAAAGCAACTGAGAAATTGGGGTGTGAGGAGGCGTGTAAGTTTAGGAGTAATTATTATTAGTTATTTAATTATGTTTAAATTGTTACTCATATATAATTGTTGGTCTCTGTATTAATTATTATTATTGAAGTATTTTTTATTGTATAGATGTGTTAATTGTTGTTTTTTAAATTTAATTACAATCTTCAATTAGTATTTTAAGAAATGACAAAAACTTTTAAATGTAAATTACTATAAAAATCAGTTTAAAAGTGAATTTAAAAACATATAAGTCTGCATAACGATCGCTACCGTTCTACAATAACCAAATTTTTTCGTTCTCATGATCTACGATTGTGACCGCAATCGCAATCGCGACTGCGATCTTTCACCATACTGCAATAGAATAAACACAACACACAACACACAACACACTAGATTATTCTTATCTATCTTATATTTCTTCTTTAGAGATTTGAATTACTCATATTTTGGTGTTTTTTGTGTTCTAGTATTGTGTATACTACTAGTATTATATGTAAAAGCTTGTCTTATTATAGAGGCATCCAATCGTGACTATCTGCTAGCACAAGAGAACAACAGAGTCTACGACTTAGCTATTTTTGTAGCAACAAATTTCTTGAGTCTTCTCCTTCTTTACTCAAACAAATTAAATTCATATTTTTATAAATGGAAATATTTTCTTCGGAAAGTTGTTTAGATGTCGACAAGTATTCTGCGAGTGTCCTGAGAGACAAAAAGAAATATAGTTAACCTATAATTGATTTTCTTATATTAATCTAGGCTACAGAGCTCCACTTTGACTAGAGCTGTTTTTTCGGGTTATCGGGTTGATATTGGGTCACATGTTTCTTGTCAATTTAATATCGGGCCTTGTATCCACATTGATCTTTTACATAATTTTAAATTCATTTTGAAGTTGTTGTGATTTTTGACTTTAATGTAATAAAGGAAATTTTGCGAAGAATAATCTCAACTATCATCTGTTGGCCAAAAATAATTCCAACTATCGATTATTTTTTTAATAATCCTAACTATTCATCAAATTTGCTCAAAACAGTCCTACTCCCTCCATGACCGGCTGCAGCAAGTATTTTGTGAATAATTTTTTTTTACCTTTTTTTTTAACTTACCTTCATCAAATAAGAAGATGTACCATTTCATCTTCAAACTAATTTACCCTTGCAAGTTCAAAAAACCCATTAAACTCTCCTTCCTCAATTCATGAGCAAGTTCATACCCATCTTCAAACCCTAAACTTATCAAAATCAGCAGGTTTGAATACTTAGAAGAAGAAGAGGAATTCATCGAATCTTAAAGGGATGAAGCTTTTAGAACTTTAGCATGAGTGAAGTTTTTTAATGAGAGTTTTTAAGGTTTGTTAATGGAGGTAGAATGAATGAAGAAGAAGATGGAGTATAATGAAAACGAAGGGTACATCTTCTTATTTGATGAAGGTGAGTTAAAAAAAAGGTAAAAAAAATTAATGACAAAATACCTGCTGCAGCCGGTCATGGAGGGAGTGGGACTGTTTTGAACAAATTCGATGAATAGTTAGGATTATTAAAAAATAATCGATAGTTGAGATTATTTTTGGCCAACGGGTGATAGTTGGGATTATTCTTGGAAAATTTTCCTTTTATAAATCAAACATATAAAATAAAGTTACATAAGCTTAGTAGGCTACAATCTTGGTCTCCACCACCGAATAGAGAGTGAAGGCAAGATGGGCCATCGACGTGAGAGAAGCTTTTACTCCTCTATTCGGTCTTGAAGAGGCTGATCGTTTTGGTTTTGAGTATATTCAGCTTGAAGGAGACTCCTTGAGTGTAGTTTCGGCTATTGCAAGCAAAATTGACGGTTCTATCTTCTCCTCCACATAATATTTATGATAGTATTCTTGTCTCTAGTTCTTGTATTTTGGGTTTTGGTTGCATTTTTTGTTAGAAGGAATGGTAACACGGTAGCCTACTTAGGTTCTATATGGGATACATGGTTAGCCAATGAGAAAATTTGTATGTGAAGATTGTTAGGAGATCGATTCTCTCTAGAAGAGAGGGGAGGGGTGAATAAAGAGTATGATAAATCTATGAAATATGTATTCAAATAAACTTAAACAATAATAAAGGATTTGTTAACGAGGTTCAACTATTAATAACCTACTCCCCGCCTATGGGTTCTCTTCCAAGCCGTTGGATTCAACGCTTTTTATTAATAAACTTTAAGACAACTTAGAAGATCTCTCTATCTTCTCTAACTATGTTCTTCCTCTTGAAGAATGTCTAACAAGTTCTCTTAATAAAAATACAAATCCCAATCTTACAAAAGAAAAAACAAATTGAATACTTTAAAAAGTATTCAAAGCTTAGGCGTATTTAATAATGAAAGTTCTATCTCTTTTTAACTCTAAAAGCTATTACAAATGAAAGAGTTAGATGAACTAAGTTTTTTATAACACTTTATGAATACTAATTCTTAATTCAAGATGAGTGAAAATTATGAGAAGTGTTGCAATCTTAATCCTTAATAAGCCCCATATGTATATGTCACACCTTAACGTAATCTTGCAAGCCAAGGAAGTTTCATCCGATAGTATAACTAATCTGATCAATCTGGGCCAATCTTTAAAACTCTGAGCTTTAATTCAAACTGAAGCTTCTATTGTGACTTATTCAAACACGTTTTTGGTTGCTATTTTTAGCTATCTCAACTTTCGATGTGCTGCCACGTTAGTGTTCATACAAGGTATTTTAAATACAATAATTCAAATAATTAAACTGTGTAAATATTATTTAAATTGAATTCCTATATTTTGGCTGGATTTAAATTTTATCCTATATTTAGTTAATATTCAAAATGTCTCCATATTTATAGAAAAACCAATAATTAGTAAAACTTAATTTCCAAGAAACTTATTTATTCAAATATTCAAAAATAAAACGTGTACTACCACATTTAAACATTTAAGCATAAAACGTGTAAAAATATATCCAAACATTTATACATCTTGAACACACGTTTTTATTTCAAATTCAAATTCAAAAATAATTACAACCTTATCCAAATATAATAAACTTAAGTCATTTTAATTTAAACTTTATTCAATGTATATCGGACTTAATTAATATATCAATTAATCATTTAATATTTAATATGATTTTGAACCTACTTAATGTCTTAAACAACTAAATATAATTACTCAATTTATTGTTTAATTTAATATGTGTTTTGAATTATCATCACTTAAAACTGTTGAGTCTTCAGTATGGATCCTTTCCCCCAAGGTCTTCAAACCTTGGCTGAGCTTGATTTATGATAATATTCACGTTCATCTAAAAAAATGTAAGTTACAAAAAATATGACAAGCTCAAACCTTTTCTTATAACATACACTAAATGTGAACTTCATCATCGGGAATCACCATATATCGGACATACTATCAAGAATATTTTGTATGTGACTTGATATAAATTCTAGGCGATACACTCTTCCCAAATCATCATTTCCTCCCTACTACGGTGCTTGAGAATGTATACCGGAAATATGTTTTGAAATACAATGAATTTCACTAATTCCTAGCACAAGGAAATTAGAAAGACATGAGAAAACTTAAATGGAAGAAGAAATGAGAAATTTACAATCGAGGATTGCATGTTCTCTATGTAAAGTGCTAGAGAGAAAAAAAAATTCAGAAAATATACATGTATATTCTATGTATATCTCATGTTCAAAATAACTTACACATGTCTTCTATATTTATAGAAGTGCATACAACCATTCATGAACCGCAACATCGATTCCCGAATCAATGTCGATCATTAATCAATACATCCCAATATATTCAATTAATATAACCATATTAACCGTAGATAGTTAAAGCATAACTAACAATACCGAATAAAACAAACATTGCAAAAACCAGCGCGAAAGTAGCTAGCCGCGACCAAGCTAAATCGCGAGCCGCTACCAATGCTTATACCAAAACAAAAACCTTTGCAATCTTGGGATATTTCTAATTAAATATTTTTTCAATTAATTTATTTGATTTAATTCATTATAAATTGCGATGACCATTATACGCTTTAAATGACAACATAAGTCAGATCAAATCAACTTTATAAGGTCGAGTACATATCAAACCATCAGATATTGTTAAAGCAAGACCCAATTCCCGTGACGTCGATGACGACTTTGAGCATCTCGTAGCTCACGCCTTGTCTTGCACTCTCGAGAGTGGTGCGAAGCGTAGCACGGGTTATGGAGTGTTGAGATTTGGGTCACTCGATCAAGTGACAAATGATGATGATGATTTGATGAAGTGTGGAAGGTGGGAGCTTGATAGAATCAAAGCAGCAGCAGCTTGTGAGAAGAGCTCCACCAGCCGAGCAGAGGACTCCAAGTCGAGCAAGACAGCTCGACCAATCCAGTGACTTCAGTGGGCTCGCTCGACCCACTCGAGCGGTGAGGCTCGACCCGAGCGAGAGTGCAGATCCTCCTAGCGGCAATTTCTATTTTCGTATGTTTTTAGTGGGCTTTTAAAGCCACGTGTTCTAATGTCTCTAATACTCTTTAGGACTATAAATATTAGTCTTAGAATGTATTAGGTATTAGAGAGAGCCAAATACAAGGGTTTTACTAGGGTTTAAGATCAAAAGAGTATCATCCATTTTATTAGGGCTATTTGTGAGAGATTGAAGTAAAGCTTCAATCTTTGCTTTGCAAGAGTGTTCTAAAGCTTGAGAGGTGAGTCATTAATGTAATATTGCTTATGTTAATGATAAGATACTTGATTTGAGGGGGAGGTATCATTAGATACCTCATTTTATTGTTGTGTTTGTGTCTCTTGTTGCATACTCAGTTTTGGTTAGTTTCTTTGCATCATATTTTGTTCTTATTTCTTCACCATTTTCTTAGCCCATTCACACCAATTGGTATCATAGTTTTAGGTTAGATTTATGGGTTGTTTTGTGGGTGAAAGTTTGTGTCTTTGTTGGAGAATCAAGATGGTTGATGGTGCAAAGTTTAACATCCCATTGTTTGATGGAAGGATGAACTTTTCGGTGTGGAGGAGCACCGTAGAGGATTTGTTGGTGCAACAAGGGATTGATGAGGCTCTTGAGAAGAGTAAGCCCACAACAATAGACGAAGGGAAGTGGGTGGCCATGAAGAAAAAGGCGGTAAGCTCTATTAGGCTTGCCATTGCACCCGAAATCAAGTATAACTACTTGAATGAGACCGACCCCGGTGTGTTGTTGGAAAAGCTTCAAAAGGTGTATGCTTCGAAGTCTTTCACCAACAAGTTGTGCTTGAGATGGGAGTTGTATCAACTCATGAAGGAGGATGATACAAGTATGCAAGATCATATCAACACATTCAATCAATTGGTGTGCCAATTGTTGAATGCCGATGAGAAGCTTTCCGATGAAGAGAAGGCACTACTACTCTTGGCTTCACTTCCAAAGAGCTATAAGAATATAGTTCAAACTTTGCTTCTTGTTAGGGACTCAATCACTCTTGATCAAGCATTGGCGCATTAAGAGAGAATGATCAGTTCATGGAGAGGCATGAGGGGGATGAGAAGAAGGGTGGTAGTGAGGCTTTGTTTGGGGAAGGCTCAAGAGGGAGATCTAAAGAGAGTGGGTATCAAGCTAGGGGGAAGTCTCAAGGAAGAGTTGAATTTAGTAACAAGGAGTGTTACTATTGTAAGAAGAAGGGCCACATTCAAATGATGTGCAAGGAGATGAAGGAAGACCTCAAGAGAGTGAAGGACTTGAAGGTTGGTAGAAGAGATGGTGAGAGTAACGCGAGTGTCGCTCTAGGCTTTGTGGATGATGATGACTACGAGGGTGCGCTTCTTGTCGATGGGGGAGTGACTTGTAGTAAGGAATGGGTGATTGACTCCGGTTTTTCATTCCATATTTGTTGTGAAAGAGAGAAATTTGCTAAGCTTAGCACTTGTGATGGAGGCCTTGTCACCTTACCCAATGATGAAAGGGTGAAGGTGGAGGGTATTAGTGAGGTTGTTATTGTGACACATGATGGTGTCAAGAGAAGGCTAGGTGGTGTGAGGTATGTTCCTAAGCTTGAGAGGAACCTCATATCACTTCGTAGATTAGAGTCTAAGGGATGCACTTTCAAGGCTAGTGGAGGCACATTGAAGGTCATTAAGGGGAGCATGGTGCTCATGAAGGGAAGAAGGAGTGAGAGCAACTTGTATGCGCTACAAGTTGAAGGTGGTAGCCTAGGCCACAATGATGTTTCTAAGTCACCCTAGAAGGTGACATTTGATGATGGGAAGGGAATTGGTCTTGAGGGGGAGATTGTTGAAGCAAGACCCAATTCCCGTGACATCGATGACGACTTTGAGCATCTCGTAGCTCACGCCTTGTCTTGCACACTCGAGAGTGGTGCGGAGCGTAGCACGGGTTATGTAGTGTTGAGATTTGGGTCACTCGATCAAGTGACAAATGATGATGATGATTTGATGAAGTATGGAAGGTAGGAGCTTGATGGAATCAAAGCAGCAGCAGCTTGTGAGAAGAGCTCGACCAGCCGAGCAGAGGACTCCAAGTCGAGCAAGACAGCTCGACCAATCCAGTGACTTCAGTGGGCTCGCTCGACCCACTTGAGCGGTGAGGCTCGACCCGAGCGAGAGTGCATATCCTCCTAGCGGCAGTTTCTGTTTTCGTATGTTTTTAGTGGGATTTTAAAGCCACGTGTTCTAATGTCTCTAATACTCTTTAGGACTATAAATATAAGTCTTAGAAATGTATTAGGTAATAGAGAGAGAGCCAAATACTAGGGTTTTACTAGGGTTTAAGATCAAAAGAGTATCATTCATTGTATTAGAGCTATTTGTGAGAGATTGAAGTAAAGCTTCAATCTTTGGTTTGGAAGAGTGTTTTAAAACTTGAGAGGTGAGTCATTAATGTAATATTGCTTATGTATTGTTGTGTTTGTGTCTCTTGTTGCATACTCAGTTTTGGTTAGTTTCTTTGCATCATATTTTGTTCTTGTTTCTTCACCATTTTCTTAGTCCATTCACAATAGATATGTTTTGAACAACTCTAAGTTTGACACGTTAAACTTTACTTCTTGTAATGAATTCCCTAGTGAAGTGGATCGATATGAAACTACTAACTTTTATATGTTCCCTTAATCGCATCAATTATCCCATTTATTTTTTGCTATTTATTTAATGCCTTAATTCAATCATAAAATTTCATTAATGTTAAATTTATATTTAATAAATCAAATAAAATTTCACTTAACTATATTCTGACATCTAATAAATAAAAATTAATATTATTTAATAGATAATATTAAAAAATTAAATAGAACTATTGCTCAGAATTAAATAGAGTATTTAAAATCATCTAAAAAAACGGGAGTATTTAAAAAATAATGAGGCGAAGCTAGATAGCGGCGAACGCGTCAGTAAATCTTCAAGTAGGATGGTGAGCACCGTCATACAACGTTCAACTAAAAAGCTAGTTGGAGCTATACTGGATATCTTCTACTCTCCAATCATCCATTTTCTATCAATCAATATCAATTATATATCCTCTTGGTTATGGATTTCAGTTTCATCCTTACATAACGTTTTGAAAATCTAATATTAAATAAAGAGAAATCAAATTGCGTGAATTATATTTAAAAGAGTTTATTTGTGTAATTGATATTAAAGTGGTGTGGTTCATTTATTGATAAGAAAATAATACGACTTGAGCAGACAATTAAATAATGAAAGTTGACTCTAATTTTCAGAAAAAGTATAACGTATACTCGAACTAAAAATTAAAAATATGTACAAATATATAAATTAGAAGTGTCAATAATACTTTCACTTTCGCGTCTACTAATACAAGACTACTATGAAAAGTGTTGAAAGAAATTGTTGATTTTATGAAAAATTTAATTAAATGCATAGATGAGCATTAAAAGAGTATAAGTCATAACTCATAACCTAAAATAAAATAGAAAAAAAATTAATCGGACGAACGAAAAAAATAAGAAAATTCTCGTTGTAATTGCAAGTGTTAAAGAATATTTTTCACTGACATCATTAAATGTGTTTATTTGGATCATCTGGTTGGTTTCGAACGAGTGATATTCTATTTAAGTAGAGTTATTAGATCGGTTATATTTCAGATAGATGCGTTAAAATTTTATTAGATATAAATTGGATTTCTTAACTAATACTGATCATTGCATGTTGCATTGAACATTCTCAATATTTTCCACTAATTTTATTAAAATATTTTTAATAGTTGTGGTCTCCAAATTATTTTCACTAACTTTATTTCATGTACTTTTTTAATGCTTGTAATCATCACTTTTTCTCGATAAAATTTATTCTTCAATAAAATAAAATGTCAACCCGATCTAAAACATTCAATTTTATTAATTTTTGTAAAAGTTACTTACAAGAACAACTTTGAGAAACGGAAAAGAGTTCTAATATCAATTGTACAATATTTCATTTCATACCCAACTAACTAAGTCAAGGAAAGCTCCATGAAACAATGAAAATAATGAAGGATTCGATATGTCGTTTGTGTAATTAAGTCTGAAGATAATAGAAGTGATATATAAATGAGTGAAGATCACATCACAATAGATTGATATCCAACAAAAGAATACAAATCAAAACGAGTAGATTACTATTAATAACATGAGCTGGTGTCGTAACATTATTTCTAACGTCTGGGCATTCACTACTGACTACCCTACAAATGAAATCTACGCATCAGTCAATCGCACGGAGTATCGTGATGTATCTTTAGGTGTAGATCTCGCTTATGTAATTCACCATGTGACACATGTAGACAACCATTCTCTTCATTATTTTGTCTCATCAATTTGGAACTTTGAAGTGTTCCATGTAATTTATTTAATTAATAAGGGTCTCATTTATTATTTTTTTATTAGATAATTTTATGTGATTAATTAATACTCCTCTAATTCACATCTATTGTTCCATTTGGTTGGGCACAAATATAAATAGTGCGATGCAGTCCATACAAAAGGTGATAGTTTGGGTATTTTGAATTGATTAAATTAATTGTAAAAGTGGTAGTTTGGTATTCTAAGTAATAAAACTAGGGATATTTTAAATTTTATATATACTAAAAATAACAAATAGTTTAAAAGCAATTAATAATAATATTATATAACAGTAACAATACAAAAAAAAATAACATTATAATTAATAAAAAGGTTAAAAGTTATAGTTACCTAAAATTAAACTAACAAGAACTTGGACCACCCTCCATGATTAAAAGTGTCTCGAGTGAGAATATCTTTTCAACGTGCATTTTCATGTTCAATGTTGGCTAAACGTTTATGCTACATATATAATTGTTGATGTTCAAGGCTTACCCTAGGATCTGTCACATCAGTAATGTGGTGTGTTATATCAGTTATTTGCTTCTATTTACGCATAAATTGCTCTCTTATACGTTTGTGAGCAGTTCAATCATCAGCCCTCAAACAGGAGGTTCTACCAAATCAGGATAATATCTTTGAGATGCACACCCTTTGCCATATACCGACGGGGTAGGATTAGAACGATCCGTCAACTTCAGAACTACTTTCTAATAAATGTCATTATAGTCTGGATTTGTGCCAGTCCATAACTGTTCATCCACCATTTTGTTGTCTATAGCTTAAAAAGCTTTGATAATTATAAATAAAAAATAAAAATATCATTACCTAAAGAGAACAAAAATCATACACTACAAAAAAATGCAAAATTCCGACTACCCAAAATAGTCGCTATTTAGTCGGTATACGGCTATAGCGACTAAACACCGACTATCTACAGTTAGTCGGCTCAGAATGGTCGGTAAATTAAAATAGTCGGAAAATCAGTCGGAATTCCGACTAACTTAGGTTTGGTAGGTGTTTAGTCGCAATTCCGACTAGCCTGATTGGTAGGGATTTGGTCGGTGTATACCGACTAACTTCCTACTAAAAGTTACTCGCAAAATACCGACTACCTTTGTAGTAGGAATTTGGTTGGTGTCTTCAAAATATGGATTTTGTTGATTTTCCAGAATTTAAACAAATAAAATATATTTATTTTCCAACCAACCTCCGATGAAACAGTGGTAGGAAAGTAGTCTGAAAAGTCAAACCTTACTTTAGTCAAAATTGACCTACATTTGGCGGCTCTGGATTCCGACCCATTTCCGACTACATTGTGGTCGGTAGGTGGTTAGTGATGTTTTTATTTACCGACTAAATTCCTACTATTATGTAGTCGAAAATAATTTAATATTAAAATAATAAAACTGGTCAAATGTGGTCAATGATATTGACCACATTTGACCAGTTTTGTTATTTTATCGATAACCTAAATTAAAGATCAAAAAAACAAAAAACGCAATAAATAATATGAAAGGCACGAAAAAAATTAATATTCCTAATGTACAAACATTAATGTAAGGTATTATGCAACCTAATGTTTCAACCATAAAAATTCAAACATAAAAACAAAAATACAAGGGCTCAGTTGGTCGGTGGAGGCAGAGGAGGTTGTCGGTAGGCCGGATTTTCGTTGCTCCTCCAAGAGTGCATCATGCTCCTCCCTTGAAATGGTGCGCACAAAGTTGAGCAAATTGTTGACCTCTTCCCTCAACTTTCGTTGCTCCTCCAAGAGTGCATCATGCTCCTCCCTTGAAATGTTCTGGTTGAGGTGGCCCTCAACTCGGTCAATAGACTCCTGAAGATGATCCAGCCTCTCGTTCACCATTTAGGCTAGGGAAGGAGTGGCCTGGTATTGGGACTATGGCGTCACAACATCAGCATAATAAACTTGTGCCGTGTCACCAACACCATGCACTTTCTTGGAGGCAGGGGCGGTTCTGGGGCCGTGTGAGGTGCCCAACAGCACAGAGCCCCCGAACCTAAAGGGCCTCATATTAAAAAATTATTGTAACATAGCATACTATTGGGGTAGAGTAGTTGGTAAGAGTTTTACTTAATGAATCTATGGTCATATGTTCAAAACCTATTAATTACATTTTTCTCTCCTTTTTTATCTATTTCCAAAACAACTCTTAACCTTCTAAATATTTTTTCTTACCTTATTTAATGTTTACACATTCATCAAATATCAATTATCATTAACTTAATTTATAAAAATAATCAACAATTTATTTTTAATTTTTCAACCTTTTAAACTTTTACTCTTTTTATTATTGGTCATCAATTTATTACAATTTTTTTCTCTTTATTTTAACAATAGAAAAGAAAGTTTAATTTTTAACAACTTAATTTAAGTTTAGAAATATAAATTATATGGAATTTTTATCTTGTTAATTTTTTTTTTTAATTATAAAGGGCCCCAATTTTAGAAATGTATAAATAATAAACAGGGCCTCGGAACTATTTGCTTCGCCCCTGCTTGGAGGGCTTCTTCTTCCTCGGCGCCCGTGATTCGATATTTTTAATGGCCTTAAAGGCGTCGTTAATCTTCTCATCAGGTGCATCAACAGGAATATCGGCAATGAGGCGCGTGTATTCGTCCTAATCTATGAAACAATAAGTTCTGTAAAAATTTCGGCAGAGTTTCCTTTGTAAACTAACTAAACCAAAACTTAAATAAACCCTGAAATAGAAACCAATATAAATATAATGTTTATCTACTATCATAAACAACTACCAAACCAACATTTCCTCAAATTACAATATCAGATATCCGAAGTAATATTCTAAAATAGCTAATGTACCAAAAGCTAACCTACCAAAAAACTAACTAAGCTATGATTTAATGATAACCAAAAAATGCTAATTCAAAAATAATATAGATAAGAGATTGAACTTACACTTATGGCCTTGGACTTCTCGTTGACCCATTGCAACCCGTCCTTTGTACGCACCTTATGAGTGCGTAGAAACAACTCATAAGAGAGCGGCGTGCATTGCTGCTCTTGTTCCTGCAATGAAATTAAACCATGGTTATCGATTATATGTTTATGTATAAATATTTATGTGTGTATAAAATTAATAGATCAAACTAGTACAAGTTCAACGTTATACCAATATGCGCAATGTCCTGCGCGCAGACACCGAGCCGCCGGTATGGGTGACTTCAGCCGCACCCCCTTCATCCCCCCGGCGGCAGTTCCTCCTCCCTCTAGACCGACTGCATTGGAATTATTCAGATTTCCAAGCACTTACCCATCGGTCCCATATTTCCCTCGACACCCAGCCAGGCTTGTACTCATTTTTTTCCTCATAAGATTTCCTATGAGTAAAAATAATGTCCTTGTACCTGAGCTTGGCCCTCTTCTCCCACTCCGCGTACACTAGCGAAGTGATAGAAGGATCCCAAGCCCATTGTTTCTGAAACGACAAGATCAATCAGTATTTGTATAACAAAGCAAGTCAATCAAATAAGTAATGAAGTACATATCCTTACTTGAAATTGTGTCCAATAGAAATCGATCGGTCGCCTATCTAGGTGCCTCCATGCCCATCCATTAAGATCTTGGTAGGCCTCAAAGGTCCTACAGATAGATGTGGATATTTGGCTGCCACCGTCTGTGGCAAACCTTCATAAACAAACAAGTTCTACTTAGTATACGGAGTGCATATAACTATCAGAGTGCAACAAATAATAATACGTACCCAGAATTATCAGGCATCCATGGTAGGGGTGGTAGTGGATGTTGCGTCGCAGGGGCAGAATCATCGCGCGGCGGCCCCTGTGCGGTGTCAGTCTCCGGTGTCCTAGCGTGACGTGGCGAAGCACATGACGACACTAGAGAGGGAGCGACGACCCCCTCTGACCTCCTAAACTCTGACCTTAAAAAATGATCCTCTAAACCCGGAGTAGGTTGAGAATAGGTTAAAGCAAGAGGTTAAGCTTGAGGCTGAGGTCGATTGGCTGTTGGTTGAGGGTCAGAACGCGTACAATGTTCTACCGGGCGCGATTCAGGGTCATACGGTTGACCGGTTCGCAGGTCAATCCGTTGTCCTTGGCTGTTTCTTATTCTAGGCATCTTGTTAAAATAATTTAACCATGTTAACAATTAATAATCTAAATTTAACTACTTACTAAAAATAATTAAATAAAAAGAAAAACCCAAAACATACCCTAAATAAACACCCAAACAACCTCACCCACCGCCCCTAAAACCACCATAAACCCCCCACCACCACCATAAACCACCCAAAATTACCATAAAAAAACGAAAATTTAACCCTAAAAATATCAACAAAAATAGGTAAAAAAACATGCTAAAAAATCCACAAAATTTCGAAATTTCAAAAATAAACCCATTAATTTCGAAATTTAACCCTAATCATGCAATAAAATCAAAATTCAACCCTAAAAAATCAATAATGTCGAAAATACATGTAAAAATAAACATATAAAATAAACGAAATTACATGTAAAAATAACCATGTTAAATAAACGACATTACATGTAAAAATAAACGAAATTACATGTCAAAATAAACTAAACATGTAAAAATAAACATGTAAAATAAACATGTGAAAAATAAACATGTAAAAAAAACAAGTAATCAAAAAACATGTAAATAATCGAAATTACATGTAAAATAAACAAGTAAATGTCGAAAATACATGTAAAAAAAACATGTAAATGTCGAAAATACATGTAAAAAAACATGTAAAAAATCACAAGTAAAAAAATAATACGTAAAAACGTATTAGAAATTACATGCAATAAACCCTAATAAGCGAAAATAATAAGTAAAAAAAAAATATTATTAGAATTCATGATAAGAATCATCTAAAAACATATCAAAAAAACATGTAAAAAATCATGTAATAACACAAGTATACAAACAAAATTTAAACCCTAAAAAACCACGTAAGTAATCAAAATTTCAAAAAAAAAAACATAAAAGACTAACCTTTATAGTCGGAGTGTAGTAGGAAATGTAGTAGTCGGAGTTTCGCCCAAAAACAAGTCGGTGATGAAGATTGAAGATTAAAACTCGTCGGATGTGAAGAAGAGAATGAGAGAATAGTAAAAGAAGTTAGGGTTCGTAATTGTGAAATGGCGTTTTTTGGTGAAAAAACTTGTTTTTATATCAATGATTTTCCAACTAAACTGCGACTAACAAATAGTCGGTATTTAGTCGGTGGGATTTTTTACAGTTCCAACAACCTCATTAAATGCCCATCAGTAACTTTTCAGAAGACGTTGAAAATTTAAAAACCTTTTCAGTATACCGACGAACCTCCGACTGAAAGGTTGTCGCTAACTGGTCGGTATACTGAAAAGTTGTTTTACCTTCCCAATGTTTCTGACAATCAGAGAAGCTTCTCTGAGAAGCTTTGCAATTCAAAGTACCGACCAAATAGCGATTGGAATCTAGTCGGTGTGTAGTCAGAATTTCAAAAAATTAAATTTTTCGCGCCCTTGTTTTTTTGTATTCTGATTTGTATTATTATTATTATTATTATTATTATTATTATTATTATTATTATTATTATTATTATTATTATTTTTGTTGTTGTTGTTGTTGTTGTTATTATTATTCTTATTATTTTTATTATTGTTATTATTATTATTATTATTATTATTATTATTATTATTATTATTATATTGTACTTATTATTTTATAATTATTAAAATTATAAATACGAGATTAAAATATATTAAACGTACGACCCAAAATAAAAGTACATAAATAAACATACGACTAAAAAAATGTTAGATAAAAAAACTTATTATTGGGTTACATAATTGTCATCGACATCATCGTCGTGAGATAATACAAGATCTTCGTCGGTGTTCTCATTTTCGTCGGTGTCTAACAATTCTCCAGTTGGATCACGCAACGATTCGACTAGTGCGTCAGAAACATCTTCATTCACCACAAAATCCGGTGATTTCTCTTCCAGTTGGAAAGTGGTTTCCTCGAACTGCTTTGATCTGACTTTGCAAACAGCTCGCCAATCTTTCATGTTTTGCCTTAAACTAGGATAAGGTAAATAATAAACTTGGAAAGATTGACTTGCTAGCACAAAAGGATAGAAAAATATAATAAAAATAATTGTAGAAATTTTCTTGCCAAAATTAGTCTAAAAGTAAATACCATTTACATTACCCACGCTTATAAATGTGGAAAGACAGTTTATAAATAATTAGAAATGTACTTAATTTCCCCACACTTATAAGTGAGAATAATGTCCCCACGCTTATAAGTGAGGTTAGAGGCGCATATTCTCACGCTTATAAGCGTGGCTGAAAGCACATTTCCCCACGCTTAATAAGCGTGGGCAAAATTTCCTCACAGAAAATTTCCCCACACTTATTTAGGCATGGGGAATTACTTTAGCCTCACATATAAGCGTGGGCAATAACATTTTTAAGCGTGGGAGGATGCAACTTTTTTTGTAGTAAATGGGACTCAAAAATGTCCATAATCAAAATTTTTTTAATAGCACATCTTTACATCCATATGTTGAATTATTGGTTTTTTGACTTTATATTTATATTTAGTTATACTTATGAGCAAGTATGTAAATAAATTAAAGTTCCGTTTATTGATAGAGCCTAGGCTTTGAAGTTCAGACGTTATTGGAGTAGGAAAATTATTATTTATATACGTAGGCTTAAAGCTTATGATGATGATTATTGTTTTTAATAATAAGGAAAGGACAAGTATATTACAAACGGGTTAAAAAAAAAGAAGGATAAGTAGTAATCTGGGGTGAAACATGATGAATAGATATAAATCTTATTTTCATTTTAGTATTGTGTTTTTTATGTTTAACAAAATTATTTCGTAGTCATTTTCTTGTTTACATATTGGTAGAATCTAGAGAAGTATATAATAAATCGAGATGATTAAAAACATTTTCTTATTACAAGAATTTGTGACAATGAACTGATCGACTACAGAAATTGAGAAATGACACTAAAGAAATTTAACAAAGCAAGTAAAAAATAATAATAGTAACACAAATAGGGAAGCTAAGATTTGACATTAACACCCAAAAGATATATGCTCTATTTTTTCTATGAAACAAATCAAAACCCTACTACATTACCTATTTCAGTTATTTATTTAATATTTTTCCCATTTCCATATAAACAGTACCCCACTACAATTCCATTATTATAGACAGTTGAACTTCCTTTGATAGGTCCGGACATATATACTTTTCTTTTAACCTTATAAATCTAATCATGTTCATTATACCATTTGGTTACAGGTAATTAGTAAGACATCCAAGAACCAAAATTGTTGAGATTGCATTGTATAACACAAAATCAGAAATACGGGCATTGCAGGTTATCAGAAAACTCAAAACATTGCTCTATAGTATCTCAACATTATTTAAATGACCTTTATGCACAAAACAAAAAAAACGGTGAACTAATTAGACATAAATAGAATATTAGCATGTTGGAAAATGATACGTTTATTCAACAATTGCAAAACTTCATTTTATAAAATAGTTAGCTATATTTAATAAATTTATATAACCCTAAGTATATGGAGAAGCCCTCGTTTATCATAACTAAATCAACCAGATAATATTTGAAAGAGCTAGCAAAGATGAGACAAAAAAAATAAAAAGAATGAAATAGTTCAAATACTGTGGGGATAACAGACATGATAAATAGGAGAATTTAATGTAGTGTGTAAGCTATACGTTGTAAAATTAATTACCCTATAAAATCATTAGCCAGACGTAACATGCTTAGACATATTTAAACTATAAATGTGTTGTAATATTATTTATAATAATAAAAAAAGTATAACTACAATGGTAAAAACATGAGCCGGAAAATAAATGAGCATAATTTTATAAATTAACGATGTTTAGCTAAGTTCCAAAGGAGCCAGTTGGAATAAAGCCTAATTTCTATATAAAAGGTTACCAGTTGGAATATATCTGATAACATAACATCGCCCCAAAAACAATTTCAAGTTTTTGCAAATTCAATAAAACGTAAAAAAAAATAACAAATACAAGTATTTTTAAGTGAATAATTATTGAAAATTATATTAAAAGAAATCAATAAAGTAACAGATACGGTAGAATTTGTGATTACAAAATCAACCGTTGAAATAAAGCGCTAGAAAGACAAATTCAGACTGTCCAGGATGTAGTGATTGGATGTGCATGTAATGCTGTTATAGCTGTGGTGGGGATAATGATGAAAAAGTACAAGAGTAAGTAAGACGTATTGATAAGGTTTATTGATTTTGTACGAAAAAAAAAGAAACAGATATGCTCAAAAGTTTAAAAAGTGAATTTCTTAAAATGTTTAGGAAATTGCAACTAAATCTTATCAGATAACTTTACTACCGGTAATTCTACTTGCGAGTTATTTAACACTTCAAAAAAAAAACAAATTTTCATAGTTTATAAGTTGATTCAGCATTCCTACAAAGTCAATAGGCCACGTCTTACTGTTTTAGCAAATACTTTCAGCATTTCAACATGTCCAATTTTATAAGTACCTCTACATATATACAATTAGCGAAACATACTTTTCTGACACCATGTTCTTCTATGGGCTTATGTCTCTAGAAAAAACTGATATTTGTTGGATAGAAAATTAATCCTTATTCTGGAAAAACCACTCAATTTTTTTAACATATGATATAGGAATTTGCTTTTACGAGCAGCTTGTTGAACACACTTAACTTAAAACAGTACCTTTTCATCATTATCCTGACTTGGGTCTTTCAACAGTGGCTGCTATCCAATCACTGCTTTCTACACGTACTAGATTCGAAAAAATGGCGGTTTCATTTAAAGGGTTGATCTTCCCACTTTTAGGACTAACATTTATTGGCTCTTGATTATCCAATTTGTTTTTACTTTCACAATTAATATTACCTTACTATAAATAATTTTAACTTTATGCGTTCGCATTTTTACGCTTTCTTAAAGTTTCTTATACCCTCAAAATTCTCCGAATCTTGTTTTATAATTAGTTTCTTTTCAAGCCCTAATTTTCTCTTTGGCATCTTTTAATATGATGTCTGTTAAAGTTTCGCCTTCTAACCTGCAATTCGACTTTGGAAACGATCTGGCCGAAGATCCAGTTTATGAGTTTCCCATTGTTGCTCACCCAGATGTTTTCTTAACAAACATCCCACAAACTAGGTAATGAAGAAGAATGGAATCATTTATTTTGGGCTGATCGTAAAAAAAATTCATAAAAAATTAAAATGTCAAAAAGTTCAGGGAAAACATAAAATAACAAAAATAATGAAGATCACAAATTGTGGAAATAGGACTTAATACATTTAAAACATCAACTGAAGAACAACTTAGGCATAGATTGAATATCAGGATGTTTAAAAATACTCTCGAATTCACAACAATTGTCCCATTTAATTATGGCACACCACCTAATGCACTAATTCGATCCAAAACATATCTAAGTGTGCATAATAAAAAAATATAGAAATTTGATACTTGATATTAACAGAATTCAATCCTAAATATTTCCGTTTTAATAATTGTATTTATCACTCCTAGAAAATAAACCTTGATAGAATGTTATGTGAAAGAAAATTTGCTTTAACCTTTTGGAAATTCTTAATTTTTGCTTACTACGCCACGGTTAGAAGAAGAGACTAATCCAAACATCATTTTCCAAAGACTAAAGAAAATTTATTGTTATAATGTTTAGGAAGCCTTGTCATACTATGTTAGCCAATAGTTTCGGCATTTCAACATTTTCAATTTTATAAGTATCTCTACATATACACAATTAACGGAACATATTTTCTGGAACAATGTTCTTTTTAGGGGCTTATGTATGTGGAAAAAACTCAAATCTGTGAGAAAAATATTAATCCATTTTCTGGGAAAAGCATTCAGTTCTTTCAACACATAATCTAGATATTTAGTTTTACGTGACACTTGTTAGACACACTTAACTTATAACAGTAGCTTTCGATTATTATCCTGACTTTGGTGTATCAACAGTAACTGGGCATCAAATTACTGCTCTCTACACCTACTACATTCAAAAAATGGCCGTTTCATTTCAACGGTTGATCTTATCACTTTCAACCATAACATTTATTGGCTGTTGCTTATCCAAATTATTTTATTTTTACAATGATTCACTACAAAAAAAATGGCATGTACCCACACTTATTAACCCACACTTAATTAAGTGTGGGAAGGTATTTGCATTTAGCCACGCTTAACAAGTGTAGGAATAATACACTCACTTTTAAGTGTGGGGTAAAGCATGCATATCAATTTTAGGTTAAAAATTACCCATGCCTATAAGTGGCCTATAAACACACATGACTACGCTTATAAGCGTGGCTACTAGCTTAATTAAATTAAAATAATTAAAAAAACATAAAAGACGCACTTTAGCATAGGTACTCATAATAGAGCATAGTCTTTTCATCTTTCATAATTTCTGTCTGATATCTAAAACTTCCTAATACACTCAATACATTCTTCTTCAACGGTAAGGTGAATTCTCGATCCAAACCTAATGGTAATCCTTCTACCGGCCTTCATTTGCAAAATTCTTCTATCTTCTTCCCCAAACTTCCAAATATTGCAGGTAATCTACTGTTCTTCACAAATTGTTTTTGCTTTTGAAAAAAAAATCAGTTTATGTGATTTTGGTTTTCTTTCCTTCTCCCTAATATACTTGATATTTTTGATTTTAACTTTGATTTATGCATGTTTTAGGCTAATAAAAAATTTACGTTTCTATGATTTTGATTTTTTTTTTCCGGTTTCTTTGAATTTATCATCTCAAATTCTGATTTCGGTTTCCTTATCAGGCTAACCTAGATTGTTTATACATTTTGTTTGATTGTTGACTCTCTTTTTCTTTGATTTTTGTTTCTTTGCTTTTCATTTTGATATTGATTTTGATTTTGTTATTTTCATACATAGATTCGTAGATATTGTTCCTTTTTCTGAATTTTTATATGCGTGATATGATGAGGAGTTTCTTTTTTCATTTGCTAATTGACTAATTGCTTCTCTTTGTTCCATTAAACAATGTAGCTTTAATAATACTTATGAATTGGCTCTAATGTGCAAGGTTTGGCTAGTATCTATACTTATGTATATATATACTTATGTTTTGAAATGAAAACATATGCATCATATTATTTTTATCCTGTATTTTTACATTGTTAATATTATAATTAATAATTATTATTATCAGTACTATAATAGAAAAAAAATATAGTAATATGAAATTTCCCTACAAAATTAGTTTAAAAAGTAGTTACCATTTACATTACCCATGCTTATAACTGTGGACGAACAAATTATAAATCAATTAGAATTTACTTGATTTCCCCACGCTTATTAGTGAGGATAATGTCCCCACGCTTATAAGTGAGGCTGGAAGTGCATTTTCCCACACTTATAAGCGTGGCTAAATGTGCATTTTCCCACGCTTAATAAGCGTGGGCACAATTTCCCCACAAAAATTTTCCCCACACCTATTTAAGTTTGGGGAATTACTTTAGCCTCACATATAAGCGTGGGCAATAACATTTTAAGCGTGGTAGGATGCAACTTTTTTTGTAGTGATTACCTCACTATAAATACTTATAACTTCATAAGTTCGCATTTTTTACTTTTTCTTAAAATCTCTTTTACCCTGAAAATTCTCCAAAAAAATCCTGTTTTACAGTTACTAATCTTCACTTTGTCATCTTTCAATATGGTGTCTGCTAAATCTTCACCTTCTCACCTCAAATTCGACTTTGGAAACAACTTGACCGAGCATCCATTTTATGAGTTTCCCATGGTTGCTCACCCAGATGCTCTTCCTTATGAACCTCCCACAAACTGGGTAATGAAGAAGAAATGGATTCATTTATTTTGGAACGATCCCCTTGTAGCTCCAACTGAGGAAGGCGTTGAAGATATTGAGTTTGAGCCTTTCGACTTTGATGCACAATATGACACGATGCCAAAATTGATAGAAACCACCCTAACCTTGAAGACCTTTAATCTAATGTTGGAGGGTAGGGCTCAATATATTATAGAGGACTATTGCTATATCCAAAAAGAAAAGGGCCATTGGTGTAGGCTAGGAGAAGTGGGCATGATGGCCCATGATTACATTATCTCTGAAGATAATGAGGATGACATGTTTATTCCTGTCTGCATTTACCATTTCACTTTCAGTCTTCATTTCCCTCTCCACCCTTTCTTTTCCCAAATCCTTTGCCACTTTCAGATTTCTCTCAACCAACTTCTTCCCCAGGCCATAAGAAAGATTATGGCTTATATCTAGGTTTCTGATTACATAAAGTTGCCCCTGACTTTAAGATTGTTTCAAAGTCTTTTTAAGTTGGATAAGAATAAGAACAAACCCTTCATCACTTTCACTTCCATTAATGCATCTGTGGTTTCCTTCCAAGAACTCAATGACATGAAAGAATACAAAGAAAAGACTATCTGGTTTAGGGTGCCTAGCCCCTGGCCATCCTCATCGGTATATGCCTTTAGTCTTCTTGAGCAAGCACAATGCTAGGCAGAAATATAACATTAATCAAGTCATGCACTTCTTCAGAAGGGAAAGGCATGCCTTTTGCTACTTTGTTAGGCTTCTAGATAAAAAATTGCCAACTGGATGGTTCCCATACATTGCCGTCATCCAACAAGACTTGTGCCTCAGCTTAGTTGGATTGTTTGACTGCACTTCTCCTGGTATGAATTGTTCTCTAGACTTTCAACTTCTCTACAAATTAACTATTGCTAGTATTTTAACTTCATTACTTTTACCTCTTACCAAAAGATGCAGTAGCAAAAATTCCATTGAAGTGTCTTGGTATTTCCACTCATGGGAAATATTACAGACCACAACTAATCTCTCCCTGAATTGATAACACAGTAAACCATCACGAATTACAAGCAAAAGAGGTTTGCTTCCTTTTACACAGATCCTTGGTCCAAAGCTGAGGCTCCCAAATGGAGACGAGGTGAAAGCTGCCCCGAAGTTACTACATACAATATGAGATCAAGTCAAGGTCCTCTTCCACCTCAAAAAAAAGAATACAATGATCCCCTGAACTGGCTGCCAAGGAACCATTTATTGGTGGAGGTATAAAGAAATAGACTGAATGTGCTGCCTCCTTATCTACCGACCAAGCTGGGCTCTCTTCTAAGGTCCCTATCAAAGGCAAGAGGAGTATCAAGAAGAAAAAGGAAGTAGATGTGACTAGCCACTTTCAATAAATGGGAAGGTGAAGTTATTCACCTTGCTGTTTCTCCTTTAGCATACCTAGCTCCTGGGTCTTCACGCCTTGTTGTGTTACCCCCAAGCTACGCTTTAAAATGTTTTTTATTTTTCATTTGCCTTAGCTTTTACGTTTTATAGATATTTTTCCAGCTGGAAACTGACTAATTAATTGCTGTTACAGCCAGTGCCGATATGGTTGCTGAAACTCCTGCTTCTGCCCAAGCTGTTCTTCAATCTATTCCAGAAGGAGAAGAGACTGCGGAGATTGAAGAATCTGATTCCAATCCTGAAGTGGAATTAGATGACCAGACTAATGCGAATGCTGTGAACTTTCCCGCTACCTCTGGATCTGTTTGTGTGGATATATCTTGTCTTTTCTTTTGCCCAAATGATAGTGTCGATAAGTTTTTTCACGGAAAAGATACAGGTAAAATAATTTTGTTTTCTTTACATTTCTCATTATTATTTGTTGTTTATCATCATTTACTTACTTATACAAATATCGCACAGCTACTGAGCAACCAGCTTCCCCTGACGTTTTTAGTCTGGATCGAGCTACCTTGCCAGGAGATGAAATAGCAACTAAGAAACCTGCTTAACCCTTTGATACTGTTACTAATAAAATGCCCATCCCAGAACATGTTTCTGCGAAACCTTCTCCAACTCCAGCGCACCAGTCAAAGTTCGTTGAGGAAAGCCTTCTAGTTACTGATTCTAGGATGCCTGATGGACATACCTATCCCGCATCGTTTGTGGCTGAAGAGCCAATTAATAATCTTCTTCAGATCATGGTCAGTAAATCTGGTGATGATGGAAATAACCTTAACTCTCCAATTTTAAAAATAGTAGATGAGGTTACTAACACCGCTGGAATGAATCTTCCTGAAGGTAAACATGTCTTCTTTTGTATTTATATTTTCTTTCATTCATTTTTAGTATCCTTAATGATATTGTTTCATGTATATAGAGCAAATAATTTCTAAAAAGAGGGCAACTAAACTCCCTGATCCTTAACAACCAATTGCCATGTGGCAGAAGATAGCTGAAGGGACAACATCACAACCCTCAACTTCATTAGATCACTAGTGAAAAAACGCTAATGGTTGCGGGTACTGTGCTAGTAAAGGCTGCAGTTTTGGACCCAATCACTATTGGTGGCAGCTAATAGCTTGAAAGAAAGGCTGCGGTTAACAAACGCAGCAAGCATAACTATTATAGGCTGTGGTCAATGGCCAGAATCACAGCCTTTTGTACAAAAAAAAATTGAAAAAAAAATATACTTAATTATAAAAAAAAATATCGCAGCCTTTTGCCATAACCGCTGCCTTTAAGTACATTTTTTTTTAATTTTTTTTTGGTTTAATAATAATTGTATATATTATCACAATTAATTATAAAATAATAAATAATTCACAATAATGTAGCAGCTATAATCACCATTAATTATTATCAAAATAATATATATATATATATAATATATATATATATATATATATATATATATATATATATATATATATATATATATATATGTATATATATATATATATGTATATATATGTATATATATATATATATATATATATATATATATATATATATATATATATATATATATATAACAAACCTAGTTTAAGCTATTTTACGCACGAAAGTGACAAAAATGCTTAAAAACACTTTAAAAACGCAACTTAACACGTAATTTCAAGCATATGACAATTATTTTCGATTCTAACCACTTCAACACAATAATATATACCAAATAGTGTTGTGTGCCAACTTTCGTGCATAACTAACCAAGTTTAAGCTATTTCACGCGCGAAAGTGACCAAAAGACTTCAAAACACTTAAAAATGCAACCTAACACGTAATTTAAAGCATATGACAATTATTTTCGTTTCTAACCATTTCAACACAATAATATGTATCAAATAGTGTTGTGTGCCAATTTCGTGCATAACAAACCAAGTTTAAGTTATTTTACGCGCGCAATTGAGAAAAACGCTTGAAAACACTTAAAAAACGCAACTTAACACGCAATTTCAAGCATTTGACAATTATTTTCAATTCTAACTATTTCAACACAATAATATGTACCAAATAGTGTTGTGTGCCAAGTTTCGTGCATAACAAACCAAGGTTAAGCTATTTTACGCACGAAAGTGACAAAAACGTTTCAAAACACTTAAAAACGCAACTTAACACGTAATTTCAAGCATTTCATAAATACATTCAATTCTAACCACTTCAACACAATAATATGTTACCAAATAGTGTTGTGTGCCAAGTTTCGTGAATAACAAACCAAATTTAAGCTATTTTACGCGCGAAAGTGACAAAATTCATTCAAAACACTTAAAAACCGCAACTTAACACGTAATTTCAAGCATTTGATAATTATTTTCGATTCTAACCACTTCAACACAATAATATGTACCAAATAGTGTTGTGTGCCAAGTATCGTGAATAAAAAACCAAGTTTAAGCTATTTTACGCGCGAAAGTGACAAAAATGCTTCAAAACGCTTAAAAACGCAACTTAACACGTAATTTCAAGCATTTGACAATTATTTTCGATTCTAACCACTTCAACACAATAATATCTACCAAATTGTGTTATGTACCTTTACTGCTCTCCATTTCGGGGTATGTGGCTCTCATTTTCCCTCGCATTTTCTTCATAGCACTGAAAACGCAACTTAACACGTAATTTCAAGCAGATCCCATTTTCCCTCGCATTTTCTTCATAGCACTGAAATGCATGGGAAAAGAATAACTATTTATTTAATACTATTATATATATATATATATATATATATATATATATATATATATATATATATATATATATATATATATATATATATATAACACTTAAATGAAATTGGTTGACTATTTATAAACTTACGCATTCAACAACCCTTTGAATTTTATGTTGCGAGGCAGGGCTTGTCCTTTATGTAATGAGTCGAAGACGTGCACCGTATTCGTCATAGGACATATGACCAAAAGTATCCAATGCACACTACAAACCACGATTTGAAATCAACAAGTTAGAGAATAGGTGAACTTAATTAAAGATCAAAAGATAAGTTCAATTTCAAAAATAAAACTAATACCTTTCATTGTATGGGGCCAGAATGAACCTGTGTTTAAATGCAATGGAATGTTTGAGAGCATGTTCAATGTATGCTTTGACGACATCTAGATCACTCTCGCTCTTACCACCCGAAATCGACTCAGGACAAAACTATCCAAATTTTATTGGAGGTTCGAGGCAATTTAGCTCTTCGTAAGCCGCACTAAACTCACGAATAAGAAAATTTTGTCAATAATTCGATTATTAAAACAATTAAACAATAAAACCTAAATTGTAAGATAAGAACATCACCTCATGTAGGCATGGATAAGGGTGATATTCAACATCTCCCCTCACAAAAATTGCCCAATGTCACTAGGACCAATAATGACGCTAGGCTCCTCAACAAAGCAAAATTGTTCCGTCTGCAGGGGTAGAATAATTGGGTCCTCCTCATGCATGCGAGATGCACCTTTGTGCAGCGATAGGCAATCTTTAGAGAGATATTTAAGCTCTACATCAGTCAAGATTGGAGTGATTGCTACCGACGATGAGGAACTGATCTCTCTCTCAGAGCCCTTTGAACTCTTTTCCTATTTCAATTTATACAATTAAATTAGTGTAATCACGCAATTAAAATAATAAAAACAAAAAAGATAATACATAAGATTATTACTACCTTGGCTGTGAATCGGACCCTAGCATATGGCCATGTGACGAAACTACCTTGGGCGTCCGATAGTTTCTCAAGTGTCCATTCTGGCATTGGAACTGGAAGTGAGAAATCTTCGAACCCCTTTACGATAGTTTCTACCGTCACACTAATGTGGCCATTTGAAACACGCATGGAATGCACTGTTTTGGCCCTTATGGGTTGGCTACACCATACCGTATGCAACCTTAGTTAAGTCGCCACCACGAGCAACGCTTAACTGAGGCAGCAAAAGAGATTAAGGAGTCGCCTCCTGAAAATTTTGTCATTTAGTATAATTAGCATCATAATAAATTATTAACACACGTTGCAATTTAAATGAATACACGCTTACATATTTAAAAACTATATGTACCTTTCCCACTGGCTCGGGTGTTGGTTTTGGTTCCTGAGCAACGGAGTTCATGATCTCTGGTGTAGGATTTTGTGCTTCAGGGGAATGAATGGGCTGGTGTGCTACAGGGGTAATGGGCTTGAGTGATGGCTCAGGTGCTTGCTCCACCGAAGCCTTAGGATCCCCATGTTGACTTTGTTGATCCTCGGCAAGCATATTTGCCAAGTCAACAGTGGGTGCTCCCATCTTCTACAACAGCAATGTCACCTTGTTGAGAATGTCCTTTGTCACTTGTGCTGTGACATTTGCTGTGACATCTGCTGTGATTCGCTCTGTGAGTGTCTCTACTTCATCAGGTGGCATCGTTCTGGATGGAGTAGCTACACACTCTTTGCCGAATGCCTTCTTTATCCCCATGCGGACGCCTCCTTTTCCGACTACCCGCCCTTGATGGTCTTTCCCTAAGACCATATGCAATGCATCAACATTGCCTCTTGGGGTGAACTCCCCCGTAGCTTCTTTTTCCTTCCAGCCCATCTGTTCAAATAAAAACGATCAATATATAACAATTTAAGTATAAAACAAATCAAGAATATACTTAATAATATCAAAACTCACCACAGTATCAGCAATCTTCTTCGTTCCCGGATCAGGAATGGCAAATTATCACTTGCATCTCGAGCATGAAGCCCGCAGTACCAATCCCGCACCCGATCTCCAGCAGGATTATTCATGGATGCGGAGGTAGTCGTAGATGAGGTCGGGGGTACTCTGATTGGGGTATACACCCGCATCCACCCACTCTTTTCGGGCCTCATCGTACGTTCTTGGGCCCATCTGATTGTAAAACTTCCTTTTCTTTGCTGTCTCGGAAGCTTTACCGCGCTTTTCCTAATTAATCAACAGAATTCAAATGTCATATATTATTAATTAGTTTAATAATTAAATCAAAAGAAGAAAATTAAAATGAAAAGTTATAATATGGAATACTTACAATTTCGTTAGGAGTTGTTTTTTTGGCAACAAACGCCTCCCATTCATTCTTCGATATGTTAGGCCATATTTCATACGACATCTTTGAAGGTGCTTCTTCTCCACCTTCAGTTCCCGTTTTGACCTTCTTGGTCTCACGGTGACGCCTCTATGTGATCCAACGAGCTACAAGCTTGGATATGAAATCTATGAATCTTTCAGCAACAGCTGAAAGAAAAATGCTCTTCTTTTCTTCGTCATGCTCAATGTGAAAAAGATTCTATAAAAGAAATTACAATTATTAATTAATGTCAATTCAATTAATTTTAAAATGAAAGTAAATGAATGAAAATACTAAAGTTGCTTACCATAATATCATCCAAAAGTGAGTTCTTCAAACCCTCTAGAACCTCGTTCCACGCGTTTAATAGGGAAATCTTGCGAACAGATAGGGCCACTTGTTTTCCATATTGCCTACTCCACTTTCCACATGGCTGACCCAATGCGTTTTATTCGAGGTGCATGGGGTCCGTGATTTTGAGGTTTTTCGTAGGACCTCGTCCTTTTCGTTTCTTAGATGTCACTGTTGTAGTAGGAGCATCTGTTGGTGGGTCGTCTTCATTGATATCATTGTTAATTGGAGGAGCATCGTGAGCCAACTACTCGTATCTAACAAGTGCGTCGCCATCCTCATTGCCATGATCATCATCATTTATGTCCATCTCCTTCCTCGGATCATAGTCCTTATCCGACTCACTATGAACCACGTCGTCCAAAGTCTCAATCTCGGGCACAATTTCGTCTCTGAAAAGATGCATTGTAGATAAAGTGCCTGAAAGAATATAAATAGAAATACATTAGAACATGTTTGAGCTACTTAATACATAATTTGAAGCATATGACTAAGATTTTATATTCTCACCATTTCAACACAATAATATATACCAATTAGTGTTGTGTGTCAAGTTTCATGCATAACAAACCGCGTTTGAGCTACTTTATGCGCGAAAGTGCAAAAAAAGCTTTTAAAACCTTAAATAATTGATACCTTGTGAATCACTTAATTGAAATGTATTCCTTCCGTGTGATCTACACGCATATAACCAACATCTTCATCATCTTCATTTACCGATTTTGGATTGATAAAGGGTGGGGAGTCTTCAAAAGCATTATATTCTTCCTCATCCTCAACATCACCTATACCAAGGATACTTCTTTTTCCCGGTATAACAATAGACCATTTTTTATCAGAAGGGTCTACAAAGTAGAATGCTTGGTTGGCTTGTGTGGCTAGTATGAATGGATCCTCACTATCACGCAAACGATCTAAGTCTACAAGAGTAAATCCACAAGGGTCGTCATTTTTAACGCATCGTCAATTATTATCCACCCACTTGCATTTGAAAAGAGCCATAGTGAAAGTACAGTAGTCAAGCTTTCATAGTATACCGATTTAGCGTCAATCCACATTGATCCTTGGCACTCGCGTAAAATGTAGATGACGAAAAAATAGAAACCCCACTATTCTGCACATACGATGACTTCTTATCTTGACCCTCAGTCCAAAATGTGAATCCATTGACATCGTAACCCTCATATTTGTTGACATCATCACGAGGACCAAAAGCTACACTTAACAATTTCAGATACACCCTTTAGTTCTTCACATATTACTCCATTATGAAACCAATTAATAAACGTCTTGTTATGCAACTGCATCAATGCCCTATCACCTTTAGAAGGATATTTTGCACGCAATATATCAAAATGCTCATTCAAAAAAGATGAACTTCTAGAATATAATGCAACACATACAGGTGTGCTTATAGAAGACTGTCCCGAGGAGGTGTGATTGTTTTGGAGCCAATTGTTCCTTTTCCCTCAAGTCTTCCTTCATGTCGAGAGATGGGAAGTCCAATAGGCTTTGCCATAGCCATATACTCGGCTATAAAGTTACCAATCTCATCGCTTACAGTGCATGGAATCATACTCCCCTTTGGTTGTGCTGGATTCCTCACTTTGTTTTGTAAAACACCCATGTGTCTCTCAAAAGGATAACACCACCTTAAAAAAACTGGACCCAAAAGCTTGATTTCACGAACGAGATGGACAATAAGATGAACCATTATGTAAAAGAAAGAAGGTGAAAAATACATCTCAAACTTGCATAAAGTTAAAATCACGTCGACTTGGAGAGCATCAAGTTTAAAGGGATCAAGTACTACAAATTGTGTTGAAGAACGAACATAGCTCGGTAATAGCATATCTCAGATGTTTTGGCAGTATTCCACGGAGTGTAATCGGTTAGAACGCTTGCATCATTACATGGAAATCGTGAGATTTCATGCTTCCCAACTTCAACTCACCATTTAGGGTCACAAATCTCTTCATGTTTGATGAGTACCCAGACGGAACCTTAATGCCATACAAAGACTCACAAAAGGCCCGCTTCTCTGCTTTGGACAATGTGTAGCAAGCTGGAGGCAAATAAACTTTTTCATTACTCATATTCTTCTTACCGACCTTTCCCTTGCTACTGCCACCAACTTCATCAGCTCTTTCTCTTTTCTTACTCACCTTAACTTGTGCCCACAACTCCGGACGAATACCCTTACAATCAAAGTAATCTCGCACGGCCTTAACATCCTTTGTCTTACCCGGAATGTTCATGAGAGTCTCGATTATGGCATCGCATACATTTTTCTCTATATGCTTAACGTCAAGATAATGCCTAACTTGTAGATCTCTCCAATATGGAAGCGACCAAAAGATTGATTCTTTTTTCCACAGTTAGTCTTCACCCCTTGCACTTGCCCTATTTTACCAAATACAGTCTCAACCCCCTTAACCTGTTCGTAAACCTCCTAACCGGTCAACGGTCGACGAGCTACACGGTACTCAACCTCTCCGTTGAACATCTTCTTCTTCTTACGGTATTGGTGATCTCGTGGGAGGAACTTTCGATTGTTCATGAATACATGTTTGCACTTAGGAATCCACATGGATTTCATGTCATCGATACATATTGGGCATGCTTTCTTCCGTTTGTTCTTATACCCTGATACGTTTCCATATGCCGGAAAATCATTAACGATTCATAAACGTATTGCACACAAGGTGAACTCCTCATTAGCATATGCATCATAGACGGAAACTCCTTCATCCCACATCTTTCTCAAATCCTCAACGAGAGGTGCAAGATATACATCTATGTCATTGCCAGGTTGCTTAGGAACCCAAGATAAGAAGGGAAAGCATAATGTACTTACGCTTCATACACAACCAAGGTGGAAAATTATAGATCACTAAAAGTATCGGCCAAATACTATGTTGAGAACTAAGATTGTCGAATGGGTTCATTCCATCCGTGCACAGTCCGAGCCTTAAATTACGAACTTCATCCCCAAAAGTCTTATGCAACCTATCAATACTCTTCCACTCCGGAGAATCAGATGGATGTGTGAGCAAGTGATCTTTCTTTACCCTATCTGCATGCCACCTCAAATTTAACGCATCTTTCTTTATAGAAAAGAAGCGCTTGAATCTAGGTATTATTGGAAGATACCACAATACCTTAGCCGGGGCCCTTTAGCATCCCGAACCCCTTTACGATTGTAATGCGATAACCCACACCTAGGACACTCTTTTAAGTTCTCGTTTTCATTCCGATACAATACACAATCATTCGAACACGCATGAATCTTCTGGTACTCTAACCCGAAAGGACACATTAATTAGCTTTTTGGCATAGTATATCGACTTTGGAAGTTCATTTCTCTCAGGAAGCATCTCACCTAATGCTTCTAATAACATTGTGAAACTAGTGTCACTCCAATTGACCTTTGACTTAATGTTGAAAATTGTCAAAACTGCTATAAGTTTGGTGAACTTTGTACATCCAGGATACAAAGGCTTTTGAGAAGCCTCTCATCAACTTTGGAAGTTCATTTCCCTCAGGCCGTTTTCCTAACTCATCCTCGACTCCCTCCATCATCTCATCAACACGATCCACATCCTCATCGACATTCTCTTCATCCGTCTTATACCCATCAACACGATCCACTACATCCTCATTGACATCGGCCACATTATTGACATCCTTAACAACACTCTTTTCCTTGTAAACTCCCTCCTCACCATGCCAAACCCAAACATGATATTGAGGCCTAAACCGACGTCGAAGTATGTGCTCCCTAAGAATATAAACACTATCTACCTTTGATACATTGCCACAATTGACACATGGGCAATAAAAACCAACTCCTCCATCCTAACTTGATGTTCAACCGCAACACTACTAAATTCTAATACGCCATCAATAAATTCTGACGATTCAGTGCTTCCATACATCCAAGAACAATCTTTTGTCATCCTAAGTGTGATTATTTACTTCAAAAAAAATTAATAACAACTTTTTAACATATATATTTAACGAACCTTAATCAACCACAAAATTAAGTAATAATCATTCATTTAACCCTAATTTACAATATTAATAAGGAAAATTTGCTCAAAATAATCCCAACTATCACCCGTTGGCCAAAAATAATCCCAACTATTATTTATTTTTTAATTATCCCAACTATTCTCATAATTTGTTGAAAACATACCCACCTCCCTTTTAACCGGCTGCAAAAGATAACTTTTCCACTATTTTTTTTTGTTGATTAATAGATGAAGGGGAAAGGGTTAATTTTAAACAGTTAAGTAAAATAAAAAGAAAAAAAGTGGAAACGTTACATGTTCTAGCCGGTAACAAGGGGGTAGGTATGTTTTCAACAAACTATAAGAATTGTTGGGATTATTAAAAAAATAATTGATAGTTGGGATTATTTTGAGCAAATTTTCCTATTAATAATAAACCTTCATATTCTAATAATAACATTGTATTAACCCTAATTTATAACTACATATATATTCATAAATAAAATGTAGAAATTACTTAAAAATATAACAAAACATAATATATATGAAAAATTTAAAACTTAAAAACAATAACTAATACATACACATTCATACTAACAACTAATACTAAACAACATATGAAAACAACCAATACATTTTAAATAAAATCACATTTAAACTATAAATAATAAACAAAAATCATTTAACCCTTAAAATTTGAAAAACAATGAAAATTATTATCAAAAGAAATTACCTTGTGTATCTAGATGAATAATAGCTACAATGTGACCTACAATTAAACAAGAAAACAAAATTAGTAATATAAAAATCCATTTATTCGTGCAAAAAAAAACAAAAGAAAACGAAAAAAAATTAGAAACCAAATAAACCAAAATTACCTTGAACTTTTTCGTGGGTTTTGAAGAAGAAGATGAACAAGAAGAGCAGCAACTCGTGGGTTTTGAACAATAAGAAGAGCAACAACTCGTGGGTTTTGAATAAGAAGAAGAGCAGCAACTTTCGTGTACTTTGTGAACAATGGCGTGTGTTTGTGAGCGAAATTCAAAGAAAAAAGGAAGACAACAATGGCGATTTTTAGAATTTAGAAATTTCAAAGGAAGAAGAAGCAAAACATGGAAAAGGAAGAAGGTCGTATGGAGAAGGAAGAAGCAAAGAATAGAACAGTAGGTTTTTAGAATTAAGAGTAAAGTGAACGTTAGAAGGTGGTTTTTTAATTTTAGATGTAGAGTATTGGCCGCGGTCAAGAGAGAAAACCGCAGCCTTTAAACATATGCAATGTTTTTTTAGAGTATGGGTTGTGGTCAATGCAAAAAACCTCAGCCTTTGTGATTTTTTTTGACCTAATTTTATTGCTCATATAAGCTAAGTATAACTTAAAACCGCAGCTAATAAGAAGCAGCAAATACGTTTTTCCCACTAGTGGATATTATGAATACTATCAGCGGATGTCCGACAACTCCACGCCAGGCTTTCCATGAGGTAGCCTTTTTTTATACTTACCTTAGTTTTTCCAATGACCTTAAATACTTATCGCTATTCTTTTTATATATAGCTAATGGTTCTGGTGAGGAACACATATGATTTCTATCTAGAACATTTTCGCCAGAAAACTCAGTATCAGGAATCTGAAATCAACTCGCTTCAAACTAAGCCGGAGAAAGTTAAGGCTGAGTTAACCTCCCAGCAAGATGAAATCATTCACTGGATGACTAAATGACAATCCTAGGAAAGCAGTATCTAAAAAATTCAGTCTCAGGAATATGATATCAATTCTCTTTGAGCGCAGCTGGAGAAAGTAAAAACTGAACTAACCTCGCAGCAAAGTGAAACCACGAACTGGAAGACTAGATGTCAATCCTAGGAAAACAATATACGTGAGTTGTAGCCGGAGGTTACTATAGCTAAATCTGAACTGTCTACTTTCAAAAACGAGCATGTTAAGCTTAGACAAAGATATAATGTGCTTCAGTCTGATTATATGACTTAGTCTAACAATATCCTTCATCTTGAAACCACAGTTTCTAACAGTATTCAAGAGTCTGGCCAACTTCAAAGAGATTTGAAAAAGGTCCAAGACACTTTACACTATTGAGCAAGACTCCGCATAGAAGGTTGAAGAGATGTTGTATCTGGTTGCAGAGAAAGCTGCAAAAATTTCTAAACTGCGTCTTCAACTCTCCCAGTCTAAAAATCTGGTTAAAACACAGAAAGAGTGCCTAAATGGCGTTGAAGAAGACAAAAACAGGCTAAGGAAGAAAATTGCTGAATTGGAAGCAAATGTAGTTAAACTTGAAAGTGAAAAGGAGCATGTTAAGCACGAGAAAACAAAAAAAAAATAATTGAGGTATACCAAGCTTAGTTTCAAACTCATATGGCTACTGATAAGGCGAAAACCAAGGAAGACTCTCTCTGGCTAGCAATGAACGCAATTTACATTGCGTATCCAGACTTGGATTGGTCAAAAATAGCACCCTTCCTTGACCCTGAAACTACTCCAGTGGTACCTTGTATTCCAATCCTGAGGGCCAAACACAATGCGTAATCTAGCCAGGGAAGCAATAAACCAGCTCGTACATCTGACTCCACATCTACATCTGGCTTGAAACTTGTCCAACCAACAAATCATGATTTCCCTAGGTTTTAGTTTCATTCCTTTTGTGAAAACTTGATAATTTTTTGTATTGTTGAAGTTTTCCACTTCTTTGTAAATATTTATTCTTCTTAACGAATAACTCTAATTTTCTTGCTCTTTGTTACCTTTTTCTGAATAAACCTAACTTTAATTTTTAATATGTATCTGACTTAATAAAAAACTTGACTAGGTATGGAAAAAAGTATGAGTCCGATGACCCATACTTTAATGGAAAAGTTACTTTGAATAATACGACCTTTCACTTATTTCCCATCAATAATACGATCTTTAAGGTAACCCTGAATAATACGAACTTGGCTGCCTAATCGATTTGTACTTCATCCTTTCTATTTATGCAAATCTGTTTACTTGTTATGAAACTGTATTTCATCCCTTCCATTTATGCATATATGTTTACTTATTTTTCTTTCTAACTTATTTTTTTAAAAAAGCTTTTACAAATTCTTCTACCTCTTTCTAATAATCTAATGTTGAAAGGTAAAAATAATCTAATGTTGAAGTTGTATACTCTTTTATGTAACTTACAAGTAGCCAAAAAATCCTTCATGAGATATTTAGGGATACTTCACCTTTTTTATATCTGATTTCTTCTTCAAACACTTTATGGGTTCCTTAGTTACGATAAACCAACGTTTCCTCATGACTCAGATAGGATCCTTAGTCATAAACCTAGGGAGTATCATAGGCTTTAATGTAATTTAGGAAACTTGTATCCAAGATCCAACCCATAAAATAAAATTACTGCACTTAATAAGTCATTTTAGAATTTATTGAATCTACTACCGTCACAGTCAGGAAAGCCAGCTTCCAGGTAGCCATTTAAGAACAACTTTCATCGAAAAATGTTTACAGGAAGCCAGATCCTTAAAAGCTGACAATAGTGTATAATAACAATGAACTTTAACAAGTGGTATGGTAACTTGCAAATCACTCCAAAGAATACAAATTATTATTATTATTTAAAAATAATATGAGAGATCACTTCAGTTTCTATTTACAGATGCTTACAGAAAAATAAATAAAGAAAGGTAACTTGATAGATTTTTTAATACAATCTTCATTTTTTAATACATCTCTCTTTTTCTTCATCTTCCTTCGATACAATCTTCATTTTTTCATATCTCTCTTTTTCCAAGGAATGCTTTGGAATAATGAAAAAAAATATTTTAAAAAGAGATAAAAAAAAGAACTTGCAAATCTCACCCAAAAATACGAATCATTTTTTAAAAAATCCAAACGGAAGGCAGTTTTTCCTAAGAAATTAATGATGAAAGCCCTTTTATTTTCACAATACTATTTGACTTTTGGTTACACAACCAGAAAAATGCTATAAATATACTTACTTCTCAGTCTTTTAACTCATCTCTTCACCTCTGTTTTCTTTATATTCATATTCATTTTACTTCAACATGAAACATGATCTCTATGTTTAGACGTACCAACGAAAAATCAATATGAATTTAAGTGGATGATTTGGTCAAATACTTTTTTTACATACATCATCCTTACCTTTAGATAAGGAAATGGAGATGTTTCAAACTTTGCTAAATGTCAGTTGATCCAGAAGTTAATTCTAGGAAATTCTGTAGAGAAATACTGAGTAAGCATATACAAGTCCAGAATCCCAACCCCTGGACCTACCTCCAAAAGACCCATCTCTACTATTAGGTGGCCCACCCCTATTCTGATCAAACCCACCTGGTTTTCTCTGATGAAATGTTGGATTTGAAGCTGTCCGATCTGTACGTGGTTTCCTTGTGTTGGAACTGGTTTGAAGAGTTTGAGGCCAGAAACCTGGTGTGATCCTAAAACATTATAAAAAAATTTCTTAAATATTCTCTTTCAAGAATTTATTTTTTCAGCAGTTGATGTACCATCCACTACTACTTTAAATCATGTACTTACTTTTGTTCCCTCCCATTTTCAGCTTCCATCATATTCTTCTTTTTCTTGGTTCTGTTTAGCTTTATTTTGTCTGTTGAATTCTTTTTTACACAGAACTGATGGTAATGCTTCAAATTTGATTTTTGTTTTCTCCTCGAACTCAACGAAAACAATTCAACCGAAAAATAGGCTCAAGCTATGGAACTACAAAGAAGGGCGTAGAATTATTATAAACGAAGCCATAAGTTCTACTTATAAGCTTATGGAAAAGCTCTGAAGCGCAAAAAAGGTCTATGTTCATAACTTAGTCTCTAAAATGTTTTGGTTTTTGATTGAATCTCCTAAAGAAATCTTATATGGGTTGAATCAAGTAGATTGTGTAGATGATTTAAGTTCAGCACTCTTACGATCGTAAAGGTTTTTTTCAGCAAAATTTGTGTTGTGCTCTTGCGCATATTGGAAGGACTATGTTTTGTGGACATAAAAAGTTTGATTGGAAAAGAAACCGTGCGAAGCAAGTCATTAATAGCTTGTGTTTTGGAGTCATTGGCAAAGCTCAAAACAATACAGAAAGGAGTTTAACTGATTCCGTAGTTGATGGCATTAGCTCAACTTTGTCTGACCTTTAACGCGCAGGCTTAAAAGTGTACTGGTTAGCTCCAACAGTTTAAAAGACATTTAACATACATAAAACCAAGCCACAAATAGAGTTTACAATGGTCAAGAGTAAGAGGAAAGCTCAACTTGATAAAGAAGTGCAAGAGTTCCTTGCTCATATCTTAGCAGATTAAGGTTCCCAGATACTTTTAAATGAAACGCACATTTACCAGATTTTGGTACACATCACTTAGTTTGACTATCTTTTTACCTACTAGCCTTTGATTAATATTGTTATCAATACTCTTTGTCGCTCCAGCCTATAGTAGTAGTTCAGACTCTTGTAATAGTTTCATATGTTAATAAGGCATTGCATATATATTGGGATGTGTTTTTTGTTAGTTTTTGTGTGTAAATCTGGATAATAAAACTGCCTTGCTTAGAAGAAATGTCTTCTCTTACTAAATATTACAATTTACATAGCAAATTAAATGATCTTTTCCTATAATGTATTTCTAATGTTTTTAAACTATTTAGAGTTTTTTGATACGTCGACTGCCAGTACTGTTCTGAGAACAAAAGACACAACTTAACCTAAGATATCAATGAAGTTAATACGATGAAGAAATAGCTTCTGGAAAAAATTACATCTGACCTAATTCTTTCTTTAACTGTAAAGAAAGAAATCAAGTGAAGCTTATAATCGTGTATCTGGCATCATATACATTATTGTGTAAATTTATAGTTATGTATTCACAAGACTAGCTTTTCATTGGGCACAAATTTCTAGCAATATACAGGATTTCTTTCCCTGAACATAAAATAACACAGTCTTCTATTATAATGTATTTCTAATATTATTTTATTATTGTCTGCCAATATTAATCTGGCAATATCGTCCGCCAATATTATTTGGCAATATTAGTTAGTATCGACTGCCAATATTGATCTGGCAATATCTTCTACAAATAGTGATCTGGCAATATCGTTTGCCAATATCGTCTGTCAATATACCCAGGATCCTTTGATTCCAGATTAAACTTTTCACAATTTGTACTCCAGCAGATTTTTTGCTCAAAATTTAATTACTCCATCACGAAAATTATACATGCTTTATTTGTTTGTCCTTGAAATTTGTTTCCAGATTTCGGTTTTGCTTCTTATCAAATATCATCCACAGCATTAAAATTAATTTTTAAAAACAGAACTGGTAATAAAATTAGGTAAAATAATGCTCTCTCTTTTTCTAAGGAATGCTTTGATAAAATAAAAAATAAATATTTTAAAAAGAGATAAAAAAAAACTTTCTAGATTTGACAGATGTAGATTAACATTGATCTTTAAGGATTACTGTGGTAACTTGCAAATCTCACCCAAAGATACGAATTATTTTTAAAAAAATCCAAACAGAAGGCAGTTCAATAGTTTTCCTAAGAAATTAATGATGAAAGCCCTTTCATTTTCCCAACACTGTTTCACTTTTGGTTACACAACCAGAAAAACGCTATAAATATACCTACTCCTCAGTGTTTTAACTCATCTCCTCACTTCTGTTTTCTTTATATTCATTTTCCTTCAACATGAAACATAATCTCTATGTTTAGACTTAGCAAGGAAAAAATCAATATAAATTTAAGGGGAGGATTTGGTCAAATACTTTTTTTTTACATATATCATCCTTACCTTTAGATAACGGAAAGTTTATTATGGATGGTCATAAATGGGTTTCAACTGCAGATTCTTGCTTTGTGAATTCTATTGATGCTGATTCTGGGGTTTCACTTTGCAAACGGTATTCTCTTTCAAGAATTTATTTTTTCTACGGTTGATGTACCTTCCACTACTCCTTTAAATCATGTACTTACTTTTGCTCCCACCCATTTTCTCCCACCCATTTTCAACTTCCGGCTTCTTTTATAGTAGCCTTAAGCCCTTTTTTGTAGTTCAATAGGTCGGGCATGACATATTTTTGGCTTGGATTGTATTCGTTAAGTTTGAGCAGTAAACAAAAATCAAATCATATGTCATTGTTTTTAGAGCTTTCTATGTCTGAAGTTCCTTCTTCTGCCATTTTTTTTGAAAGACAAGGTAAAGCTACTATAAAGGAAGCCATAAGGCTACTATAAAAACGATAAGATACAATTTGATTTTCGTTTACTGCTCAAACTCAACGAATACAATCCAAGCCAAAAATATGTCGGGCCTGACCTATAGAACTACAAAAAAGGGCGTAAGGCTACTATAAAGGAAGCCATAAGTTATACTTTTAAGCTTATGAAAAAACTCTGAAGCGCAAGAAGTAAAGGGTCTATGTTCATAAAATAGTTTCTAAAATGTTTTGGTTTTTGATTGAATCTCCTAGACAAATCTTATTAAGGTTGAATCATATAGATTGTGTAGATGGTCTAAGTTCAGCACTCTTACGATTGTAAAGGTTTTTTTGGCAAAATTTTGGTTGTGTTCTTGTGCATATTGGAAGGACTATGTTTTATTGACATAAAAAGCCTGATTGGAAAAGAAACCATGCTAAGCAAGCCAATAATAGCTTGTGTTTTGGAGTCATTGGCAAAGCTCATCATTACTCTTCAAAACACTACAGAAAGGAGTTTTAATGAATCCGTAGTTGATGGATCAGCTTAACTTTGTCTGACCTTCAACGCGCAGGCTTGAAAGTGAACTAATTAACTTCAACAGTTCAAAAGGCATGGTCAAGAGTGAAAGGAAAGCTCAACTTGATAAAAAAAGAGCGAGAGTGCCTTGCTCATATCTTAACAGGTTAAGGTTCCCAGATACTTTTAATTGAGACACACATTTACCAGATTTGGGTAACATCACTTTCTTTGACTGTCTTTTTACCTTCTAACATTTGATTCATATTGTTATTAATACACTTTGTCGCTCCAGCCTATAGTAGTAGTTCAGACTCTTGTAATAGTTTTATATGTTTATAAGGCAATGCATTTATATTGACATGATTTTTTTTTAATCTTGATGCTAAAACTGCCTTGCTTAGAAGAAATTACTGAATGATACAATGCAATCTTCTCTTACCAAATATTACAATTTACATAGCTTATAACTCATTTGTAGTCCTCAACTTATAAGAAGAAGATAATCTCTTCAATTAAAGTTTTCAGGTTATAAGTCTCATTACCGCGATCTTTTAACAGTACTAATCGACTTTTAAAAAATAAAATAAGCTTAATAAAATACAATACCTAACAACTCAATTTTATCTTATTTTTAATAGTAATAATTCCAAAAACCTAAATTTATCCAGACTACTACTGCGAAGCTCAATAGTTTAATTTGGGGAACATAACTAGTAATATATAGAAATATACATGATACAACATACCATATCAAACTACAAAAACATTTATTTAACCATTATATATTCTGTAAACTTATTGAAATAATTAAATAATGAATTATCATATCAAGTATAATACCACTTAGTAAGAACATTATTATATGCTCACCAATCTTCATATATAATGTGAAAATCTATCTATAATATATTGTTATACTTACTTGGAGATTAAGTTATTAAACTTCAAACGTTATTCCCATGATGAACACATCATTACTTATTTTCTTTTAGAAAGCTTAAACTTATATGATACTTAAGTATCAAAATACATAATCATGGGTAAACCTTCATATGAGTAATATGAAGACGATATTAAAACCTTTACTTTGAAAACTTTAACAAAACCAAACTTCGTTAAAAGTTATCCTTAATAAAACAAAGGATCAATTACCAACTACAGCCTTTAAGTTTATTCAATTTCAAATTAACAGCCGCAAACCTTTTTTTTTTTTACCAACAACAGCCTTCAACTTGGGAAACATGACAGCAATACAGCCACTTCCCCGGATGACCTGATAAATGACCGTTGACCATGGCAAATGACCTTTGACTTTCAATTAAATTCATTAATCTTACCTAATTACCCAATTACCCCCAGTTACACCCTTCTTCCCTGACCTCTCTCTACCCCTCCCCAATCACCACCATTCCCCCACCCCAACACCACACCACCACTATCACCATTAAAACCCTATTGAAGGTATTACAAATTTGTTCTAGTTTTAAGGTTAAGAAAATATCAGATTCTCTTTGATTGGTTGTTAGCTCCTCCTTTAATGAAGCATATTTTTGATTCTTTCCTCAATTACCCATTTCTAATTCTAAAACCTCTATCCCTAAATTGTTGACTTCTATGGTTAAAGAGCTAGGTTACTTGAAAGAAGAAAATGGAAAAATTAATTCCTATTTTGAAGAAATTTGTAGGAAACAGGATTCGGCAACCTAAAATAAATACTCCTCTAGCAACTACCCCTACTCCAAATTAAACCCATTTCTTGCTCGAACTTCAATCAAAAGACTATGATTGTAAAAGCATTTGGTGGATATTCTATTACAGAACCAAAGCATGGATCTAAATCTAAAGCTCCCCTCTTTAAACACCTAGAAAGAAAATGATGTGCTAATTGGAATAGTGTCGCCAACATTGAATAGTTGGGTTGCTTTGTTCTTCGCTTTATGGGTCCCATTTTGTATCAATTGCAGGAGAGCGACAAATAACAATGGTATGGAAGATGGTGCTAATTGTGCTCACAAATTTACAGTGAGCCAGCATACCTAAAAATGTTCAAAAATTCACATATATAGAGAGAGATTGTTAGTAAATAGTAAGAGAAAGAAAGGGCTTTTGATAGGGTTGTTAGTAAAGAAGTGGTGGTGGTGGTAGTGGTGGGGTGTGGAATGGTGGCGATTGGTGAGGGTAGAGAGAGATTGGGGAAGAAGGGTTTAATTGGGGGTAATAAGGTAAGATTCATGAGTTTAATTGAAAGTCAAAGGTCATTTACCTCGGTCTACGTTCATTTATCAGGTCATCCGGTGAAGTGGTTGTATTGCTGTCATGTTTCCCAAGTTGAAGGCTGTTGTTGGTAAAAAAAAAAAAAATCCGCGGCTTTATTTGAAATTGAGTAAATTTAAAGGATGTAGTTGGTAATTGATCCTAAAACAAACTTATACTTTTCTCCTTTAGTAATACATGCTTTGCCAAAAGATTAGCAAATCAATCTTAAAGGATCAAAATGTCATAATGATTTGTACAAACTTGTAGGTATTGAAACCTATCTATCATTGAAAATAAATTTTCAAATAAATATTGCATCACTTTGTATTATAATCAAATATCATTGTAATATAATATCCCTTATTCTAATAAATAGAATTCATAGTAGATGTTATAAATAACATAATCTATATAGATGCATCCATATTTTAAACTTTAAAATAATTCAAAATAAATTTCCTTTGTACCAAAATAATTAAGACTTTTCAATAAAATCAAACACTTTATACCTAGTAAAATATTTAATATCAACTTTAACTTAAATAGTTAAATTCTTTTTTATTGTCACACCAAATTTATTTAGGCATTATCCGACAATATAAGATACCTTAACATACCCATTAAAAGAAATAAAACTTATTTAGTACTTTTCTCCAAAATAAATATTAGTATAAAACTTTACATATCCTCATGCATTTAATGCATATCTTGAAAATCAAAATAATAACATATTATGAAATTTTAATTACCATAATAGAACTTAAAGCGTTGACATATACTCTAGATTTAGAGTAACTTATGAATTTCAATTAATACATTCATCATATTAATGAATTCATATCTTGCTTTACTTAGCAAATCAACATTTATTTCATATAAGATTAAACTAGACAAACATGTCTTTATCATTTATTTGATATATGAAATCACTTTTATGATCATTATACTCATTTTACTTATTTAATATAATAGAACTTGACCTCCATAACAAACAATCTTTAATAAATGAAATTCTGAGTTTAAAATAATGTTGACAACTTTCAACCTTTATTTAGTAACATTATTAGATTTTCAAATTCTTGTTTAACATCACCTTTACATCAAAACTTACTTTTAATGAATCCTTGATGATAAAACTTTAAATTTATTCATGTCACAAACTTTATACCCTTTTTTCAATATTAATAAACTAATATACCTTTGGTAAAAATATACATATGACAAAAGATATTACCCATATAAAATTATATGTTCAAAATTAAAAAACATTGTTAATAAACCAACAAAGAAAATATCATAAAGACTAACTTGAATCATGCACAAATACATAGAAATAATTCTACACATGAAACAAAATAATACAACATAAACTTTTGTTAAGAACAACATTGCAATAATATATGTTATACTTCAATTAACTTTAATGTTAACTATACGTGGATCATGCAACCTTTTAAATCAATACACTCAAATGGTGAAACACACATCAATAACAAAATCAAAATTAAACTTGGTCAAAAAATAACCAATCATAACTAACACATAATGCTTAACTTGCATAACAAAATTTATCTTGTCATACCAAACATGCAAAGAGTCAAATACTTAACATATTACCATTAATGAACCATAAATGCAATTTTAAATAACTTCATAATACCACTAATTATCTTTATAAAATAAAACATGACACAAAATAATTCAAGATAAGCATGTCAAAAACATAACATTGAAATTTTATCAACTTATCATGCATTAACAATATATGTAAACACAAAAGATAGCAAACATTATCCATTTTTGATGATAACTTTAATCATCATAAAATCATGGTAAGTTACTTATACTTTCAACCATCAAATTTCTTTGATAAATAAATGGAAAATTATCAATGGTACCCATATGTTATAGCACTCTATCAATTGTACTCCTGTGTTTTTTTTAATTTCAATGGTATCCCTACCTTTTTGAGCTAATTACAAACGTGACACTATTTACCTTTTTTTGTTAAGTTGACGTTAAACGTCATTTTAAAGCAAGAGAAATTATCAATGGCATCCCTGTGCCATAACAATTTATAGTTAGACAATTGATCATGTCTCTAGTTGTTGATTGATCATGTCTCTAGTTGTTGATTATAGTTGGAAACTTGTTATTATGTAGTAGATTATTATGTTAGATATAGTTGATTATAATGACATCTTTAGTTGGTAGTTTTGACATTTTTAGTAGGAGAATTTACTTGGAAAACAGAAAAAATTGTGTCATAATCAGTCTTTATTTTTTGAATCCATAGTTGAGAAATGTGCATGTTTATTCATGATACCAGAATAGAAACCCGTGCAATGCACAGATTATTAAATACGTTAATGTAGTGTTTGGTAACAAGTATTTCATTTCAAATTATGGATTTCAATTATGACATCATAAATGAAAAATTGAGAATGACAAGGTTTAGGTAGTCATTGTCAAATCCTCAACTTTAACTACTTTGAAAACAATGGTGGAATTTTATTCAAATCCAAATTTGAAAATTTTAGATCTGCCAAACAATAGATTTTAGCAAAATCCAAATTTCTAAATGAAATAATCGTTTCCAAACATGGCATAATATTTTAATGAAATTTTAGACCAATGAAATATTAAATAAATGTACGTAATAAAGTATTTAAATATGTACATTGTAATTAAAAAAGAATCAAATATAAAGAAAGAAAAAATAGGTTGTGTTAGAGATTATAAATCCCACTCACTCGAAATATCCAAAATCTCCTTAGCCAATGAGTCAAAGGTCAAACATATGGGTCAACACCTATACTATTCAACTACCAGTCCAGATGAATAACCATATGGAAGTTAGTCAGTTTTCTCCTTCTAGACGACACTTCCATATATAACTGCCCACTACCCCGGAATAGCCAAACCACTAGGTCACTTCCTCCGTAGTGGTCTCCAGAAGTTAATCACACAGAAATAACCACCCAGCAGGGGCAACTTCCATTGAGGCTACTTCTTTAAATATAATTCTTCACTACGAGGATCAGGTTACGCAATCTAACTCTCAAAACTCACATATCCTCATACTACTTCTTCTCTGATCTGACTTAAGCATCGGAGGGCTTTTCCGGGACATCAGCCCCCGGTTTAGTCTTTCTTTGTGGTTGCAGGTACGCCACTTGCGGCGGTTGGATCATCACACTTCCCTTAATTTGAAGGTACTTCCTCCTTAACGTTCCCTTTACAAATTTGACAGTTTCTTAGCAGAAACAGTTTGGCGCCGTCTGTGGGGACTCGAGAAGTACTATCCTTAAAAAACACCTAAGATTCTACCCAAAACACTAGAATGGCACCCCGAAAAACGAACACTGAGGAAGCGTCTGTGGCTCGTAGCACTGATACTTTCGCTTCCCAACGTTAACATCAAACGGTGACAAGGCAGGATCTTGACACTCTTGCCAATAACCTCTCGCGAACATTTGCTGAGCAGTTACGCAATGTCACCGCCCAACAACCTCCCAATAATCCTGATCTCAATGCAACTTTAGCGGCGATGACACAACAAATCCAAGATCTCCGAACCATGTTCACGGAGTAGAATAGAGTCCCTTCTGAACAGGGCCGTCGTGAGGCAAAAGAAAGTCCTCCTGCGCACTCCCGAGCAAGAACCTCGCACAGGAGGCAAAGGATGCCCTCAAGGAGAGAGACTACACACACGAACGTTTCCCGTAAAACTGAAGGAAGGGACATGAGATCTCATCTCAATCACCTTCGACGGGAAAGAAACAATGATGGCCAAAGCTTTATGGACAGGAGAAGAAGCCTAAGATCCCGGGAAAACAGAGACCAAGATAGCACTGATCAGATGGGAGAATCCCCCCCTAATCAAGGTACCTCCCATGGGAAGGAAGTGCCTATGTTGCTGAATTCTCCCTTGTCTGTGGAAATTCTGGCCACCCCAAATCCGTCCAAGATAAAAGTACCGGCCGTTCCCCCGTTCTCAGGCACTCAATGTCCCGAAGAACACATGATAGCTTATAAGAATCTCATGGTCCGGTACGCAACGGATCCCTCGCTCCTGTGCAAATTCTTCCCAATCACTCTCTCAGGCCTAGCCCTGACATGGTATACTTCACATCCCAATGGAAGCATCAACAGTTTCGCTGAACTCGAGGCCAAGTTCCTCAGTCACTTCACGGCGTCCAGAAGACAGGAGAAATCTAACTTCCATCTCCTGAGTATTACACAACAGGAAGGAGAATCCCTCTCCGCCTACCTTCAGCGGTTCCATGATGGAGTGCTGGCGGTTACTGATTTAGAAGAGTCGATCGCTGTCTCAGCCTTGATCAACGACATGAGAACCCACAAACTGATATTCCAACTTCTGGAGAACCAAGTCAAGTCCTATGCAGAGGCGATGAAACAAGCCAGGAGTTTTGTCACTGCTTCTGACATTTGCCATCAATTAGACCCTGTTTCCAGAAAAAGAAAAAGCGACAAGATGGCAGACACAAGGGACAAAACGCGTAACGAAGACCAAGGTCCCAAAAGAGGACCCCACAGATCTGAACGAGATAGAAAGTATCCTCCCCGAGATCTCAAAGATGATGGCTTTGAGGCAAGATTCAACCGCAATAGAAGAGATATCTTCTACGCCAACCGAGACGAGCTACTGACGGGGTGATCCACATGATTGTAGGGGGCTACTCGGAAGAATTCCCAACAATCAGAGTCGCCCGTGACAGCATCCATACCCTTGTCAAGGGCCCGCCAATGGAACAACCATCTTGCCCTGAGATGAAGTTTAATGAAAAACTAAGTGTTCCCTTGCAACAACCGCACTCTGATCCGGTGGTGGTTACTTTGAAGATCGGCCAGATGAAAGTTCGTCGTGTCTTAGTAGATACGGTAAGCACCGCCGATTTGATTACTATGGACTGTCTTCGCCAAATGAAGTATGAAGAAAAACATCTCCAACCCATGGACAGACCTCTGATTGGGTTTGGGGGTGCAAGAGTCTTCCCTCTTGGAACAATAGTCCTCCCAGTAAGGGTAGGCGAGAAGAATGAAGGCCGCAGCTTGGCTGTCCGATTCACGATGGTGGATCTCAAGTTTTCCTATAATGCCATCATGGAACTTCCTTTGATCAACAAGATCAAGGCGGTGATATCCACCCACCAACTGCTCCTGCAATATGAGAAGGATGACGCTTCTGTAGGAATCCTGAGAGGCGATCAAAAATCCGCACGAGAATGCCTCATAAATTCATTGAAAAGCGACGAATCATCTCGAGAAAGTGGGCAAAACAGGAAACTAGAAGAGACCGCTATCCTTAACATCCAGGCCCCTCCCCAAAGGCAAGAACCATCCGACAAGCATGAAGAGTTCGATGTGTGGGGGAAGGGAGAGATGATCAAGATTGGGGCCAATCTGAACGCCGATATAAGACAAGAGTTGCTGAACGTCATCATAGAATTCCGAGACATCTTTGCTTTCAATGTCTCATAAATGCCCGGCATCCCAAAAGAATCTAACCTAGATATAAACCCGTGAAACAAAAGCTGAGACATCAAGGCAAAGAGAGAATAGAAGCGGCCAAAGCTGAAGTCCAGAAGCTACTCAAAGCTAACTTTATCCGGGAATGCCAATATTCCGATTGGCTCTCAAACGTTGTACTCGTGAAGAAGCCCAATGGCAAGTGGAGAATGTGTGTGGACTTCACTGACTTGAACAAAGCATGTCCTAAGGATGACTACCCGCTGCCAAAGATAGATCGCCTAGTCGATGCTACAGCGGGGCACGCCCTCCTAAGTTTCCTAGATGCCAACGCGGGATATCATCAAATCCCCTTGGCAGAGGAAGACAAACCACACACCGCCTTCATCACAAACGCTGGCGTCTATTGCTATAAAGTCATGCCCTTCGGATTGAAAAATGCCGGAGCAACCTACCAAAGGATGGTCAATAAGGTGTTCAACACCCAAATTGGAAAAAACTTGGAGGTGTACGTTGATGATAAGATCACGAAGAGCAAAGAGGCGAAGCGCCATGCTGCAGATCAAAGAGAAAGTTTCCTCACCCTCAGAAACCATGTCATGCGTCTAAACCCTGAAAAGTGCGTTTTTCGGGTAACCGGAGGGAAATATTTAGGGTTCCTTGTAGATGAAAGAGGAATCGAGGCTAATCCAGACAAAATCCAAGCTATCCTCAACATGCAATCTCCGAAATCTTTAAAGGAGGTGCAAAAACTAACCGACTATGTGGCAGCCCTCGGAAGATTCATGTCCAAGTCAGCGGATAAATGCTCCCCGTTCTTCAAAACTCTCAAGAAGCTTTCATCGACCTCAAGAAGTATTTGGCTGATCTCCCTAAACTTGTCTCTCCAATAGCAGGTGAAGTGTTGTTCCTTTATGTAGCTATATCTGATTACTCTCTTAGCGCCGTGCTTGTGGTCGAAAGGGAAGGAAAGCAACTCCTCATATACTACATAAGTCATGCCTATAGGGGATCAGAAGCCAATTATAGCGAAATCGAAAAAGTGGTGTATGTAGTGGTGATGGCTAGTCGGAAACTGAAACCCTACTTCCAGTCACACCAAATCTGTGTCCGGACAAGCCAGGCTCTGAAAAAGATCCTTGAAGGAAAGAACCAGTCTTCAAGAGTAGCTTATTAGTCTAACCAATTAGCGGATTTTGGAATTAAAATCGAACCACGAACCGCCATCAAAGCTCAAGCCCTTGCTGACTTTATAGCCGAGACAACCAGGAATGGAAACTTTATGTACATGGATCTTCCACCAGAACCTCCAGTGGAGCCGGAATCATCATCATCTCATCAGCAGGAGTAAAACTAGAACATGCAGTCCACTTCCAGTTCACAGCCTCCAACAATGAAGCAGAATATGAAGCATTAATCCTGGGAATCAACATATGTCGCAATTCAGGGGCCAAGGTGTTATCAACATACTCTGATTCCCAACTGATCGTCGGGCAGATCAACGGAGAATTCGAAGCTAAGGATGACAGCATGAGAATGTACTTACACAGGGTCAAATCCCTGATTGCACCCTTGCAATTCAGCATCAGTCACATTCCCCGATCTGCAAACGCCCAAGCGGACTCCCTGGCCAAATAGGCTAGCTCAGCAGACGGGCCAAAAGCCCGCAACATCATTTGGGAAGTCTTGCCTCCTCCGAGAAATACATGAAGGGGGATGTGACATCCATCAAGGAGTCAGAACCATCATCAACAAAGTCCTGAGAAGTGGCTATTATCGACCAACACTAAAGGAATATGCTGAAAAACTGGTCAGAACATGCGAAAAATGCCAATACTTTGCAGAAGTTCCCAAAAAGCCTTCCAATTATCTAACTACAATCCAAGCTGTGCTGCCCTTTGACAAATGGGGTCTTGATCTTCTGGGACCCTTCCCTCCCGCTAAAGGCCAAAGGAAATTCATCATTGTAGCTGTGGACTATTTCTCAAAGTATGTTGAGGCTGAACCAGTGAGCACCATCACTAACAAACAGGTATTTCAATTCATTTGGCGTAACATTATTACAAGATATGGCATTTCTAGAGTGATAATTACTGATAATGGCCGGCAATTCATAAGCAAAAACACTCTTGAATATTGTGATAAGTTTAACATTCAGATAAGATTTAGTTTTGTGCCAAGGCCTCAAACAAACGGCCAGGTTGAGTCTGTAAATAAAATAATCTTATCTAGCATTAAGAAGAAGATAGAAGGTACCAAAGGGTTTTGGGATGAAGAACTACCTGGGATCCTATGGGCCATTCGCACAACTGTCAAGGATGCAACAGGGCACACACCATTTTCTCTAATATATGGCTCTGAAGCCGTACTCCCGGTAGAGATAGGCATTCCTTCCACCAGGATTGCTTATTATTCATACGAAGAGAACGATGCTGAAAAAAGGATCAACCTAGATCTCCTACCTGAAACGAGGGGAAACGCTCTGCTACGTTCCCTTGCACAAAAACAGAAGATGGCTAGAAAATTCAACCGAATGGTCAAGCCCAAGCAATTGCAACTCCATGACTACGTTCTCAGAAAAATTGAAGCAACAGGAAAGGCCACAGAAAAAGGAAAGCTGGGGGCCAACTGGGATGGTCCATTCAAAATAGTTCGTATTATCAAGCCAGGAACCTATGAACTGGAAGATTCCGAGGGAAAACTGCTGAAAAGACCCTGGAATGCTGACCACTTGAAGAAGTTCTTCATTTGAACGATCGCTTGCAAGGGGCCACTATCTATAAAATACGTTTAGTTAGTACTACATTTACACATTGAACTTATATTAGTTGTTGCTTGTTAGTTATTGCTTGTTACGTACTACAAACATCGTTTTGTCATGTGTTATTCCTCAAACTTTGCTTATCAAATGAACCTATGTTCAAGAATTGATTGCAAGGGATAGCCCAAATTACGAATCTTATTATGCCTGCAGGTCAGAGACTCCTATGAGTCTGACCCCCCTTATGGTTTGTTTAGAGAACCTATGTTCTCTAAAAAAGCAAAGTTATTTCATTATTGTTTGGAGAGAACCTATGTTCTCTAAAAAAGCAAAGTTATTTCATTATTGTTTGGAGGTCAGAGACTCCTATGAGTCTGACCCCACTTATGGTTGGTTTAGAGAACCTATGTTCTCTAAAAAAGCTAAGTTATTTCATTATTGTTTGGAGGTCAGAGACTCCTATGAGTCTGACCCCCCTTATGGTTTGTTTAGAGAACCTATGTTCTCCAAAAAGTTTAAGTTATTTCATTAAGTTTGTAGGTCAGAGACTCCTATGAGTCTAACCTCCCGTATGGTTTGATTAGAGAACCTAGGTTCCCTAAAAAACTAAGTTTTTCAAAGTTAGGAAATTAGAAACTCCGATGAGCCTAACCCACTCTTTCAGATGCTCCAAAATTCCTATGACCGGCACTTCTAAGAGTCCAGATTAACTAAGAGGCAAAAGGAACCCAAACGTAGCATAAAAGAGATACAAGATTTCCCAAAAATAATATTTACAACAAAGGCACTCCGGCCAGCATTCATCAAAACTACAAAAATATCCATTAATAAAGCTTACAAATTTTTCCTCATTAAACAAAAATTTACAAGTCAAGTAAATCGGAATCAATCAGCTTGCTGGGTGGCAACAGAGACTGGAGATGGAGACCTCGGCGGCGGTTGAGGAGAAGGAGACCTCGGCTGTGGTTGAGGTGAAGGGGGAGCGGTGCGTAGTAAGTCGTCTATATCAACGGTTAGGGGCTCCTTAGCACCGAGCTCTAGGGCAAGCTCCTGGAAGATCTCTTTCTCAGCAGAAAGATTCCCAGAAAGGTCTGTGCACATATGCTCAAAGGAGGAGAAATCAGACCTATCCAGGATATCCTCTATGTTCGGATTTTCAAACGAGAAAGCTTCCCAATTTGTGTTGATCACCCGTTGTTTCAGCTCGGGCTCAACCACTTCACCCCATTTCTTCAGCTCCTCGGCATCCCATTCCGGATCATTCAAGACAGCAGGCTCCTTGTTGAAAAGGGGAGCAAGTTTTTTCAGAGCCTGCATCCTCTTCAAGGCTGCTACAGACTCCAATTGGACTGGGTCCATGCCGAGTTCAGCGGCTGCCATTTTGTACGCCTCAGCCTCCATCTGCATACCATTATTGATCATCTCCTCAGAAAGTTTCGCCATAAAAGCTCCACATTCTTCAGATGACAACCAATCCTTGGCAATCCGGCCACGTCTCTCGGACTTGAACTTATAATACTGGGCAGCTTCAGTAAGCGGCTCAATCTTTTTGAATGTCTCCCCCATAACTCGTAAGACTGTTGAACTTTGAGTAAATGCTTTATTATAAGCACTCAGAAGATCGGCCACGGCAGTAGATATTCTCAAAGATAGTGCGGCTGAATTCTCAAGCTTGCCCCTAGTTTCAACCAAGATCTCCTTGAGCCGAGCCCTCCATTGTTCGGCCAAGTCAAGACGTTCTGTCAATGTCTTGCACTTCTCCAGTTTAGCCTCTAGCTTCGCCATTTGTGCCGCCTGCTCTGCCACCTTTTCATTCTGTTCATCTATCCGAGAGGTTAGAGTTCGGATTGTGTCCTGATCAACTTCATTTTGTTGAATCTTCAAAGTCTCAAAGATCATCCTTATCAATCCCTGAATTAAAACATGGTAAGAAGCTTAATTTTTCAAAAAGTCAAAGTAGATTAAGCGTAATTCTACATACCTCAGCCATAGTGGATTGAGCCTTCTGTAGCCTTTCAACCAGACTCGTAGAATCCAAAAAGTCCATGTCGTCCTGATTGATCCAGCAACGACTGGCCCGCTTGAATCTCCCGGCAAGTTCAGAAGAGCTTAAGTTTACAAAAGGAACACCTGGCTTATGTGCCTTGATGTTCCTAGTGTAAACCTGCTCTTCCTCTCCCAAGACCTGTTTTCCCTTGCCTTCGGGAACCTTTTTCTTCAAGGCTGAGCCGGATGCAGCAGCGGCGGCCTCCCTGATTGTAACGCCAGGAAAATGAGTCCTCAGCGGGACGGCTTCAACGACTTGCTCCATAGATTCGGAGGAAGCATCGTCATCATCTTCTACCACAACCGGATTTTCCGGTGTGGGCTCAACTACCTTAGCCTTAGCCTTAGCCTTAGCCTTTGAAGAGGCCCTCTTCCTCTTCTTGCTGGCCGGCCCCTGCCTCTCAGAAAGTTCCTCCGGAGGAGGGATTTCTTTCCTCTTTTCAAGGAGGACCCGTGCCTCCTCATGGCTCGGAGCATCTTTCACTCCATCCATGACAGTAGCCGAGTTCTGAAAGAAACAAAAGTGTTAGTTATATACTTAAAACTGAACCAGACAAGGTCAATTCAAAACTCACAGTTGGGGGAAGAGGCACCGGCGGTTGAGGATTAGTCGCCCTCAGAGCTTCAGCAAAGGCGCTCATTGTGTTAAAATTTTCCATTAACGCTTTGTATTTGATTCTAACTTCACTTCTAGCAATGCCTACACCAAAAGACAAGAATGAGTATATCAACAACAGCCAGAAAAAGGGTGGAGGTCCGAGATACCTACTTTTATTGATCTTCAAACTAATGCCATATGCAGATAAGAGAAGCTCTCTTTTCAGATCCCCAAGTTTGGGTACCCAATTCCTCTGCACAAAAATTGGTTTCCGTTCTAATTCTACGGTCATGGTGGCGTAGCGTACTATTATCGCCTCTTCATGATTGCAGATAGGAACGGTATTATTGAAATCTTCCAATTTAGGGTCTATATCAAAGCTTGTTTTGATATCCCAGCCGTGCCTATTATATGAATAGCTGAATCTAGTCCTAAAACTTTTGTTGCTATCAGGCAATTCGCCTACGAGTTTAAGGCCTCTACGGTGCGACAAAGTCACCCATCCAGCACCGTTTGTCTTGGAACTACACAACCTAGCCCGGAAAATATGACGAAAGGTTGTCATACTACGCTTTATCCCTAATCCTTTACTCACTAGTATAAAAGCCGTAATGCATCTGTAACATCCCGTAGTTTAACTCGGATCGTTTTAAGAGAGAAAACGACTTTTTGAAGAACTAAATACAGTCCGAGTCAAACCAGGGCGTTAAACGGGTAGTTAAAACGGATTCATAACGAAACAAAACTTGCGGACCGAGTTCTAATAGTGTTATTATGATCTACTAGACATAAAGAAAGACCTAGCAGCGGATAAGTTTGAAAAGGTAGTTCTGCTTATTACAATTTGAGAGCGTCATCGCCTCCTAAAACCAAACATCCAAAAAAAATACGAAACTTAAGTTCATGACAAACTCCTGAATCTAGCAATTTATTTCTCCCAGAGTAATCCTCACTCCCCATACCTGCAATTAACTTACTGCTAGTCATTGTCCAAGAAGGAAACGACATCATCGCAGGATCGTTAAGACCAAAAAGTACACGTCAGCAAGAAGTCGTAGTTCATTGAATTCGAGTACAATAAATTTAAAGATAATAACTTTAATAATTTCTTTTTTCGGTTAGTCAGCCGTATCTTTTTCAGCCATACTGCTGTATCTTTTCCAGCGATACTGCTGGTTCCACTTCAAACTCCATAGGCGAGACAATACGTTAGGGGGAGCTAACCCCTAAGCAAGTCCCTACCATAGACATACGTCCTACTTCGGTGTCTATGGTTAAGTATGCATACCCCCGCGGTGGCTCATAGGCTCCAAAAGCCGCGAGTAATTCATTCCACCAATTGACGTCATACTACGTCCACTTTCAAGTTAGTGAGGTCATACTACCTCTGCTTATTAAAATATTATAATGAAATAACTTATTCGAAAGCGTATCAATATTCATACTACACGCCCATACTTTACCTTTGTTACCATTAACATATGGTACATAACATATACTATAATTTTATGCTGCGTGTACGTACCTTGACCAAGTAAATAAAGCACAAACGTCCTAATCAATTTCCGGTCACGAATCGGCTTCCTACAAGGTTTAACCGTATTCGGAAATAAGAACACATTCACATCTTCCTCAAAGCAAACCATATCACATACATACAACTACCATCACGCATAGAACACATACACATATCATGAGATATACACCACAACCTTAAGACACATTAAACACTTAAAAAAAACACAGCATATGAATCTGTCCAGAAACCTGTCATAACACTGTCAAACTGGAAATCCGACTTCACCGTTGCGTCCGGAAGGCATCAAAACCCCCGGGTACCAATTTTCATAATTTATAACATAGTGTAGGTATTTTTAACCTAATTTCAAAGCCAAAAATGCTCAAAAACACCATTTTTTCATGATTTTCCAATCCTACGGGATTTTGTCAATTCTTATTCAAAATACATATAAATTCCAATTTCCACATTTCTTATTAAATCTATACCATAAAATTCATAAATTCATGCTTACATAAGAAATCTTTTTTTTTTTTTCAAAATCCTCAAATAATAAATTTTTAAACACATCATTCATCCACTTTAAGATCTCATGCCATACCAAAACATCCTCTTATGTTTCAATAAAATCTCTCCTTAAAAATCCTATTTTAAACATATATTTTATTATCATTATTATTATTATTTTTATGATTATTATGATTATTTTACACATCCTTTATCAACTTAATTTAACATGCTCTTTTTCAAAGACAAAATCCAAAACACAACATCCAACACTACCCATTGACAATTATTTAATAATAACCATACTACTATAAAAATCATGGAAGAAACTATGATAAAAAATCATTCAACACTACATATTACATACTCTTTACAATTGTATTTAAATTTAATAAAAGATAAAAAGATATAGAATTACTTACAAAGAGATGGAAAACACCAAAAATCCCAAAAGAACAAGGCTAGGCGTGTGACAATGCTAGAGTTTGAGGGTGTGTTCTTTGAAGTTTTAGGAAGAATTGAAGGTTTGAGAAGATCTTAGGTTTTAGGCAATAAAAAGGTTAAGGGAAATGAATCAACTAGGATATAATTAGAATCAACTAGGAAATAATTAGAATTATTCCCTCAATAATCATGGGGGTTACAAAATCCTTGAATATACTCCCTATGGCCGGTTCTCCCCTTTCCATATTCCCTCTTTTTCCTTTTTTTTTTATTAATTTAAGTTGAGAAGGATTTAAGGTTTTTGGGCCCGAAAGGTTTAAAGTTTTAAAAGGTTGCATAAAGCATGTCCAAGCCCAAATTGAGATCATAAGACACTAATTAAAATATAAATTACTAGTAATCTATTAAATATATCGGAATTTATCATTTTAAAATATCGGGGTGTTACAGCACCCCTAAGCATTCGGGTAGAATTCAGCGACTGTGATATTAAGCAATTCCAGCACAGCTTTGGCAAAAGGGTGGAGCAGAACCTCATCCCCAACTCAAAAGATTTGTCATATACCACTATACACCCGCCAGGAGGGTAACGGACTGTGTCATACAACGTTGGCTTTACTACATCATAACCATCAGCTACACCCCAACGTCTAGCCATGCTGCGCCTGTCAGAGTCTAATAAATCCATGGTTTTTTTGTCGATAAAGTAGTTAAGGGGCCCTCCCTTTGGAATATAGAACGGATGAGGAATTTTCTTTGTCTGATCCCGGCTAGGCGAACATTCTCTTTTAGCCGCCTTCTCCATATCTACATGAACCATCTCCAAAAGTTTAGGTTCAATTTTTAAGTATTCGGGAGCAAATACCAAAGACATTTCCCATGGATAAGGCAAAATGGTCTCCGGTGGGTAAAAAGGCGAAACATCAGACTCATCATCACTCAGAATTGGTTCATAATGCGGAGTCACTTGGCACTTTGGGCTACCATCATCCGACTCATCAGAACCAACTCTTGTCCTTGCACTTTGGAATTCCGAGTCCTTATTCAAGTCAAGTTGGGGAAGTTCTCTACATAAATCCTCTAAGAATAGGGTCTCCATTATATAAACAACAAAATATGAACAATTATGCAATTACAAGATCAAAAACAATATGCTCAAGAACAGGTTGAAGATCTTCAAGAACACTTTGAAGATCTATGAATATTATTTGAAGATATGAAAATATATTTGAATATTAGTGGAATATTTATCAAAAAATCAAGAAATATGAGAAAATTAGGGTATACCTGGGTTTGAAATGAATATCCAAATATGATGTCAGAAATCGCAAAATGTCAGAGCCTCTCTCTCTAGAAAGTGAATGGAAATTGCTTGAATTTTTCTCTCACTATAATAACTTTTAGAACAATGGTGAAATGGATGGTTAGGAGAATATTTATTACCACCATTAATGCGTTTTGGTGAAACACTGTATACACCTTGGTGAAACATTATACAGGGGCCAAATCAGACTAAGTATACCTATCTATACTTCAGAAGGTCCGAGACTTCTATAAGTCGGACCCCCTCTTTGACCCTACAAAGTGTTGGGGCCAAATCAGACTAAGTATACCTATGTATACTTCAGAAGGTCCGAGACTTCTATAAGTCGGACCCCCTCTTTGACCCTACAAAGTGTTGGCCAAAATTTGTCTAAGTATACCTATGTATACTTAAGGTGTCCGAGATATACAAGATTCGAACCCCCCTTTTGCCCTACAAAGTGTTGGGGCCAAAATTTGTCTAAGTATACCTATGTATACTTAAGGTGTCCGAGACATACAATATTCGGACCCCCCTCCTTAGCCAACGAGTCAAAGGTCAAACATATGGGTCAACACCTATACTATTCAGCTACCAGTCCAGATGAATTACCATATGGCAGTTAGTCAGTTTTCTCCTTCTAGAAGACACTTCCATATATAACTGCCCACTACCCCGGAATAGCCAAACCACTAGGTCACTTCCTCCGTAGTGGTCTCCAGAAGTTAATCACACTGAAATAACCACCCAGCAGGGGCAACTTCCACAAAGGCTACTTCTTTAAATATAATTCTTCACTACGAGGATCAGGTTACGCAATCTAACTCTCGAAACCCACATATCCTCATACTACTTCTTCTCTGATCTGACTTAAGCCTCGGAGGGCTTTTCCGGGACATCAGCCCCCGGTTTAGTCTTTCTTTGTGGTTGCAGGTACTTCCTTTAATTTGAAGGTACTTCCTCCTTAACGTTCCCTTTACAAATTCGACAGTTTCTTAGCAGAAACAGGTTGTTTATAAAGAGTTTATAGGCTTTAAAACAGTCAATTTCCTAAACTGTTGTAACTTTTATACACAATCTAATTTTAATGATCAATCAATTACCTAAATTCTTGCATACTGTTATATTTATACACAATATAATTTTAATTATCAATCATTCTCCTAAATGCCTTGCTGTATACTTTATATTGATACACAATTTAATTACAGTTGGTTGATTCCCTTCACACATATTTCAATTGACTAATTTTTTGCATTAATTTGTTTGTTTCTATAATTGTCATCTTGTCCAATATACTTCACTTTTTTTCCTAAAATTTTGAATTGTATTCATGGTAACCATAATGTATTTTGACTAATTTTAATGTATTTTGACTGATTTATATGATCAAATTGCTGTTTATTAATTGTAAATATGGCAAGTGTGTAATTAATTACTGAAATTCTATTAATACGACCAATAGAAAAAAGACAAATGTCATTCACTCTTTCAATCTTTTTTTTCTATTGTACAACAAAATATTATATATGATTGTTTTGATTGGTAATTCATAAAAAAAGTAGCATGATTGTATTGTTGGACCAAAGATGAGTACATAAATATGTCTGCTGGTTTTTTTGTTGCTACGATTACTATAGCAAATATTATTAATCAATTGAGTTAATTTTACCTCAACTTCTTTATATATAATGTAAAATATGGTTAGTTAAAATCTCATTAATTTCTCTCAATACATATTTTTAAAAATCAACTTTTTAGATTTTTTAATCATATATAATTAAAAACGTTATAAATTTTAACAAGTGCTCTCTTGAGAGACCGTCTTTTGTAAAGATGACTCTCAAAAGTCCAGCCCAAATTTATATTTAGAGTTGTAACAACATATATTTAGAATTGGACTTGGCCTTTGAGAACAAAAGACGGTCTCAAGTAAGAATTTTTGAAATTTTAAAAAGTCCATTAAGTAAAATGAAGAACATGCAACAACCTCAAAAACAGAGGTCAGGGAGCATTAGGTTAAAACAGGAGAGATTAAATTACAAACACTCTTCAGACTATTCAAGATACAAGAATCACTTCTGTGTTGTCAATCTAACTGAATCAGTAATTCCCTTCGTTATATTTGACCTATTTTCATGGACTGGGGGCTTGTAATACCCAACATAGGTGGGATCGTCCCACATCCACGTCTACGTCTTCCAATTGTATACATGTACTACTGTTTTTGGAGCTCTCCCTAGTTCCTATTTTCTACAAAATTTCTATATCAATTACCCCATCATTTTCCTCATTCATGGCATAATCATAAACAGGTGGCATATTATCTAACTCATATAAATGTTGAACGCTTTGCTTGATATCATCTAGTTCTGTTTGAAGAGATGATACCTTTGATCTTAGCTCCGATTTTTCGTGCTCCCAAGAAGCTCTATCGATTTCTCGTCGAGATTGAACATATGATATTCGCTTATGCAACCGAATACACTCATTCCTTAGAACATTGATTTCTCTTCTACTTCTTTCTACACTAGCTGATATTTCATCAGACCAGTGAAAACATTGACATTGCTGCAAATAGTTTCAAAAAGAAAGGAAACAAGTATGAGTAAATAGAAAAACTAATACTTTACAAAGAGTAAAAACAATAAGTGAGCGAAACAGAATACACACATGATGAAAAACATTCTTGGGGCAGTTATAGAATAATCTATAGGGGTTCCTCATAGTTTTTGATATCCTTAATTTGGCAGGAAGCCCACAGCAACACTGCAACTCAATGTTTTCATTGGTACTTGCTTCCACAGACGAGCTCACCTCGTCTGAATCATGGCTCCGGTGATGATCTGTCCTGCTGTGAGATCTTGAAACAACATGTGGAAAGCATAGTCAAATCGCAAGGATGTGCTACTCTGAATGATATAGTAGTTTTCTAGACATGCAAATACAACTGGAAGCTTCTACTTTGAAAACGCAAATTCAATCTTTTATGGAAACCCCGAGAAAGATTAGCTGATAATCACTTAGTACTGATCTGTGGCTTGGGCTTGCCATATCTAAGGCACTAATTCATGGAGAGCCTCAACCATTTGAGTTTAACATACAAAATGCCCAAATTAATGTGGACAAACACACTCGTAGCACAAATGCATATCATATAGTGAATGAGTCATTTGTGAGATCAACATCGTTCATTCCCAAAGTTTCATGAACAAGCGTTTTGGAAAAAAGTTTTGAAGTGTTTAGTCGGTCCTACTAGTAATCTTCATTGTTTTTTGTAATTGATATCCTTTGGTAACAATATGGACAAGACAAAGAAGGGCAGTTGTGTTCTTATTGAGTGCCAAACAGTCGATGTCTTATGTGGCTTAAGCATGAAGAAGCTTAATCTAAATCGCCACATACACGCACACAATTATTTTCCAGTTGAGTTCTTTGAGTGCGATTGAAAACCTTGCTTTTCTCAAGTGCGGTTTAGCATGGAAAATTGGCTTTCTTGATTATCAATTGACTTGAAAAAACCCTTAGGAGATGAAACCAAAAAATGCCATTAAAATACAAAAACGTCTGCCTTAAGGTGAGTATTGTACATCATTACATTCCCAATGCCATATAAACGAATCCAATCTAGGCAGGGTCCGCAGGGCAGATCAACTTTAACACTTCTAATTCCGAGTGTTTTCGGTGAGTGAAGCCTCATAATCAAATCAAAACCCTCGGAATACTTTTACTAAGTCTGTTAGAATTTAGAAAATAAGTCTAGGGTAACTTAAACAAGGAGGAGAAGAGGTTACTCTAGGCTAACTCAAAGGAGGTTCAATACTAAAACTAATTGGTAGTAATACAAGTTACTCCTCAAGCTTATAAAGTGGCATATGATTTTCTTTCTCTAATATGGACAACTCGTATGTGAATAGTAATGAGCACTTTAACAAATTTTAAGTTCCAACCACGATGAGTTAAACATATTTGTCTCAGCAATAAAGAATTAACACCATTGCACAACAAAATATGAGCTGTGATGGGAATCACACACCTTATCCAGGCATGTCTCCATATAAAAGTAGCAACTGCAACACCAACTACCACAGTTACAGAGTACTTGGATAGCCAACCCCCTTGATGATCCTGTACCAGTGTCAATTACAATCAACTTGTAGCAAATTTCTGAACTGATCCCAAATGAATATTACAAAAGGGACACAATTTAACATGACTCAATCAAGAATCAGAGCGTCAAACATAAAGATCGTGGGATTCAAAGATGATAACAAAATTGATAGTTTGATACAACTGAAAGGAAACGATAATGGGAAGGAAGACCCAGTTAAGCTTTATTGACTTAATTGATCATGGATCACCCAAAGTGGAAAGGAATTATACAGAAAATCAGAATGTAATGGTTTTATTCTGTGCCTTTAAAACTTCTGCTATTAAAATTTTCATATTAACTATAAAGGGTATGTTCGGGGCCAAGTAGCTGAGTGGGCAAGTACTTGTAGCTCTGTGACTAGCAGTTAGCAATCTCAGTATCTGTAGCTTGTGAGTAGCTGTAGTTGTATAATTGTAATTGTACGATAATTACATGTTTAACTGGTTGTCTGGTTAAGTTAGTGAACCAATCGATTCAATGGAACATGATCTCGACAATATTTGGCGACGGGACAACTAAAGCGCCCTAGTTACAGTTCACCATGTTCCATTGTTTCGCACAATGGCGGGATACCCAACCGAAAAGGGCCCCGAAACTAAAGAGCCTCGTATATGAAAATCATATTTATATGAAAATCATATTAGAATAACAGAGTATAAAGATCAATGGCTCTAGGATTAAATCCTATTGGTTGTATTTTTTTCTTTTTCTATTTTTATTTATCTCCAAAGCAACCATTTCAACTCTCAAACATCTTCTCTAGGATCAATTCATTTTCACGGATTCATCAAATATCAATAATTAACATTATAATTCCTCAAAATAATAAACATCTTATTTTTAATTTTTCAATCTTTTAAATTTTACATTTTCTATTAGTAGCCATCAACGTAGTACACTTTTTTTCTCTCCCCCATCTTAACATTAGGGATTAGAATTTAATTTTTAAGAACTGAATTTAAGATAATTTTATGAAAACAAGGTTAATGTAGTTAGAAATTATATTAAGTTTTTATCTAATTATAATACTTAAAATCAAAATTGTAATATAGGTAACAACTTGATTAATGGAGCCCTGATTATATATAGTCTCGATTATCTTTGTTCCGCATCTGAATTTTGCAATACATTGGGAAGATATAAAAGAAACTGATTGAAACCAGAAACTTAAATCTATCCTCTTCTGCAAATTTATATCCCCATGAATCGTGGTGTGCGAAACTTTCATCGCCATCTATATCTCAGGAAAGTCGATCACATTCCAAATAAGAATAGACCAAAACCAAGGCATGATATTAAATATCAACAGTCTATAAAGACATGATCAATAATGTGAAATAAACACACATTAAATCTTTCATTATTTTTATCAAAAGAAAATGTAAATAATCTTTCAGTATTCACATATCACAGAAACACATACTTAAACTTGTTCAATTTAAGCACATGCACTCATAGATAGAGCTCATTACAATCAGCGATGCAAAGAAAACGCATTCGAGCACTTCTTGTTCAATTTAATGTCAAAAATGTCAAATCTGGGGACTCAGCAACGATTTCAGATTTTTTTCTAAAATGCCCAATCAGGCTGAATGATCGTAAAGAACAACTATGAAATAAAGAAATAAAGAAGGGGGGTGAGTGGGGGGATTGTTATAATATGTATCGATTGAATTGGTAAAAAAACGTGAGAAAGCATCAAATAAACAATCAAAAAGAATCACAATAATTAACCTAACTAGCTGGCAACCAAATAATCAAATGCAGCATCTATTTAATCAGTTTTGCAAATATTTTTAAGGGGAAACGACTTTGAAGAGAATAAATTCGAAAAAACTGACAAACCTGAGGATTCAGATTGACGAGAGAAGATGACAATCTGGTTCGAAATGCTGAAATGAAGAGCAACATCGCAGATGAACATTCACAAAAAGCATTGAAATTTCAAGAATTGCACGAAATTTCGAAATTCTTGAGGAGAAAATTGGGGAAAAGCAAACGGATAAGATAACATATCAGAGCAAAAATTTCAAAGTTACTTGAGAAATTACTTAAATCGATGAGCTCAATTGAAACATCCGAGGACAAAATTAAGGGAGATAATCTGTTGGCTGATGGGTAAAATAATGGTGAAAAAATTAGAAAATGTTTGATTGAAAAATAATACTAAAAGATATCAGCAGTTCCTACCAGATTTATATAGTAATTAGTAAGCACCGTCTGGTTGAAATTTAGGAATTATTTTGATCGAAATAAACTATTAATCATATCCATATGCAATAGAAAATTCTCAACGACTGCGCGCCGTTTGTTGGTTTTTTTCATAGATTTTTCTGCCTACCCATGGTCATTCATAAATTCTAAATCTTAATTCCCATTGCTATTATTAAAAATTTATCAAAAACTACATAATATTTTTTTTTTCCAAATAAGGAAAAAAAAAGGCAAAATTGTTGGAAAATACCTAGAAAAACTACCTAGAACATTTTTTTTGTCAAAAAATACCTAAAAAATTTGGTTTGTTTGTGAATTACCTACTGACGGAAAACATCTAACTCTGTTAGATTTAATAACTTAAAAAAAATAAATAAATAAAAATATTTTCAAAACATGAAGTATGCACGTGATAATTGAAAAACATTTAGGAAATGGGTTTCCAACCAATAGCATATTCTTCTCCCCAATACTTTTAGGGTTCTTCGCAGCACTCATCTTTCGAAACAGCAAGCTTCATTCTGCACAGTAGTTCCTTCTTCATTCTTCTCCATTCTCATAGTCCATTAATCTTCTTTCTTTGACTTACTATATTTAAGTTGGATAATGAAGAGTATTAATGTTAGAATATTTCATGGGGTTTTTTTGTTACTAAAGAACAAAGTACAATGTATGAAGGGGGTGGGATAAAATTAGTGACAAATGTTGATGAAATTACTTACTTTGATATTGTTGATTGGATTAAAACTGATTGTGGATATGAAGATGTTGGTAGAATTTATTTTAGAAACACTAATTGTAGTTTGTTCAATGGTAGGAAAGAGATAATTGATGATAGTCAAATCAGTAATTTTTTGAAGTCTCCTGAAGAAGGATGGATGGTATAATCTTTATGTAGTACATGGAGGGACTGATTTGGGGGAGGAAGAATTGGTTAATGTTGAGGTGGACAAGGCCTTAGAAAGTAGAGTTTGTAGGATTCATGGACCACATAAGAAGGATAAGAGGCCTAAATTGAAGGTGATTTCTTCCAAAAAAAATGTTTTGATAAGAAACAAGAAGCTTTAAGGATTGAGTCTAATGTTGAAGAAAATGATACTGATGTTGATAGTGATAGTGATGTCGAGCTAAGTGATGGAGATTATGAAGACGTTAATGTTGATGATCTTTTTGTTGAGAACATTGATATTAGGTTGGAAGAAGGAGCTCCAAGAATTGAGTCTGATGTTGTGGATGTATTGAATCAAGAGCTTGCGAATGAGGAAGCTAGGAACAATTATCAGGATACTGACGACGAATTAGTTGAGTCTGATGTTGAATTAAATAGCTTGGATGGATCTGATGACGAGAAGGAAAAGCATTATCCAGTATTCAACCCTGATGTTGACTTTAAGGGTAAGGTAAACCTTTCTTTAGGATTAAAATTTCCTTCTAATAAGATGTTTAGAAAGGCTTTAAGGCACCATGCTATTGAAAATGGATACAATTACTATTACTTGCACAATGGTGGTAAAAGGGTGAGTGTTTATTGCTTTAATAAGTGTGGTTGTAAAAAAGTGAAAGGAAAGTTTAAAATATGCTCTTGTACACAAAACAAATAAATGCACATTTAAGATTTATGCTGTGAAATTGAAAGAAGATGAGACTTTTCAGATTAAAACTTATAGACAGGAGCATACTTGTGGACACCAACATGAAAACAACAAAGTTACTGCTTTGTATTTTGCTGAGAAGTATTTACAAGACCGGAGAGAAAATCCGGGTTGGGATTTAAATGCTTTCATAAAAAGAGTAAATAGAGAGTGTGGATGTGAAGTGAAATACCACAAGTACTATAACGCAAAAAGAATTGTCATGAGGATGATTTATGGGGATGCAAACGAGGAGTATAGTAGGGTTTGGGATTATGCTGAAGCTATAAGAAAGTTTAATCCTGGTAGTACAACAATAGTGAAATGCGTTGGGATAGAGTCTCCCCCTCCTTTATTTCAAAGGATGTATATATGTTTAAAAGCTTGTAAGGAGGGTTTTGTGGCTGGATGTCGACGTATCATTGGGATTGACGGAGCACATTTAAAAGGTCCATATCCTGGAACATTGCTGACTGCAGTAGCTAAGGATGGGAATAACAACATATTTCGCATAGCGTGGGCTATGGTTGAAACAGAGAGTGTTGATACTTGGACATGGTTCTTAGCGCTTCTAGTTGACGACATCAACTCAGTGACAGACAAGGATACTGAAATTACATTCATGAGTGACAGACAAAAGGTATGACCTTTTCTTTTAACATATAAAACTAGATATATATTATCATGGAACATAATTTTGACTCAAAAGTGTTTATGCGCAGGGTTTGATAGATGCATTGAAAAATGTTGTCCCACAGGCAGAAGTTAGATTTTGTTGTAGACATATATGGGCAAACTTTAAAAAGAAATTTTTCGGATAGCTATTTAGTCATTTATTTTGGAAGGCGGCCAGAGCTATAACTAGTGTAAGTATCATTTTTAAATATAATTGATTAATTTGTTGTGCTCATATAGTGATATATTTATTTTGTTGTGCAGTATGATTTCGAACAACATATGACTGCAATTAAAGACATATCAATAGAGGCGTACGAGTACTTAGCTGCCATTCCTAGTGCCCATTGGTCCAGCCATGCGTTTTCAACAAAGAGTAAGTCTAGAATGTTGCTGAACAATTTCTGTGAATCCTTTAACAATGTTTTGAGAGAGGCTAGGGGAAAGCCTATAATTTCATTAATGGAATGGATTAGAAGATATGTCATGCAAAGGTCTGGAGCAAAAAGGGAAGGCTTGAGTAGGTTTGATGGAGTTGTGATTCCTTCTGTAGTTAAAATGATTCAGAACTTGAATAGGAATGTCATGAGTTTAAGGGTGATACCGGTTGATGTGTATGAATTTGAAGTGGATGAGGATGATGAAACATACGTGGTTAACCTACAAACTATGAAATGCACTTGCTACAAGTGGAATTTATTGGGAATACCATGTACACATGCAATGGCTTGTATCTCGAGAAGGAAATTAGATTTTGTTCCTTATGTCAACGAAGCATATTATGTAAGTACATATTTAAGAACATATTCTCCAGTATTTCATGGTATGCCAGGACATAAACAATGGCCATCAAGTACATTAGTCAAACCTCTTCCTCCACCTTTTAGAAATATGCCAGGGAGGCCGTCAAAGAAGAAAAGAAAGCCAGATGCTGATGAGGGTAGGGATGGTAAGAAGAAAAAGGAGAGTTTGGTTAGTAGGGGAAAGAAGAATAAATGTGCAAATTGTGGTAATTTTGGTCATTACAAGAAGACTTGCAAGAATCCACCCAAGCGTACTACAAGTGCACCGAAGGCCAAGGTAGTAAAAATGCAAGCATTTGCTCCGCAGGAAACACAACTACTAGTTTAGTAGCTACAACTAATCATGTGCCCAAGAAGAAAAGGTCTGACAGGAACCAATCTAGGCTTTTTCTCATTTCCAGTCAACAATCAAGCATTTCCAATCAAGTTTGCGATTAGAAGTTTCTATGAATATTATGTATGAACACTATGGTATTGTGTATTAGGTTAGAAGTTTCTATAAATATTATGTGTGAACACTATGGTATTTTGTATTAGGTTAGTAGTCTATGAACAATATGGTATTTTGTATTATGTTAGAAGTTTCTAAGAACACTATGGAAATACATATGCTAATCTTCCATTGCAATTTCATTACATATCTTTTAACATAGCTTTCATTACAATTCACCAAAGCTTAAATTACACTACATTCATAAAAATACAACTAATAAAAAAACCAATTACAATTCCAAATCCTAAATACTTTATCCTTCTTGCCAACCTTCCAAGAGTCAAAGTAAATTTTCTTTCAATTTTCAACTTCTTTTTTGTCTTCTCAAGTTCTTCATTGAGCCTTTTAATCTCATTCTCTAAAAAAAATACTTTAGAACTCATAATCTTGGCTTCCATAATGAACTTATCTGTTTCATCAATAAGCTTCAACGCAACCTCTTTTTGCCAATCAACCACATCTTCATCAATTCATTTGAATTTTTTGCATCCCCTCCATTTGCTATTTGGGTCATAGTTTTTACAAGCAATGAATCTTCTTCCTGGATTTTCCCTTGTCCATGAAACCCTCTTTGCACATGGAACACCACAAAAACATAAATCCCCATTCCAATTACTTGTAGATGAAAACCCCATATGCAATTTTTCTATCAAGAGTAGAATTATAAACCTGAGAAAGATGAATTTTTAAAGAATCAATTTTATTGATTGTGCATAGGATGATAAAGAATGGAACCCTAACTGAATTTTTTTTTTGAGATATAACAAGGGTGAGTTGGGTTCCTGGAAAGAAACCAAATGAATGTTTAGAAGACATTGAAGACTCACGTGACTTTTAAGAAGGTTAGTAACAATTTTATTTTTATTTTTTTTTAAGTTATTAAATCTAACAGAGTTAGATGTTTTCCGTCAGTAGGTAGTACTTCACAAACAAACCAAATTTTCTAGGTATTTTTTGACAAAAAAAATATTCTAGGTAGTTTTTCACAAAAAGGTGTTTTTCTAGGTATTTTCTAACAATTTTTCCAAAAAAATGATAAAAGAACAAAAATGTTAAGATAAAAATAATGTTAAAGACTACTACTCAATAATTGTCACAAACTATGTTTAATATTTTCTTTCACAAACTATGTTTAATATTTTCTTTGTGAAATACTACCCTCCATCTAGTGACTTTATCCCACTTGATTTTTTAACACTATTTACAGTTTACTCTTAATTTATCTTTTATTCTTTATCTATAAGTTAAAATATAATTAAGTGCGATCTTGTTTAATTCGTCTCAACGCAAAGATTATTAATATTAACTTTTTTTAATTTTTAGTTATGCAGCGTTAGAGATTTAAGACTTTAATGTATGTCTTCGCAAACGTGTCCAAATGAAATAGGACAAAGTGATTGAAATGGAGGGAAAACTATCTAATTATTTGTCAAAACTACAATTAATGGTCAACATAAAAAACTGCCATTTAGTGTTTGATATTAACAAAATCTTAACTACGATCGTCTCATGGTGAGACCTTAATGTTGGTTGGCCCAATTAAACTTTTTTCCAATAAATAAATTTAAAATAATAATGTCGTTAACCAGTTAAGAAATCAGAAAGGTTATTGTGCGTCCGTTCACAAAGCCTCACTGTTCTTCTTAAATATGATGTCTTTTTCATCTTCTTCGCTAACAACTGCTGCATGATTCGTCTTCCTTTTCTTTTTCTAGTTCACATATAAAGATTTGATCAAACAATCTCATTTAATTCATATTCCATCAAAATAGTATTCCTCTTGTTATTCATTAATTTCGTGAGTGTTCTTTGTCTCTGTTTCCGTGATTCGTTTGTTCTACATTTGGACAATGAGTAACAACACTTCTTCTGGTAATGTCATCTATATTTTTCTTCTTCTGAATTGCTTATATTTTCTTTTTGTTTGAAATTATGGTTTTATTGTGTTTAATTGGGAATTTTACATTTGTTGATTAGTGGTATTTTTCTTAAACTTCAAATATGTATAGAACAAGAGATAAGAGATAGGTGAATGGTTAAAAATTTTATTTTTCATTTCAGCGTCTTTCTCGTGAGTGAGTCATGAGTCATCACCTTCTCCACTCCATTCATATCTCCTTGTCAATTCATCTTCTGCAATTCTCAATTCTTCTTATTCATCTTTAGATGAGCTTTTTTTCGATTGATTTTGATTTTTTTTTTCTGTGGTGAATAGTAGATACAAGGAAATGCAATTGCGGAGCCATTGTTGAATTCTTTGCTTATTAGTGATGTTTTTGCTAAGAAACGGTCGAATTTGTAAAGGGGATTTTAAGTGAGAAGTACCTTCAAATTAATTGTAGTAAGAGCATCTAACGGCCGCGAATGGTGTACCTATAACTACAAGAAAAAATTAAATCGGGGGTTGATGTCATGAAAAACCTCTCTGATGCTTAAGTCAGACCGGGAAAGGTAAATGTAAGAGGTGAGTATAAGTATGTGTATGAGAGTAAGATTGCGTAACCTAATTTTCGTAGAAGAATGATCACGGAAGTGACATAGTGGACAACAGTTACCTAAGATAATGGACGGTTACCATGGGAAGTGTCTTCAATCATAGTGAAAGTGGGACGTTGCTGTGTGATGTCTGACTAGGATGATCATGCGATTTTGACCATTATTATAATATTGACTTTGACAGTCAATATTGCCTTATAGAATTGACCTCTGATCTATTGACCAAGGGTATTTTGGGTATTTCGTATTTGCCCAACGCATATAGGGGATGCCCTTTTATGAAAGACAATCTTGGTCTATATGCGGAAAGGAATGATTGGATTATTCTTTGGAACTGTCTGGCATCATCAATATACTTTATATAAGGCTTTTTGATGTCTTGGATTTACTATGTCCCAGATTTCAGAGATGAACAAAAAAGTTAGATGACAAAAAATTAGATACTGATTTTACACCACAATGATGGGGTCCGAATAAAAAATTAGATACTGATTTTAGAAGTCTCGAACCATTTTCAAGACTTGGCTTGTAACAACCGACTTACTTTTAAACTAAGTAAGAGACGTCGTCATGTATTCATAAACCTAAAATAAAGTTAAAGTCAACATAATGTCCTATAAAATCAGATCACAAATACCCAAATCCTCCTCTTTGAATGCTAACCTCAATCTCAACAGATATACAAGATCCAACCAACAAAACATGAAAGTATAAGAATACTCAAAACTACATAGTCAATTCTATTACACAATTCTACAGCTAACAAATTTAAAACACACAAGAGATCAAATCCTTAATCAATAAGATCTTCCAGCGCTCTCTCATTATCTCTGATATCCCTTTGTTCTTTGGCTGCTACCGATCTATAATCAATCTAAAAGATTGAAACAACAGGAAGTCATATGAAACTGAATGAGAAGTAACAATCCAAAACAACCAAACATGGTAATGAAAACATATGTTTAAAAACTACCGGTCTAGTTTGAGAGATGCACCATAGCTCTAAGGCTATGTTGCTCTCTGGCGAGGCTAGTCAATATCTGAACGACAACTTGCCTTAAAAACAAGGAGTTGGGAACAATGTTCCTCAACTCCGTCAATGACCAGCTCGCAAGCCCAATCCATTGACCATATCATAATCTTAGAAAGCAATCACAACAATATTTGTCTCAACGATTTTCAAGTTCAAAAGAACTTTAATAAAACTATTCTACATGAAAAGTAGTCTGGCCAGACCCTTCAAGGGACTACTACTACTCAAGAATGATGTCATCTCCTGGAGCATAACAAACATAACATCACAACAAAGCATTCGATATTACAAACTAGGTTTATAACTCATTGCGTCTCCTCCTATGACTGTATCTTAGTTCAAGCTTCTATTATAATATTTCTAATTTTCAAAGATTTATAATGGAATCTAAACTTCTTTTCATTCTTCTCAATATTACTCACTTTTAGGATTCTCTTTTTATTTCATTTAAATACAATTATGAACATTCATCTTAAAGTCCAAAAGTCTCTAAAAGAATCTAATAACCGATTCAAGAACATCACAACATCCATAACCTACCTATAACAAATATTTCTACTATTTTCTTAAAACAAATATTTCTACTATTTTCTTAAAACCAATGTTCATAATTTAATAATAACCAATGTTCATAATTTAATAATAGTGATCAAGCTTCACCAAACTTAATCGAATGCTTATAATCCTCTTTAAATAAATAATAAAACATCAAAAGTAAACATTCAAACCCATAATCACCAATACGCATAAATAATCAAATAATGGCTCAGGATTATTCTCTAATATTTTACTAATAATAAGCATTTCCCAATAAAATTCACAATTTCCATAATTTTCATAATCTAACACTAATCATCACTAGCCCAATTAAGAAGCCCAATTGATATTATCAACACATTTTGGAATAGTAAAATGATTTTCAAGATTTTAGTGGTTTGGTAAAGAAAACTAATGTTGTATTTTGTAACTTTAATTTTATAAATCAAACATATAAAATAAGTACATAAAGTTAGTAGGCTACAAAACATATGACAAGTTCAAACCTTTGCTTAACATACACTAAATGCAAACTTGATCATCGAGAATCACCATTTATCGAACATAGTAACAAGAAGATTTTGTTTGTACTTGATATTAATTCTAGGCAAGATGTTCTTTTCTAAAACATCATTTCCTCCCTACTATGGTGCTTGGGAATGTATACAAGAAATATGTTCTGAGATACAAAGAATTACACTAAATTTCGAGCACACGGATTTTAGAATGATGTAAGAGAAACTTAAACGGAAGAAGATACAGAAAATTACAAACGAAGATTGCAAGTTCTCGATGTAAAAGTACTAGAGAAGAAAATGAATCAGAAATTGCATGTGTAGAGAATAACACACAAGCCTTCTATATTTATAGAATAGGTCACACCATTTCACGAAGCAACGTATTACTTCACGAACACAAGATTGATTCACGAACTAATGTCGTCTTTCAATCAATCCATCCCATATATCCGGCTAATATAACCATATTAATCGTAGGTAGTTATATTATAGCTAACAAAACCGAATAAAACGAACATCACAAAAAATAGTGCGAAACTCCTGACCAGTGAAAATCTTCGTGACCCGCGAACTCGGGACCAGTGACAAAATTCGTGACCCGCGAAATGTGTTTTTTCCAACACACAAACTTTCTGTTCTATTCTCGCGAGCCGGGAGAATCTTTGCGACCAGTGACTTATATATTCCTTTAAAATCACATTTTTCCTTGCAACCTTGGGATATACTTGATTAATTTAATTAAAATTAATTAATTAATTTAATTAATTAACTTCTGATAGTCATTATACACCTCTAAATTACAACAATACTCCCCCATTTAGAGTGTATAATCTTTTTCCTCTTTTGCGATCCATAATCTCTGTCCTATTTCATGCATCAATTGAAGGAGTAGTAACACGAAATAATTCATTAATCTTACATCCTTGACATGTTAAAGGCCATGTGTCCATATCTATTCATAAGTTCATTGAAATCATAAGTATGCCCCTTGATTTCTTTGAGGCGGCCAAACCCCGAACTTATATATCATCCGGGGAAGACGAGGTTGAGCCTAGGACTCCCTCGAACTCTGGAGCATCGTCACTAAGGAAAAATATCGCGCGTCAGGTAGGGGTATGGTTTTCATAGTGAATTTCCTATGGCTCCATGACCCACGAGATTATTCTCTTAAAATTCTTTAATTTTTCGGTGGTTCAAACAAAATATATATCATCTAGGGAAGACGATATAGATAGCTTCTCCTGGTTTATCATGCTTTTGTGAATAAAGCACTCAATCTAGAGATCTTCATAACTCTAGAAAGTGGAGACCTCGAGGGACTACTCTACTAGCTCATTTTTCAACATCACGAATAAAGCAACTCAGAATCACTTAAGTGTTGCTTCCCAACATCTGATCAGCGATCAATCCACATTGAATTCAATACTAGATGTTTCTTCTAGCGTCGAATTGGGTTTCAGTCAAGGTGTTGAACAATGGGCATGTACCAATATCATTAAACCATGAAATTCCTACACTTAGTAAGAATAATTTGTCTAACTTTGAGCTTTGTTCACATAGTCAAGAATTGTGATCCCTTCTTTGATAAGTCCTAATTTTCGGCTTTGCCTTCAATTAGATGTCATAGCATTATCAAAGTTACACTCGACTATCAATACTTTATACAAGCCAATTGTCAATCAAACTAGATTGTTTTTGTGCACAACTTTGGCTTAAACATCACAAAGATGAGTATTTTAAACTATACAATTTATATATTTGTATAAATCATGACAAATAACATTAATATCATAGTGGAATAAGTTAAAACTTTGTTTGTTCTTGGGTGATCAAAACTTGGTATACCTCCCCCACAAACATATACTTGATCAACATAGAGAATGCCCAATTCACTAAAGATCAAACTCATACTTGAGTACCTCTTCAACCTTGAAAAAATTCCACTATAAGATTAATTAAATCCATGGTACAACATAACATTTTGGACAATTCAAATAATTTCCTTATAAGGAACTTTAAGTTGTAGCTAAAACTTTACTTGACAAGTATAAAACACTTTGAATCTTGCATAAGTTAAAATTACATCCAATTTATATAATCATTCTAAATATTTAAGAAATAATTTCAAACTGGAAGACATGAGCGTAATTTTAGACTTTACCTTAAGTATAATAAAATACTTAATTTCTTAGTCCTTAAACTTTTATGAGAAAATTCATTTAACATTTACCTCACCTATTTCCTTCATAAAAGGATATGACATATTTCTTTGTCAAATTTACTTACACAATTCCAAAATAAATATATCATAATTTAAAAAAATATATGATATAACATACTCCCTCCAATTCAGCACTAACGTCCCATTTGCTTTTTGGACACTATTTAGCTCTTACTCTTGATTTGTATTTTGTTATTAATATATAAGTTAAATTATAATCATGTGGGATCTTATTTGATTGTCTCAATGCAAAGATTATTTATATAAACTTTTCATAATTTTTAATGATGCACAATTAAAGGTATTTGTTAGGGATTATAAATCCCATTTATTTGAAATACCCAAAATGTCCTGGGTCAACGAGTCAAGGTCAAATATATGGGTCAACGTCTACGCCATTCAACTGCCAATCCAGTTGAATAACTATATAACAGTTAATCAGTTTTCTCCCATCAGAAGACACTTCCATACATAACTGCCCACTATCCCGGAAAAGTGCAACCACTACGCCACTTCCTTTATTACAGTTTCCAGAAGTTAATGATATAAGAATAACTACCTAGCAGTTGTAACTTCCATAGAGACGACTGATGTGCTCGTTTTAGAGCACGTTTACCACCCCATTTTTGGTGTCAAGTCTCTCTGTTTTGCATCAATTTGATATATTTCACGCATGATTTCTCCTTGATCTTGTGTTCGAGTGTTTTGAGATTGATTAGGTGATTTTTGGAGATTTCGAGGGCGCGCGTTTGGCATACGTTCGAGGCTAAGACATCATTCCCACAGCTTTACCGCAACAAATCGGGACTGTCCCATGACCCTGGCATAGCTCGTGAGATCAAAGAAAGAATCAGAGCTTGGATAGGAGGGAAATGCAGTATATTCGGCCGAATGGAGGATCCCATTTGGGCGAATGGGATCCCAGCGCTCCACATCAATTTTACTAAACTGATTGGAAATGCCGAATGCAACATATTCGGGCGAAGGAGCTACATTCGGGCGAATGGCCCCTACATTTGGGCGAATGATCTTCAAAGAACAAAGTGGCTCAAAACTCACTGGAAATACCGAATGCATAATATTCGGGTGAAGGAGCCACATTCGGGCGAATGGCCCTGCACATTCGGGCGAATGCGCCTGTTTTTACGTATCAGTTTTATTTTCTTTTTTTAGCCTTTGTTTGCCCTTTTGGAATTTCGTGGCACTTTATGTTAGGGGTATATATACCCATTTCCTGTAGTTTGAATGGCATTCTAGCTTTTCAAACCCTAAACATTCTCTAGAATAGTTTGAATCTCGTAGTTCTTCTTTCTCTAGTTTTTAAAAAACCCTAGCTTATATTTCTCTTGTTTGATGTTTCTCCTAAATCAATCAAGTCACTAACCTTTGGATGTAACTCTTTGCTACACTTGTGGATGCTATCTTCTACACCTTTTTAGATTTTATTTATGGTATGAGTATCTTTCTTTTATTCATTTCTAAAATCATTTACTATTGTTGGTAGTTAGTCTGTAATGCTATTTATGATTCTCTTCTCTTTGTGGTGATTGTGTACTTGGATTTGTTTGAATATCTAGCATAGGGTTGTTACTTTTATGTTCTTGTTCCTCTTGTTCTCTTTGTCATTGCCTATTATTGCTTTTATTGCTCATATAGAAGTTTTCCATGTCTAGTTTCTTGTTCTTTTGGAATATTATGCTTAGTTTCTCCTTTATGATGTATGAGTAGTTCCCTAGGGTTTTATTGGTGAAACCCTAGAGTTGGAACCCTTTATTCTTGAGTTAGGGTTTAGTTGAAACTTATTCAATCATCATAATGATTCACCATGAATCTTATCCTGCCACTCCCAAGGAGACATAGGGCAATTATAGGTCGTTCGATTGGTCTTAGAGCCGTCAACTTCCTCTCATCGTTAAATCCGTTGATGATTGAAGTCACTAACTCACCCTAATGCTTGAATGTTTGTGGTACCTCTCTAGGGTGGAACCAATCATTCTCGCTTTTTCTCCCCTTGATTTATACAAGTTGTAGCTTTGCAATCAATCTTAGTTTTAATTAGTTTCATTCACCTTAACACCCTTTAATCCCTATATTGAGACCATCTGTTTAACTGTTATTGTCCCTATGGTTCGACGCCTTACCTCTACTATACTGGTGTAGAGTTAGGGCAATATAAATATAGTTTGTGTATCCGGATTTTAACATACGACCGTTAAATCGGTCATCAAAATGGCGCTGTTGCTGGGGACAAGGCGTTTTAGTTAAGCTAGTGTAGATCTTGATATAGCTTTCTTTATTTTGTCAATTATTCTTTGCTTGTCAGTACTTACGTGTGGTTGGCAGTTTTGTTTGCATGCGATATAGCACGCGCAGGTCCAATCAATCGTTAGTGCCATTTGATCCTGAGGTCCAACGCACAGGTCCAACTGCTGAAATGGCCGACGAGCATCAATTATTCGGTCAATTTGGGACAACTAGGTCTCAAGAGTTTCTTAGAGGGGTGGTACTTCCTGTGGCCGCGACCCCATTCCAAATCTGCCCTCAGTATACGAGGATGGTGAAGGAAAGGCCATTCAGTGGGTTGAAGAATGAGTGTCCGCTCCAACACCTTGATACATTCTCTAAGACTTGTGGGCTCGGTCCGCAGTGCCTTAACAATCCAGACTACGTCAAACTACACCTCTTTCGATTGGGTTTGGCAGGTGATGCCAAAGATTGGTATGATTGTATTGAGCCGAAATCCATCACTACCTGGAGCCAACTGAAAACCGCTTTCCTAGAGAGGTTCTACCCAACCGTGAGAACCCAAGATTGGCAGAAGAAAATAGCCGCTTTCACACAGGATGATGAGGAAAACCTGACAGCTGCATGGAGTAGGTTTAAGAGGATGATAGGAGCTTGCCCCCACCATGAGTATGGGGAGAACCATCTCAATACATTCTTCTATGATGGCTTAAACGACTCCACCAAGGCCCTTCAAGACGCAGCAGTGGGTGGTCAACTCTCTAAAATTCCTTACAATCAAGTGAAGGCCAGGATCGAGGATGTAGCCGAAAACCATTGTTGGAATGAAATGAGAAGGAAAGGGTTGCCTAAAGGGATGATCAATACAAGTAACCTAAATACCATCGGTGCTAAAATTGAAGCGGTCTTAGACAAGAAGCTTTCCAAGCTAAACCTCGCCACTAGTGGTTCTAATGTCTCATCTGCCCGCGAAAAACACTTTGCTTGTGCCATTTGCGGAGGAACCAACCATGATACCTCATATTGCGGGGGCACACTCTCCGAACATGTAGCGGCAGTGGGACATGGGTCTTATAATCAAGATACTCCGATGATGAATTATGATGGGTATGGGTACAATCCAGAGAACGTAGCAGCTGTGGGGTACAACCACCAAGGTCAAGGGTACGGTCAACAAAGTTTCTTCAACAACCTCTCCTCTAGACCTCCCTTCAATCCCAATGGCAATCAAGGAAACTTCAATCCGGGATATAACCGAGGTAACCAAAGTGGGTACAACCCCCAAAGCTCCCATAGGAACCTACAAAGTGGGAGTGGATCCAGACCTAGCTCGATTAGACCCCCGGGATTTCATCAAGGATCTAGAGGTTCTACACAACCTTCATCCGGAAACCTCCAATCACATCAAGGGCAAGCAATGAGTAGTGATTTCTTGACATCTCAGATGAGCAACATTGTTCAAATCAACCAAACACTCATGCAACAGATGCAACAACTCCAAATGCAACAAAAGTTATTTGAGTCTGAACTTGCCATAATGGCAACACCCACTCCACCATTGCTATTTCCACCTCACCCTCAACCTAACCCAACTACACAACCTCAACCTCCACCTCAAAACCCAAACCCAAACCATCATACCGCTTAGGCCATCCATTTAAGATCAGGAACTCAATATGAAGGGCCGTCGGTTATGGTAGAAGATAGGGGGAGGAAAAATAAAGGTGAGGGAGGACATGAAGAAGTGTTGAGAGGAGACGAATTAAGGGAAAAGCTTGAGGAACACAATGTTGAAGAGGGGAGAGATGAAGGTGAAAGAGTGAGAGATCTTGGAGCGGAAAGAAAGATGAGGGTTGAAGAAAGAAAGAGGCTTGAGCGATTATATGATCCTCCATTACCCTTCCCCTATAGGAGAGTGGAGAAGCAACTAGATGAGAAGTTCAAGAAGTTCCTAGAGCACTTGCAAAAGATGGAAATGAGGATCCCATTTTTAAATGCGATGGCACAAATGCCCAAGTATGCCAAGTTCTTGAAAGATTTGCTCTCGAACAAGAAGAAGCTAGAAGAAGAGGTGATAAGCCTTCCCCATCAAGTGAGCTCTATCCTACAAGGGATTATTCCCACAAAGGAGAGAGATCCCGGTCCTTACAATCTACCGGTGAAGTTGGGAAATTTGGAGCCTAAAGGAGTGCTTGCCGATCTAGGAGCCTCTATTAGCTTAATGCCGCTATCTATCGCCAAGAGGCTACCCTTTAGCCTAAGACCCTCAAGGAAAACTATTCAATTGGCGGATAGAAGCCTAAAATTTCCATGTGGAGAGCTAGATGATATCCCTATTCAAGTGGGTGATCTTGTGGTTCCTTGCGATTTCGTGGTCATGGATATGGAAGAGGACCGCTACGCTCCTCTCATCCTAGGGAGAGCTGTCTTGAAAACCCTTAGAGCAGTGATAAATTGCCATGATGATACCATAACTGTGGAGGTAGCTCAAAGAAAGTTAGTTTTCAAAATCTCTCCATTCATGAGAAAGCTCATGGTGGAACAAGTTAACCATATTGATTGTATAGACAAGGACTATGAGGAGCTTCGAAGGGAGTGTAGGATGGAACACCCAAGTGAGGGAGAATTTGCATTTTGTGATGAGGATATTTGTGAAGGGTGTGTGAGGGAAGAATGTTCTGAAGATGAGACCGAAGGATGGACAAGCGACCTAAATAAGTTTGAGCGAATTTTCATGGCTAAGGAGGGAGATGATGATGAGGGGTAGAGTTCTATGCCTCCCCGCAAGGTAAGTTTGAAACCCCTTCTCCCTAGTCTTAAACATGCTTATAAGAACAAACCCGTGATTGTGAGTTCTAAGCTTAATGACACTTCTTTGAAAAATTGCTTGCTTTACATAACAAATATAGAAGTGTCATTGGGTACTCACTTGACGATATTAAATGACTTAGTCCGAGGCTTGTCATGCATAGGATCCAGTTAGACGATGAACATTTCTCCTCCATTGAACCTCTAAGGAGGTTGAACCCTAACATGAAGAAGGTGGTTAAAGAAGAAATTCTGAAACCCCTCAAGGCCGGCATCATCTACTCGATTTCTGATAGTAGGTGGGTTAGCCCTGTTCATGTGGTTCCCAAAAAGGGAGGAATGACCATCGTCGAGAATGACGAAGGTTAAATGATCCCCACTAGAACCACCACTGGGTGGAGAGTTTGCATTGATTACCGTAGGCTAAACAAAGCCACGAGGAAGGATCATTTTCCTTTGCCATTCATTGATGAGATGCTTGAGAGGTTAGCAAGGAAGGATCAGAGCTTGGATAAAAGGGAAATGCGGTATATTCGGCCGAATGGAGGATCCCATTCGGGCGAATGGAATCCCAGCGCTCCACACCAATTTTGCTAAACTCACTGGAAATGCCGAATGCAACATATTCGGGCGAAGGAGCTACATTCGGGCGAATGATCTTCAAAGAACAAAGTGGCTCAAAACTCACTGGAAATACCGAATGCACAATATTCGGGCGAATGAGCCACATTCGAGCGAATGGCCCTGCATATTCGGGCGAATGCGTCTGTTTTTGCGTATCAGTTTTATTTTCTTTTTTTAGCCTTTGTGGGCCCTTTTGTAATTCCGTGGCACTTTATTTTAGGGGTATATATACCCATTTCCTGTAGTTTGAAGGGCATTCTAGCTTTTCAAACCCTAAACATTCTCTAGAATTGTTTGAATCTCCTAGGTCTCCTTTCTCTAGTTTTTAAAAAACCCTAGCTTATATTTCTCTAGTTTGATGTTTCTCCTAAATCAATCAAGTTACTAACCTTTGGATGTAACTCTTTGCTACACTTGTGGATGCTATCTTCTACACATTTTTAGATTTTATTTATGGTATGAGTATCTTTCTTTTATTCATTTCTAGAATCATTTACTATTGTTGGTAGTTAGTCTGTAATGCTATTTATGATTCTCTTCTCTTTGTGGTGATTGTGTACTTGGATTTGTTTGAATATCTAGCATAAGGTTGTTACTTTTATGTTCTTGTTCCTCTTGTTCTCTTAGTCATTGCCTATTATTGCTTTTATTGCTCATATAGAAGTTTTCCATGTCTAGTTTCTTGTTCTTGTGGAACATTATGCTTAGTTTCTCCTTCATGATGTGTGAGTAGTTCCCTAGGGTTTGATTGGTGAAACCCTAGAGTTGGAACCCCTTATTCTTGAGTTAGTATTTAGTTGAAACTTATTCAATCATCATAATGATTCACCTTGAATCTTATCTTGCCACTCCCAAGGAGACATAGGGCGATTATAGGTCGTTCGATTGGTCTTAGAGCCGTCAACTTCCTCTCATCGTTGAATCCGTTGATGAATGAAGGTCACTAACTCACCCTAATGCATGAATGTTTGTGGTACCTCTCTAGGGTGGAACCTATCATTCTCGCTTTTTCTCCCCTTGATTTATACTAGTTGTAGCTTTGCAATCAATCTTAGTTTTAATTAGTTTCATTCACCTTAACACCCTTGAATCCCTATATTGAGACCATCTGTTTAACTAACCTTGTCCCTGTGGTTCGACCCTTTACCTCTACTATACTTGTGTAGAGTTAGGGCAATATAAATATAGTTTGTGTAACCGGATTTTAACATACGACCGTTATCGGTTATCAACGACTCTTTTAAATACAACAATTTTCTACCTGAATCGGGTTACGCAATCTTACTCTCAAAACTCACATATATTCATACTACTTCCTCCTTGATCTGACTTAAGCATCGGAGGGCTTTTTCGGGACATCAGCCCCCAGTTTAGTCTTTCTTTGTGGTTGCAGGTACACCTCTTGCGGCGGTTAGATCATCACACTTCCCTTAATTTGAAAGTGCTTCCCTCTTAAAGTTCCCTTTACAAATGCGACGGTTCATAGCAGAAACAGTTTGGCGCCGTCTGTGGGGACGAGAAGAACTAAGCATCCAATTCACCTAGAAATTCAACCCTGAACATCGCGATGGCACCACGCAAAACTAACACCAAAGAAGCATCCATGGCTAGAAGCATTGATACTTTCACTTCCCACTGTGAAAATTAGGCGGTAACGAGGCAAGATCTTGAAACTCTTGCCAACAACCTTTCACAAACCTTTGCTCAACAGTTACGCAATGTCACTGCCCAAAACAACATTCCACAAAATAACCCTGATCTGAATGCAACCTTATCAGCGATGACACAACAAATCCAAGATCTTCGAACTATGTTCATAGAACGGAACAAAGTCCCTTCCGAACAAGGTCACCGCGAGGCGGGAGAAAGTCATCTTGCCCACTCCAAAGCAAGAACTTCACACAGGATACAAAAAAACGCCCTCAAGGAGAAAGGCGTCACATATAAACATTTCCTGCAGAATTGATGGAAGGGACATGAGATCTCATCTCAATCACCTTCGGCGAGAGAGAAGCAATGATGTCCAAAGTTTAATGGACAGGAGAAGAAGCCTAAGGTCCCAAGAAACTAAGGACAAGAACAGTGCTGATCAAGTGGCGAATTCCCCCGCAATTCAAGGTACTTCCCATGGAAATGAAGTGTCTATGCTGCTGAATTCCCCCTTGTCTGCGGATAGCCTCGCCACTCCAAATCCCGCCAAAATCAAGATACCTGCTATCCCTCCGTTCTCAGGAACCCAATGCCCAGAAGAGCACATGATAGCCTACAAGAACCTCATGGTCTTGTACACACTACTGATCCTGCGTTGTTGTGCAAGTTCTTCTCGATAACCTTGACAGGCCTAGCCCTGACATGGTACACCTCCCTTCCCAATGGAAGTATCAACAGTTTCGCTGAACTCGGGGCCAAGTTCCTTAGCCAACTTCATGGCGTCAAAAAGACAAGAAAAGTCCAACTTCCATTTGTTAAGCATAACACAACACGAAGGAGAATCCTTATCGGCCTACCTTCAGCGGTTCCACGACGGAGTCTTAGCCGTCACTAATTTGGAAGAATCCATTGCTGTCTCTGCCTTGATCAACGACATGAAAACTCACAAACTGAAATTCTAACTTTTGGAAAATCAGGTCAAATCTTACTCGGAGGCGATGAAACAAGCTAGAAGTTTTGTCACTGCCTCCGACATTTGCGATCAGCTAGACCCTACTTCCAAGAAGAGGAAAAGCGAGAAGATGGAAGACATAAGAGACAAACCGCGAAACGAAGGCCAAGCCCCAAGAAGAGGACCCAGCAGATCTGAACCAGAAAGAAAGTACCCTCCGCGAGAACTCAAAGATGATGGCTTTGAGGCAAGATTCAACCGTAACAGAAGAGACATCTTTTATGCAATCAGAGACGAGTACGGCAATTCCCACACCACAATATCGAAGAAACAAGGATTTGTGGTGCGAGTATCACAAGGAACAAAGTCACACACTTCCTAACTGCCGCGAACTCAAGAAAATCCTTGACCGTTATGCTAAAGAAGGGAAGTTGAACCGTTTCCTCCATCGTGACTCTGCAAGGAGGAGGTACAACACGGACAATAGAGAATATAAGAAAGCTGAAACAGAAAAGAAAGCGGAGACAAAAGATTACTCCAGTGCCACTGACGGGGTGATCAACATGATTGTGGGAGGTTACTCAGAAGAATTCCCTACACTCAGATCCGCAAGAGATAGCATCCACACCCAGGTCAAAGGCCCTCCAAAAGAACAATCGTCTTGCCCCGAGATGAAATTCGACGAGAAGCTGAGTGTTCCCTTGCCACAACCGCACTCTGACCCAGTGGTAGTTACCCTGAAAATAGGCCACATGAAAGTCCGCCGAGCTTTGGTGGACACAGGAAGTACAACTGACTTAATCACTATGGAATGCTTACGCCAGATGAAGTATGAAGAGAATTAAGCACCTTCAACCCATGGACAGGCCTTTGATTGGGTTTGGAGGAGGAAGAGTCATTCCTCTAGGAAAAATAGTCCTTCCCGTCAGAATTGGCGAGAAAGACCGAGGCCGAAGCATAGCAATCCGGTTCACGGTAGTTGATGTCAAGTTCTCTTACAACGCCATCATGGGACTTCCCCTGATCAACAAGGTCAAAGCAATAATATCAACCCATCAATTGTTCCTGCAATACGAAAAAGATGATGCTTCGGTGGGTATATTGAGAGGCGATCAAAAGTCCTCCCGAGAATGCCTCATCAACGCCTTGAAAAGCAACGAACAAGTTCAAGAATGTGGGCAGAAGAGGAAGCTAGAAGAAGCTTCCATCCTGAACATTCAAGCCCCTTCCCAAAGGCCAGAACCTTCCGAAAAACATGAAGAAGTTGATGTGTGAGGGAAAGGAGAAATGATCAAAATCGGAGCCAACTTAGACGCGGAAATGAGAAAAAGGCTGCTGCATGTCATTGCGGAATTCCGAGACATCTTCGCTTTTAATGTTTCAGAAATGCCTGGAATTCCAAAAGATGTCATGTGTCATAAACTTGACATCCAACCCGGACATAAATCTGTGAAGCAGAAGTTGAGACATCAAGGCAAAGAAAGGATCGAAGCAGCCAAGCTGAAGTGCAAAAGCTCCTTAAAGAAAATTTTATCCGCGAGTGCCAATGCTCTGATTGGCTCTCAAATGTGGTTTTAGTAAAGAAACCCAATGGCAAGTGGAGGATATGCGTAGAATTTACTGATTTGAACAAGGCATGTCCTAAGGATGACTACCCGTTGCCAAAAATAGATCGCCTAGTCGATTCTACAGCAGGACACGCCCTTCTAAGTTTCATGGATGCTAATGCGGGATATCATCAGATCCCCTTGGCAGAAGAAGATCAGCCACACACAACCTTCATCACAAACACGGGCGTCTATTGCTACAAAGTCATGCCCTTCGGACTAAAAAATGCCGGAGCCACATACTAGAGGATGGTCAACAAAGTGTTCAACACACAAATTGGAAGAAACTTGGAGGTGTATGTTGACGATATGATCACAAAAAGCAAAGAAGCAAAGCACCATGCTGCAGATCTACGAGAAACATTCCTTACCCTCAAAAACCACGTCATGCGCCTGAACCCTGAAAATTGCGTTTTTGGGGTAACTAGAGGAAAGTGTCTAGGATTTCTTGTAGATGAAAGGGAAATAGAGGCGAATCCGGACAAAATTCAAGCTGTTCTTAATATGCAGTCACCAAAGTCCGTGAAAGAAGTCCAGAAGCTCACGGGCTGCATAGCAGCACTTGGAAGATTCATGTCTAAGTCAGCGGATAAGTGTTCTCCCTTCTTCAAAACTCATAAGAAGCAAACCTTTTAATGGAGCCCCGAGACAGAAGAAGCCTTCCAAGGACTCAAGAAGTATTTGGCTAATCTTCCAAAACTCGTCTCTCCCCTAGCAGGTGAAGTGTTGTTCCTCTATGTAGCTAGATCTGATTATTCCCTTAGCGTTGTCCTCGTAGCTGAAAGGGAAGGGAAACAACTCCCTATTACTACATAAGTCATGCCTATCGGGGATCAGAGGCCAATTATAGTGAAATCGAAAAAGTGATCTATGCAATGGTGACGGCTAGTCGAAAATTGAAACCCTACTTCCAGTCACACCAAATCCGAGTTCGAACAAGTCAACCTTTGAAAAAGATTTTAGAAGGGAAGAATCAATCTTCCAGAGTTGCTGATTGGTCCAATCAGTTAGCAGACTTTGGTATTGAAGTTGAACCACGCACAGCCATCAAAGCACAAGCCCTCGCTGATTTCATAGCCGAAACTACAAGATCAACGCTGAATGATCCCAACCAAGAGTGGAAACTGTATGTCGATGGCTCATCCGCTAGAACCTCAAGTTGGGTTGGGATAATCATTGTCTCATCCGCAGGGATGAAGATGGAACATGCTGTGCACTTTGAGTTTGCGGCCCCAAACAACAAAGCTGAGTACGAAGCATTGATTTTGGGGATCAACATATGTCGCAATTCAGGAGCCAAAATCCTTTCAGCTTACTCAGACTCTCAATTGATAGTAGGCCAGATCAATGGCTGCAACGAGTCAAATCTCTGATAGAACCACTACAATTCAGTATTACCCACATTCCCAGATCTGCGAATGCGCAAGCAGATTCATTACCCAAATTAGTCAGTTCAGCAGATGGACCTAAAGCCCGCAACATCATATGGGAAGATCTACCTACCCCAAGCATTAATCAAGAAATCACAATGGTAGATAGATCTGATTCTTGGATGGATCCTTTCATCCAATACTTCAAACATGGCACCCTTCTTGAAGATCCGGTGCATGTTTCTTTATTCCTGAAAAAACTTAAGTTGTTCGAGTTTTCCGAAGATACCCTCTACAAAAAGAGTTACACACACCCTCTGCTGAAGTGTGTGACCCTTGAAGATGGTAACTACATCCTCCGAGAAATCCATCAAGGGGTATTCATCAAGGTTCCCGAACAATAATCAATAAAGCCTTGAGAACTGGGTATTATTGGCCAACATTGCGAGAAGATCCAGAGAAGCTGGTCAAATCATGTGAAAAATGCCAATACTTTGCAGAAGTTCCTAGAAAGCGTTCCAATTATCTCACCACAATCCAAGCTGTGCTGCCATTTGATAAGTGTTAAAAAACTGAGCCATTGAGCACCATCACTGACAAATAGGTATGTCAATTCATTTGGTGCAATATCATTACACGGTATGGCATTCCTAGGGTTATAATCACTGATAATGGCCGACAATTCATAAGCAAAAACGCTATGGAGTACTGTGACACCGTTAAGATTCAGATCAAATTTAGTTCGGTGTCTGGACCTCAAATTAATGGCCAAGTTGAATCCACAAATAAAACAATTTTATCTAGCCTCAAGAAGAAGATAGAAGGGGCCAAAGGGACCTGGGACGAAGAATTACCTGGTATACTGTGGGCCTTGAGAACTACAATCAAAGATGCCACAGGACATACAACCTTCTCTCTTGTATTTGGCTCCGAAGCAGTGCTACTAGTAGAAATAGGCATTTCTTCTACGAGAATTGCGTATTATTCATATAACGAGAATGATGCACAAAAGAGAGTTAATCTGGACCTTCATCTAGAAACATGAGGAAACACACTCTTACGTTCCTTAGCTCAGAAACAAAGAATGACACGACAGTTCAACAGGATGGTCAAACCCAAGAAATTACAATTACATGATTATGTCCTCCGGAAAATAGAAGCAACAGGCACACGCCCTTCTAAGTTTCATGGATGCTAATGCGGGATATCATCAGATCCCCTTGGCAGAAGAAGATCAGCCACACACAACCTTCATCACAAACACGGGCGTCTATTGCTACAAAGTCATGCCCTTCGGACTAAAAAATGCCGGAGCCACATACTAGAGGATGGTCAACAAAGTGTTCAACACACAAATTGGAAGAAACTTGGAGGTGTATGTTGACGATATGATCACAAAAAGCAAAGAAGCAAAGCACCATGCTGCAGATGTACGAGAAACATTCCTTACCCTCAGAAACCACGTCATGCGCCTGAACCCTGAAAATTGCGTTTTTGGGGTAACTAGAGGAAAGTGTCTAGGATTTCTTGTAGATGAAAGGGAAATAGAGGCGAATCCGGACAAAATTCAAGCTATTCTTAATATGCAGTCACCAAAGTCCGTGAAAGAAGTCCAGAAGCTCACGGGCTGCATAGCAGCACTTGGAAGATTCATGTCTAAGTCAGCGGATAAGTGTTCTCCCTTCTTCAAAACTCATAAGAAGCAAACCTTTTAATGGAGCCCCGAGACAGAAGAAGCCTTCCAAGGACTCAAGAAGTATTTGGCTAATCTTCCAAAACTCGTCTCTCCCCTAGCAGGTGAAGTGTTGTTCCTCTATGTAGCTATATCTGATTATTCCCTTAGCGTTGTCCTCGTAGCTGAAAGGGAAGGGAAACAACTCCCTATTACTACATAAGTCATGCCTATCGGGGATCAGAGGCCAATTATAGTGAAATCGAAAAAGTGATCTATGCAATGGTGACGGCTAGTCGAAAATTGAAACCCTACTTCCAGTCACACCAAATCCGAGTTCGAACAAGTCAACCTTTGAAAAAGATTTTAGAAGGGAAGAATCAATCTTCCAGAGTTGCTGATTGGTCCAATCAGTTAGCAGACTTTGGTATTGAAGTTGAACCACGCACAGCCATCAAAGCACAAGCCCTCGCTGATTTCATAGCCGAAACCACAACATCAACGCTGAATGATCCCAACTAAGAGTGGAAACTGTATGTCGATGGCTCATCCGCTAGAACCTCAAGTTGGGTTGGGATAATCATTGTCTCATCCGCAGGGATGAAGATGGAACATGCTGTGCACTTTGAGTTTGCGGCCTCAAACAACGAAGCTGAGTACGAAGCATTGATTTTGGGGATCAACATATGTCGCAATTCAGGAGCCAAAATCCTTTCAGCTTACTCAGACTCTCAATTGATAGTAGGCCAGATCAATGGCTGCAACGAGTCAAATCTCTGATAGAACCACTACAATTCAGTATTACCCACATTCCCAGATCTGCGAATGCGCAAGCAGATTCATTACCCAAATTAGTCAGTTCAGCAAATGGACCTTAAGCCCGCAACATCATATGGGAAGATCTACCTACCCCAAGCATTAATCAAGAAATCACAATGGTAGATAGATCTGATTCTTGGATGGATCCTTTCATCCAATACTTCAAACATGGCACCTTTCTTGAAGATCCGGTGCATGTTTCTTTATTCCTGAAAAAACTTAAGTTGTTCGAGTTTTTCGAAGATACCCTCTACAAAAAGAGTTACACACACCCTCTGCTGAAGTGTGTGACCCTTGAAGATGGTAACTACATCCTCCGAGAAATCCATCAAGGGGGGGGGGGGTATTCATCAAGGTTCCCGAACAATAATCAATAAAGCCTTGAGAACTGGGTATTATTGGCCAACATTGCGAGAAGATCCAGAGAAGCTGGTCAAATCATGTGAAAAATGCCAATACTTTGCAGAAGTTCCTAGAAAGCGTTCCAATTATCTCACCACAATCCAAGTTGTGCTGCCATTTGATAAGTGGGGCCTTGATCTCCTAGGGCCCTTTCCTCCTGCTAAAGGCCAAAGGAAGTTCATCATTGCAGTAGTAGATTATTTCTCAAAATATGTCGAAACTGAGCCATTGAGCACCATCACTGACAAATAGGTATGTCAATTCATTTGGTGCAATATCATTACACGGTATGGCATTCCTAGGGTTATAATCACTGATAATGGCCGACAATTCATAAGCAAAAACGCTATGGAGTACTGTGACACCGTTAAGATTCAGATCAAATTTAGTTCGGTGTCTGGACCTCAAATTAATGGCCAAGTTGAATCCACAAATAAAACAATTTTATCTAGCCTCAAGAAGAAGATAGAAGGGGCCAAAGGGACCTGGGACGAAGAATTACCTGGTATACTGTGGGCCTTGAGAACTACAATCAAAGATGCCACAGGACATACAACCTTCTCTCTTGTATTTGGCTCCGAAGCAGTGCTACTAGTAGAAATAGGCATTTCTTCTACAGAATGCGATTATTCAAAACAGGCCAAAAGAAAGACAAAACACAAGAAAGTACTGTAAATTATTCATATAACGAGAATGATGCACAAAAGGGAGTTAATCTGGACCTTCATCTAGAAACATGAGGAAACACACTCTTACGTTCCTTAGCTCAGAAATAAAGAATGACACGACAGTTCAACAGGATGGTCAAACCCAAGAAATTACAATTACATGATTATGTCCTCCGGAAAATAGAAGCAACAGGCAAAATCACTGAGAAAGGAAAGCTCGGAGCCAACTAGGATGGACCATTCAAAATAGTCCGCATCATCAAACCTGGCACTTATGAGTTAGAAACTACTGATGGAAAGATTCTTAGAAGACCCTGGAATGGCGATCACTTAAAGAAGTTCTTCATTTGAACAATTCCTTGCAAGGGGCCAATATCTCTTCATATGATGTTTAATTAGTAATACTTAACTGACTTATTTGCATTTTACTAGCATTGTTTTATTAATGAACTATGTTGTTATATCAAATGAACCTATGTTCAAATATTGATTGCAAGGAATTGTCCAATTATGAATCCTGAAGCTTATGGATAATGCATGTTTTGAAGGTCAGAATCTCCTATGAGTCTAACCCCCCTTATAGTTAAAATTGAGAACCTATGTTCTCTAAAAACTAAGTTATTCTCATGCTTTGGAGGTCAGAATCTCCTATAAGTCTGACCCCCCTTATAGTTAAAATTGAGAACCTATGTTCTCTAAAAACTAAGTTATTCTCATGCTTTGGAGGTCAGAATCTCCTATGAATCTGACCCCCCTTATGGTTAATGAACTATGTTGTTATATCAAATGAACCTATGTTCTACAAGTCTAACCCCCCAAGAATCCATAATCTAAGCCCCAGGGAATCTGAAACCTATGTAAATCACACGACACCCAAAAATAAAGGGTATAACACAGATAATTAAACACTTACATATATACAAATACTAAGAGATGCGGGACATCTCCAAAATAATATTCTTACAGTCACGGCACATCGGCCAAAGTTTCTTAAGTTTAATAAAAATATCCAATTCAGTTACAAGATAAAGCTAATCAACTTGTTCGTTGGCCGCGGAGATGGGAGATGGAGACCTAGGCTGAGGAGAGGAAGGCTTGGAACGCAATAGTTCTTCAAATTCAAAAGTTAATGGCTCCTTGGCGTCCAACTCTGAGGCGAGGTCCGAGATCGTTTCCTTTTCAGTCATCAAATTACCAGATTGGTCAGAACATCTTTGTTCAAGAGTAGAAAAACTAGACCTATCCGGAACTGAGAAACAACCGGGACATGAAAGGAAAACGACGAACAATCGGCCTTCAGCACCCTCTCCTCTAAGTTAGGGATAACTTGTTGACTCCAGATCCTACGCTCTTCAGCATCCCATTCAGAGTCATTCAAAGCCGCAGACTCTTTGTCAAATTCGGAGGTTAAAGTCGACAATGCCTCCTCCTCTCAAATGGATTAAAGAGTTAATCATTTGTTTTGAGAGTTCAAACTCAGATTTCAAGAAATAAATTTGAACATTAGTATAGATGATGTGAGTCGTCATTATGCTATCAAATTTGACATTTAATGACTTAAGGAATTTAAGGTTACACACTTGTTAAGGGACAAGTGGGAGATTGAAGGAAATTAGTGTCCTTTGATCAAGTGTAACAACTATATATAAATGGGACGAATTATGGAGATAAAATACATTCGATTATTTTCGGTGGTCATAGTGTTTTGCTAGAAACCAACTATGATTTCTATCTAATATTATTAGTTTACTACTATTATAATCGGGTTCTATGAGGTCACACATATAAATAATCGATCGAGTATTATTTACACCAAGAACATAAGATGCTCATTGGATACTTAAAGTATGAGGAGTTATACATAGATTGAATATATGTTTAATTGTGAATTAAAACATGTAGTTAATCATCATAAGTGTTACTTGAAATGTGAAGAGTTACTAGTGGTTTAATTGTGTGTTTTAATTAGGAATTAGAACAAACATTATGTATCAACATTAAGACATGTAATGGTTACATGTAATGGGTATATGAAGAGGTGATACATGGTGTATAAATCGATGCAGGTACAGCACTTATGTTCTTATTAATTAACGTAATTATAAATTTCAAAAGTTTCTTATGTCCAAGATGATCAAGTATGGAGATCCGTGTTGGTTTGAGGATGACGCCTTAAAGAAGTAGTCTTTAGGCTTATGGGTCATAGTTTATATCATATTTATTATTGCATTTTATTATTTAATTTTAAAATGCTTTGTTATGTTTATGTTGTTTCTTTATTTACGTGTTCATTTTAAATAACACAACATAGAATATAGGTCCCTAAATAATATTGAGTTTTGCTTTTCCTAAATAAACACCTATGGAAGCCTTTACCGTTAGTGATAGTTCTGCCCAAGCAGGGTGTTGCTAATTCGTTTAGGTGGAATAGAGTAAATTTGGGAAATTTACACGTTTGTTTGGTTATGCTCAACAAAATCATCAAAAGGGTTTTGGGTTTTGAAGCGAAGGGATAGATTTTGATATAGAGATATCACCTATCAACCAAGAATTACATGTGTTGTAATTAGTAAAAGAGTTTACTTACCTTGCTAAAATGATTTTAAGAGTAGGGCCCAAGTTCACTTACAATTATTTTAAATAGGATCTTGGAATCACTATATTCATAAGGGACAACTTAAAATGAATAAAGTGTTTATAGCTAGTGATTTTGAATTGTTTAAAATCATAAAAAGTTATATCATGATAAACATAATATAATTTTGCACTTTGTAGATGGCATATGATTCAAATGATAATATTTTGTTTATGGTCTTGAAAGGAAATACAAATTTAAAACAACTTCCTTGTGTTGTCAAGGAATTTGAGAATAGATCTCAAAGCATGAACGTATATTTGATATACTTAAAATTCCAAATCCGTATTAACCCACGTTTAATTTGTCTGCTATGGTTAAGGTAGTTTTGAATAATTACGAGTTCCTTGTATGTCACATGTTTGATGATGACATTCATGATTCTTGAATAGTTTGAGAATATTGAAGTTGTGACATCCAAACTCAACTCAAAGATATGTTTTAGAAACAAGCTATAATTTAGACTTTTTAGATGTTCAAGGCTATAGTTGATGTTGAGTTTGATAAGACTCGTATTTTGTAATAATATAATTATTTAAAAGTGATTGGTGTATTCAAAACTACAATATAGACAATTTGTGTTGAATCAAAGAAAGATGTTCTTATGATTAACAAGTAGAATTGTTTGTAATTTGTTAAAAACAAGAAGAATGTCTACATTGCTTCTACTTTAGGTATTTAGGTGATAGAGATCATGAAACTTTGTTAACTCTAATTGATTGGTATTGCATCCATTTTGTAATATTACATTTGTAGAAATGTAGAGAGATTGCAACAATTAGAATGCAAAGTTTGACTTACATTTGAGAAATGCAGATACAGTAGCTACATTAGCCATAGGATCTTAATGTTTATCTTTATCTTCAGGTTTCATGTTCGATCTTAATTATAGTTATTGAGTTTTAACTATGAGTTGAAATTTGATTTTGTATTTTGAAGATTTCAACTTCGTAATCAGGAATAGTTCATTTTACAAAGTTGATATCTACTATAATATTGGTCATTACATGAATGATCTTACATAATAGATTTAGATAAACTGAACTATCATATTGACAATTCTAAAAGACTAAAATCAAAAGATTCTAATCATACATATCCTTGGCGTTGTCGTTTGAATAAGTAAATTGGAAACATGCTACAACTCCATTGAGATGGATTGTTGCACTCATTTGATTTTAATCATATGGGATATGTGAATCTTGTTGCTTAATATAATGACCAAATCATCATTTATTGACATGGTGAACAAGCTAGTGATTTATTAGGACTAGTACATTCGGATGTATACGGCCTATGAATATCTCGGCCAGGGAAGGTATGAATACTTCATAACAAATATTATTGATGTAAGTACATATTGATGTATCAATTTAATAAAATGAAGACTTTTGAAATGTTCAAATGTTTTCATAATGAAGTTTGTAATCATCTTAACAAGATAATTTAGGCATGAGATCAACGTGATAAATATTTGAGTCAAGAAGTTCTTAATCATCAAAGAGTTGTGAAAATTTTTCATAACGAACTCCGTCTAGAACATCTCATATGAATGATGTGTTCAAGAGGAGAAATTGAACCTTATTAGATATGGTTCATTCGATGATGAGCTTTAGTCAAGTTTTCCATTTAATTTTGGGTTAATGCAATTTTATTGTTGTTCATGTTTTAAAATCACACTTCATCCAAAGCTGCTGATACAGCACCATATTAGTTATGGATTGGAAGAGTTCCTAAGTTGTATAAAGTTTTAGGGTTGTCGAGCATATATAAAATGTTTACAGCCGGGTATGCCCCAACCTAAATCTGATAAGGTCTTCTTTATGGGTTACTAAAGAGACCAAGGGATATTACTTCTACAACTCTAGCAAGCAAAAATGTTTTTGTTTGTGAAGATGTCTTTTAGAAAGAAAGTGTCTTTCTTAAAAGCCAAGTGGGAGAAGAGATTTATCTTGAAGGAGTTTAAGATGATCAATCACAAATTAGTACTTTAGTGGCAGAGATTGCTTCTCTAGTGGGAGCTTATGTATTGTACTACCTATGGTTGTATACATTGATGTGATTGTCCTAGTTTGTAGGACTAGTAGGAAGAATAAAACCTCCAAAGGGAACCCTATGTGAATAGTTAACATATTCATGAAAGTCATGAAGTCCTCTTATTAGATAAAGAGGAGCCTGCGACCTAGGTAACAACGATGGCGAATCCTACTTCGACATTTGGCGTGGAGCTATCAAATCTAAAATGGAATCCATGTATGTCCTATAAGTTTTAAACTTGGTTGACTTGTCCGAAGGTTCTAGACCCATTGAGTTCAACTTTGTTTATAAGATGAAGACTTAAACGAAGGTGCTAGATGTATCGAGTACAAGTGTATTTATAAGATAAATACTACATGAAAGACAAATTTGTTGTCTACTTAGCACAATTGGTGGCAAAAGGTTCAAGTGAAATTCATATTATTTGTAGTGACAAGGATTTTTTGTAAACAACAATGCTCAAGTCCATTAGGATTATCCTAGAAATAACCTTATATTATGAATACGAGATTAGACAAATGAATGTCAATACCGACATTCTAAATGGTGATTTAGAAGAGGATGTGTATATTATGACACAAACTAATGGGTTTGTACATTCTAAAAGCTCTAGGAAGATATGTAGGCTTTGGAAGTTCATTAGTGAACTAAAGAAAACATCCAGGAGTACGGATATTCGTTTTAAGAGATAAACAAATAGTTTTGTTTCTTCTAAAAATTCGAAAGAGTCTTATGTAAGCAAGAATGATAGTGTGAGTTTTGTTGTTTTTCTTAGTATTGTATGTGGTGACATATTGATTATGAGGAACAATGCATAGATATTCGAGTCTGTTAAAAGGCTTGACATAATAGTTGTTCTTTTATAAATTACCTCGGAAAGGCTTCGTACATTTCGGGCATCCAAATTTATAGAGATAGATTTAGATGGATGATTGAACTTTGTCAAAGAGCTTATGTTGATAATATCTTTGATAAGTTAAAAAGGATAACTTTAAGAAGTGTTTCCAACCCATGTCTCATGGAAGTTTTTTTAGTAAAAACAATGTCGACTGATATATGTTGAGCTTAAGAGGATGATTAGGATTTCATGTGGTTTGGCCATTAAATCCATCATCTATAGTACTTACTTGACTAGAATTCTCTTATGCTTTGAGTATGACGAGAAGAAACTAGTCGTGCCCTTATATTGACCATAGGGCGATGATTAAGAACATCTTGTAGTACCTTCATAGGACTAAAAGATAAGTTCTTAGTTTAATAGATGTGTTTGAATAAGAGTGTAAAAGTTACACATATGCTAGCTTCTAAAAGAGAAGGGCGGTTTTTATCATTATCGGGTTAGTGCCTTTACTCTGAACGAGATGTTAGATTTGAAAGAGTTTCAAACATGGCATTATAGCTAATTCTACAATTTAAGTTAAGAAAACTTGAAAGTATGCAAAATTCTATTGGACTATATCCATTAACTAAACTATAGTCCTAACTCAAGTATAAAGAGTTATACAAGAGTTTTGATGCTAAAACATATAGGAGAGTTGTTTTAGTTGTGTACTATTTTATTATTATAAAATTAGTCACAAAGTTAAAGCACTTTGATATGTTAGTTTATGTTTATCAATAAAATTATTGTTCTTATTTAATCTTGGTTTGGTATTAAATAAAATGTCCAAAGTATTTTATAACATTCAATATGTTTGTCAAATATGTGATTTGATAAATGAAACCCTATAAGTGCACCGAAGTTATTTAAGATATTTTTTGTCCCTAGTCCGAATCATTAAGTTGGACATAAATGACTTCTTTGTGGACTAGTTGTAAGTTGATTGATAGCGCAGCTTCATGGGCTATAGAGACATAAAGATGTCTAGTCATTTACATAGATATGTATAGAGATGCATATTGGACTGACCTACTTGATATTCTTCAAAATTGTTTGGAGAATTTCATTGTTATATTTAGTGAATCCCTTTGACATGAGTATGACACTATTCTCATATAATGATTAGTATTCTGTTGACATTCTCAAACGTCGTGCTGTAAAAGGAGGCTATATAGGGAATGCTCAGGCTTGCTGAAAGTTAAGTGGAGTTTTGGTTATACAAGACTGGATAAGTCCTCCTATTAATTAGGACGGGTGTCTTTGGCCTCTTGTAGAGTTAAAACTGAAAATGCATGGTCGTGCTCAAATGGATTAAAGAGTTAATCATTTGTTTTGACAGTTTAAACTCAGATTTCAAGAAATAAATTTGAACATTAGTATAGATGATGTGAGTCGTCATTATGCTACCAAAATTGACATTATGTGACTTAAGGAATTTAAGGTTACACACTTGTTCAAGGACAAGTGGGAGATTGAAGAAAATTAGTCTCCTTTGATCAACTGTAACTACTATATATAAATGGGACGAATTATGGAGATAAAATACATTCGATTAGTTTAGGTGGTCATATTGTTTTGCTTGAAACCAACTATGATTTGTATCTAATATTATTAGTTTACTACTATTATAATCGGGTCCTATGAGGTCACACATATAAGTAATCGATCGATTATTATTTACACCAAGAACATAAGATGCTCATTGGATACTTAAAGTATGAGGAGTTATACATAGATTGAATATATGTTTAATTGTGAATTAAAACATGTAGTTAATCATCATAAGTGTTACTTGAAATGTGAAGAGTTACTAGTGCTTTAATTGTGTGTTTTAATTAGGAATTAAAACAAACATTATGTATCAACATTAAGACATGTAAAGGTTACATGTAATGGGTATATGAAGAGGTGATACATGGTGTATAAATAGATGCACTTTTTTCATCTTTTAGATAAGTTATATCATTTCTAGTATTCTCTACGTACTCATATTCTTCACCTAAAAAGTAATGAGAAAATGAGTTTTTCTTATTCCGCACTAGCATGCGTGGTGATCCGTTCGATGCTTGTGGACCAACATTAGAGGAACGACATTTGAAGTTCTATTATCTCTTTTTTGTATATTTCATATCAAATTATATAACGTGGAATTCACGCATCAAGGGTATGATATTCTTCTATATCTGATAATTCATATTATGATATGCATGCGATTCTGTTAAGATGTTAAGAAATAGTTTCTTGCAATTCCGCTATACACATCTTTTTCCTACAGATTTTATATATATTTATTATAATTCTGAAATTATGGTTCTTATTTATCAATTTGGGTTATTGAAATCAAGATTGAAGAGTTTCAAGTTATAGCAATTAATTGAGATATTGAAGAAGGATTCAATTGAAGTTTCTTGTTGGTATTAATTGATTAACATTTGGGTAGTTTATTTCAAATGTGTAATTGATTCTAGTATCATTTAGGTAATTAGTTCAAGATTGAAAGTTTGAAGGTTCTTCAATGGTGATTAAGGATTGTGTTGAAGTTAGCTAGTTCATCCATGTCTTTTGAAGCTTACATGTGTTTTCTTCAATGGTGATTTCTATTTAAGCATAAATTAAATGTTTTAAAGTAGTTTTAAGATTGTTAAATTGTTGTTGATTCATGTTCATAGTTGAGAGTAAAGTGATGTTTATGAGCAAGTTTCTGTCCGGTTATGTTTGGTTGTTTTCGAGATAGTTAGAGTCATTTCTGGATTTTGGTGTCTGCATGAGATTTGTAGAGCTTTGAGTCGTGGTCGCTTAGCCACTTGAATCGCCCCAATATAAGTTCGTATGAGAGAGTTATGTTCAAAATAGTGAAATACTAACAGGTTGTCATGAAATTCAATAATAAGCATTCTGTGGCCATTTTTGAGGCACCTTTGATTGTTCCTGGGTTCTGGTTTCTTCATAAGAACTGTAGATCTCTGAGTTATGATCGCATAGCCACTTGAATCGCCCAAATTCTATTCCGTATGAGAGAGTTCTGCCTATTTTAGTGATACTGTGTCCAGAAATGGTACTGTTTCAGGATTTTTGTTTTTGATCCATTAGCTATGGAATCAATTGGGAATTGTTTTAATCAAGTGTTTGGTTATTTATCGAGTATTTAAGATCAACTTAGGGTTATTATCAATTCTGGAAGTGTGGTTATATTGATTGTAGGTATTGTTGGGGTAGAAGAATTCAAGTAGTTCTCATCATCATTTTTCATTCCCTTTGTGTTAAAGGTTTTAGGTCTTTTTGTTGGATTAATTGAAGTATTATCAAGAAGGAGCCATATTATTGTTTTAAATATGAGTTTTGAATAAATACGTTTGATATATAAAGTTTTGTTTATTTCGCAAATGAATTCATATGTTTCATTTGCCGTATTTTGAGTTTCGCTATTTACTTGTAAAGTAATAGCCGTATTTTGATTTCGCAATTAACTTGTAAAGTTATAGTCGTGTTTTGATTCACTATGAACCAAAGGTTCTTAGTCGTATTTATGTCGAAACCAAACAGTCTCTTAAAAGAGTTTGGGTTTGATAAATTAATGTTTTATAAGGAGTTATTAAATGAGCAAAAGATTTAATTTGAGATGTTGTTAATGACTTATATATAAATGTAATAGTTTGTTAGATTACTCAACAATTCAATTGTTGACAGTCTTTGATGGGGCCTATCCCTTACGGGAGTAGATCCATTTTTAGGTTAGCTCTGCTGTGGAGACGATGCTTACTTGTGTTATGTGTTAAGTGCGCAGCGAGGACGTCTTTTTAAAAATCATAATGTAAATTAGATATTGGAAAATTAAATTGTAATATTTTATAATATTTTGTAAATAGTATTCACTTATTTAATGTAAAAAGTTTTAAAAACTTTGATATTGGTTTACTGTGGCTATCAAGCCACAGTTTGGATTCAGCCAGACTTCTATAAGTCTTCCGCTGTGCTTTGTAGACAGTATTATATTACTGTTTATGCTGGTATGGGTTGTTTCAATAAATCCGCAGAGTTTAATCACTCTTTAGCTATACGACCTCTCCTCTCCGACTTCAGCTTATAATGCTTGGCAACCTCAGACAAGAGCTCCGTCTTCTCTATAAACTCCGCGAAGAGGGCAGATAGATCTTTGCTCTGAGCCGAAGCTGATTCCAGAGCCGCAAGAAGGTCGGCTACTTCTGTAGCGACTTTCAAAGCTAAACTGGTAGACCCGTCCAGTTTGCTCACTATCTCCTCAAGAATATCTTTCAACCGAGCTCTCCATTGCTCCGCCAGCTCTAACTGCTCGGTTAAAGTCTTGCATTTCTCTAGTTTGGCCGAAAGCCTAGCCAACTTGTCATTTTACTCGTCAACTCGAGCAGTTAAGGCTCGTATAGTATCTTGATCAACCTCATTTTGTTGAATCTTAGAGGTTTCGAAAAGCATCCTTATCAACCCCTGTAAAGAAAGATCATAAGTAAAGTATTCAAACTATGTAAAAAACGAAAGTTATGGTCATGCTTACCTCAGCCATTGCAGATTGAGCTTTCTGCATTCTTTCGGCAGGACTCATAGAATCCAAAAAGTCCATGTCGTCCTGATTGATCAGGCAATGACTCGCTCTATTAAAATGCCCTGCCACTTCAGAAGAGCTCAAGTTTACGAAAGGAACACCAGGCCTAGGTGCCTTGATGTTCCTAGCATAAACATGCTCACCCTCTTCCAGAACTTGCTTCCCTTTACCCGAGGGAGCCTTCTTCAGAGAGGAACCCGAGACATCAGCTGCGGGCTCATTAATTATAACATTCGAGAAATTAATTTGGGATTAAAAATAAATAATAATAATCATACCCAAACCCCAAGATTTACCTTCCTTTTCGTGTAAACCCAAAATATCCAACCCACCCTTTTCTTTTTCCTTTTACTCATTCAAAACCAATAACCTTCACAAACCCATGAACACTTCCTCTTCGTGCGACAGAACCGGGCAGCCATGAAAGCCCACCTTCTTCCTCTTCTTCTTCCCTTCCATTCGAACTCCGTTCATCATCTTCCCCGAAACTGATCGAATTCGGCCATGGCAGCAAATCTTTGAAGCTTTCGAGTTCCAACAATGAACACAAGAATTCCAATAAGTCTTTTCAATTGCCATTAATGTTTGAAGAAAACAAGATCACTCTTCCTCTCCTTCCGATTTGCGAGAAAGAAATATAATAGGTATAATCTCCTTCCTTAATTTTCTTTCTATGATTTTCAAGAACAATAACCCAATCTTGATTTTCTCATACTCTTCCTTTCAAGCAAAATGAAGCACGACAACACCATGAATTTTGCCCAACGTGTTGGTATCGGTGCTCCTGTTTATCTTGCTGCTGTATGGCTCTCGAAAATTTGAAGATCACTTGTAAAATTTTGGTAAACTCCTTTATTTACTTTATTCTTTTTTAAATCTAGAATTTATATACTCATATTCCTATTTTCCTATTATTTTCTGTTTTTATCTCAATTCTCTTACCATTCAAAAGTCTTAAACCATGAAGATGGATTTATCCTAAAACTACTGTTGGTGTGATACCTCAGATTTAGCTTGAAAAAAGATTGATAGACTACTCATATTAACAAGGTGCATCTTCTTTTCATGGGAGTCCGTTTGATAAGAACTCCACAGTTAAGCGTGCTTGGTGGGGAGCAATCTTAGGATGGGTGACCTCCTGGGAAGTTTTCCGGGTGCGCACGAGTGAGGCCAAAGTGCGCTGGAAAGATTTGTGTTGGTCTGTGGTGTCAGTCTACAGTCTCCATGAGTAGTCACCGGTGGTCCGTTGGGCCGGGGTGTTACAGTTGGTTATACTTATGTAATTAATTGGCCAAAGTTAAGTCTATTAGCAAGTAATTTGGATATTGAGAATTTTATTGTTGTTGGAAATCTTGAGAGTTTATTAGAAAATATTGGTAAAGGCTATATGTTGGGTTAAGTTTATTGAATCTTATTAGGTAGTATGAAATTATGAAGTATTGAGATTTATTGATTATTATTGTTGAAAAATTATGGGATTGCTTGATGTTCTTGAATTAATCATGAGACTCTTTTAGGTATTTTTGATTGTTGAATTTTGACTAAGATGTGTAGGTTGTGTCTTGATTCAAATTGGAGACTAGTAATATTGGGTAGTTTGATATTCTTGAAAGGATTACCGAATTCTTTGGAGGATTGACATTCTTAAATTTAATTCGTATTCTCTATTGGCTATTAATGAGTCTTGACTAGAATATGTAAATGATGTCTTGATTGGAAATATAAAGAGAATTAGCGAGGTGGGTAATCTTTAAAGAAATGTAAACGAGTTTAGATCGTGTCTATAATATTTGAAGATATAAGGGGTTTGAGTTAGATCATGCACAATCTTTTGATGATTAGATATGCTAGTTTAAAATCTTAGTTTGACCTTTAGACATAGAAGGAGATGTAATTTGTTATTAGTAAAGTAGTATCGAATGCTCTTTGGTGACGTCGTTATTGTCATGCTTCAGGATATGATTACGTCGAGGAGCCTTCTAATTGATTGCGATGAACCGGTCTCGACTCTTTGAAGCGTCATTGTTAGTGAGTAGTAGCAGTCCCTAAAAGGGGTCTGGCCAGACTATATTTTGTAAATTGTTTTATCAAAGTTATGAATTTTATAATGTTGAGACAAATGCGTTATGAATGATTATGCTGATATTGATATGGTCAATGGATCGGGCTCACGAGCTGGTCATTGACGGAGCAGAGGGAAAACCTCCCTTACTCCCTATTTTGAGGTAAATTGTCATTCAAATATTGACTAGCCTCACCCGAGAGTGACATAGCCTTAGAGCTATGGATGTTCCTCTCAACTAGACTCCCTGTGCGCACATAGATCTAGGGAACTGATGTTGCTTTTAAACTCATGATTTGAATTGTTTTGTTTTATTGTTTTGGATTGTTACTTCTCATTCAGTTTAATCTGACTCCCCGTTGTTTCCTTCTTTTAGATTGTTTACAAATCGGTACCAGTCGGGAACGATGGGTTAGCGGTGATGAATAGAGTATACATGGAAGATTTATGAATTGAGTTTGTGGGAAGTGGTAGTGTTGTATTGGGTTTTACTATTTGTGTAATAGACTTTGTATATTGATTACGTTAGACTTATACAGTGACTTTGTATGAGTATTCTAGATTTTGGTTTAGCTATTTGGATTTAAGATTAGGTGTTTTGGTTATGTATTAGACCTCGTGACCCTTTTTACGAGCTATTAATCGAAATTTGAGATCTTTGGGTTAGTAAACCCCGTGATGACCCGTCTTATTTGGTCAACCGATATGTCGGGTTGTTACATTAATGGTCATCCCTAGGAACCTTGTTCTCAAGGGAACAGCCTCAAAGATTTGCTCGATGGACTCCGATGAGGCATCGTCTTCATCCTCCACCACTACCGGATTATCCGGTGTGGGAGAAGCAGTTTTGGTCTTGGATTTGGAAGAGCCCCTCTTCCTTTTCCTCTTCACTAGCTCGGTACGACACGTCAAGTCTTCAGGAGGAGGTATTTCCTTCCTCTTTTCCAGTAAAACTCGAGCCTCCTCGTGACTCGGTGCATCTTTCACCCCATCCATAGCAGTAGCCGAATTCTGGAAGAGGATAATGAATATTGTTGGATAATGGTCCATATGACAAAACAAAGAAAAGAACAGCTGTCACTCACATTCGGGGGACAAGGTACTGGGGGTTGAGGATCGGCAGTCTTCAAGGCCTCAGCGAATGCCTTCATGCTCCTAAACTTCGACATCAGGACTTTGTATTTAATGTTCACCTCTGTCCGAGAAACCCCTGCATAAAGAATGCTATAAGAATATATACAAAGACAAGCAATAAGGCGAAGATCCGAGATACATACTTTTATTAATCTTCAAACTACTATCGTAAGCAGACAAAAGAAGTTCTTTTTTCAAATCTACAAATTTGGGTATCCAATTCCGCTGTACAAAGATCGGCTTGCGATCCAGTTCCACGTTCATGCTGGCATATCTTACAATAATAGCCTCCTCTGGATTACAGACCGGGACGTTATTGTTAAAGTCTTCCAACTGAGGATCTATGTCAAAACTCGTCTTGATATCCCAACCTTGTCTACTATACAAGTATCCAAATCTAGTTCTAAAAAATTTACTGCTATCAGGTAATTCTCCAACAAATTTAAAACCTCTACGGTGCGACAAAGTCACCCAGCCTGCCCCGTTTGTTTTAGAGCTGCATAGTCTTGCCCGGAAAATATGACGAAATGCCGTCATATTAAGATCTATGCCCAATCCCTTGCTCACCAAAATAAAAGCAGTGATGCAACCCTAAGCATTAGGTTAGAATTCAGCCACAATAATGTTCAAGAGTTCTAAAACCGTGCGTACAAAAGGATGCAGCGGAAATCTTAGTCCCAATTTAATAGATTTGTCATACACTGCTATACATCCACCGGGAGGATAGCGAATAGTGTCATAGAATCCAGGTTTCACTACATCGTACCCGCTGATCAGACCCTATTTCCTTGCCATACTACGTCTATCGCTATCTAACGGATCCATCGTTGTCTTGTCAATGAAATAATTCAGTGGCCCCTCTTGCGGAATATAGACTGGATGTGGAAGTTTTTCTTCATTGTTCCTGTTAGACGAACATTCTCTTTCCGCCTCCTTCTCCATATCTTCATGAACCATCTCCAAAAGTTTAGGTTCAATTCTTAAGTATCCGGGAACAAATGCTAAAGACACCTCCCAAGGGTAAGGCAATATGGTCTCCGATGGGTAATATAGAGAAGTATCCGACTCATCATCACTTGCAATCGGTTCATAATGCGAAGTCACTTGGTATTTTGGGCTACCATCATCCGACTCATCTAAACCAACTCTTGTCCTTGGAGTTACAAATTCCGAGTCTTTATTTAAGTCAAGTTGGGGCATTTCTCTACACAAGTCTTCTAAGTGTGGGGTCTCCATTTCATAAACAATAAATTATGAATATAAACACAAACACAAGATCAAATGCAATTTTATTCTAGAACAGGTTGAAGATCTTCAAGGATCTATGAAGATTTATAAGAAGATTTTGGGATTTATTTGAATATCAATTGAATTTTAAAGGTTTAATCAACAAAATCAAGAAAATTATGAGATAAATGCAATTAGGGCATACCTGGTTTGAATGTAAATGCCCAAATATGAATGATGTCTGAAAATCGCCAATTGTCAGAGCTTCTCTCACTAGAATTTAATTAGAAATGCTTTGAATATTCTCTCTCTAGAAGGTTTTTGGAACAGTGCTCAAATGAATGGGTAGGTAGAGTATTTATTACCCCATTTAATGCGTTTTGGAATTACTGTTCACACCAGTGAAAACACAATTCCAAACAATACCAGATGGTCCGAGACTTCTATAAGTCGGACCCCCCTTTGGTCCTTCAAAGTGTTTGGGCCAAAATTTGTCTAAGTATACCTATGTATACTCTAAATGGTCCGAGACTTCTATAAGTCGGACCCTCTTTGGCCCTACAAAGTGTTGGGGCCAAAATTTGTCTAAGTATACCTATTTATACTCTAAAAGGTCCGAGACTTCCAAAGTCGGACCCCCTATTGGCCCTACAGAGTGTTGGGGCTAAAATTTATCTAAGTATACCTATGTATACTCTAAAAGGTCTGAGACTTCTATAAGTCGGACACTCCTTTTGGCCCTACAAAGTGTTGGGGCTAAAATTTGGTATACCTATGTATACTTAAGAGGTCCGGGACATCCAAGATTCGGACCACCCTATTGACCCTTCAAAGTTTTAGGGCCAAAAGTTGTTTAAGTGTACCTATGTATACTCAATATATCCGATACATCCATGATTCGGACCCCCCTGATGATCTATGAATATCAAGGCTAGAATTCATCCAAGTACGCGATTCTACAGAAGTCCAAGACACCAGGAGTCCGAGACATTCAAAATTCGAGACATCGCAAAAGGTATGGAAATTCAAAACACAAAGGAGATTTATCAACATTTCAGCATAGTAGTGTCGTCTTTCCGCATATAGACCAAGACTAGCTTCCTCAGGATGGATTCTCCTCTTACCCTATATGCGTGGCCCCAATGTTAGGGATTATAAATCCCATTTTTTGAAATACCCAAAATGTCCTAGGTCAACGAGTCAACGGTCAAATATATGGGTCAACGTCTACGCCATTCAGCTGCCAATCTGGTTGAATAACTATATAACAGTTAATCAGTTTTCTCCCATCAGAAGACACTTCCATACATAATTGTCCACTATCCTAGAAAAGTGCAACCACTACGCCACTTTCTATATTACAGTTTCCAGAAGTTAATGATACAGGAATAACTACCCAGCAGTTGTAACTTCCATATAGATGACTCTTTTAAATACAACACTTTTCTACCAGAATCAGGTTACGCAATCTTACTCTCAAAACTCACATGTATTCGTACTACTTCCTCCTTGATCTAACTTAAGCATCGGAGGGCTTTTCCGGGACATCAGCCCCCGGTTTAGTCTTTCTTTGTGGTTGCAGGTACACCACTTGCGGCGGTTAGATCATCACACTTTCCTTAAGTTGAAGCTACTTCCCTCTTAAAGTTCCCTTTACAAATTCGATCGTTTCATAACAGAAACAATATTAATGATTGAATAAGTGCATTTGATAGAGTGCATAAAGTATATGAGACATTACTGGTGAAGTGGAGGGAGTACCATATAAAAATAAAAACAATTATTTAACCATCGTATTTTCGATAAACATATTGAAATAAATTCAATAACCAATTATCGTATTTAGTATAACACCACTTAATAAATTTTGAACATTATTACATGCTCACCAATCTTCATATATAATATGAAAATTTATCTATAACATATTGTTATATTTACTTGGAGATTAAGTTACTAAAACTAAAGCATTATTCCCTTGATGAACACATCAATAATTACTTTCTTTTAAAAAGCTTAAACTTATATTACTTCAGTATCAAAATAAATATTCATGGGCAAACCTTCATATTAGAAATATGAATACAATAATTAAAACCTTTACTTTGAAAACTTTAACAAATCAAGCTTCGTTATAAAAAAAACTTATACTTTTCTCTTTTAGATATACATGCTTTATCAAAACATTAGCAAATCAATCTTAAAAGATCAAAATATCATAACCATTTGTACAAACTTGTAGGTATTTAAACCTATCTATCATTAAAAATAAATTTCCAAATAAATATTGCATCACTTTGTATTATAATCAAATTCATTGAAATATAATATCCCTTGTTCTAATAAATAGAACTCATAGTAGATATAATAAATAACATAATATGCATCCTTATTCTAAACTTTGAAAAATTCAAAATAAATTTCCTTTGTAACAAAATAATTAAGACTTTTCTATAAAAACAAACACTTTAAACCAAGTATAACATTTAATATCAACTTTAACTTAAATAGTTAAATTTTCCTTTATTGTCACACCAAATTTATTAAGGCGTTATCCGACAGCATAAGATACCTTAACATACCCATTAACCGGAATAAAACTTATTTAACACTTCTCTCCAAAATAAATATGAGAGCATCTTTTATGGTGACCCAAAAAAAAGGCCATCACACTATTTTATAATTTTTCTCTCTCCTAAAAGTTCATCTTATAACCTAATCTTATTAACAATGACCTCTTCTAAAAGATCATCATCTTCTTTCTCTTACTTTAATCAACCCCACTATATTTTCTCTCCCTTAATTTATCTAATATTTATCTTTATTTTTTCCCAATAACAAAATTAATTTCTTATTAATTAAAAATTTTTAATCTTTCAATAAAGCTAATATGTTTTAATTAAAAATTAAAAATTTAAAAATTTAAATTCATGTTTTTTTTGGATTTTTAAGATTATTTTGGTGTTTATAACAAAAAAAAGTAGGAAAATAAGAAGAAAAATAGAAAATAGGTAAATTTGAAATTATGTCAAAATATATCAATATGGGTCTCATTTTATAGATCTCGAAAAAATATGACCGTTGGTATAATTTTTTTTTTTAAAAAAAAAATTAATTTAATACGAAAATAGTCATTAATTTACATTAAACAACTATTTTCTAGTAGCCAATCAGACCGCGACATGTGGCGGTAGCAGCTGCAGCATGTCAGCATTAGAAGGTTGGCAATTTCCTCCGCACAATCAGAACGCGCCACGTGGCAAATGTTTTTGAAAAAAAAGAAGGTGACCGTTCCCTTGAACGGGTCACAAGATGACCACTTCTACCAACCTATTCCCCAACCCACCTAATATTAGATCACCATTAATTGGAAATTTGTGCTAGTTTGGTCATATGATCTAAAAATAGATCATCAAAATAGATGCTCTTAGTATAAAACCTTACATATACTCATGCAAATAATACACATCTTGAAAATCAAAATCAAACTTAAAGCATTGACATATATTCTAGATTAATAGTAACATATGAATTTCAATTAATACATTAATCAATGTAGTAATAAATGAATTCATATCTTGCTTTACTTAGCAAATCAACATTTATACCATATAAGATTAAACAATCATATATATCAAAATAAACTAGACAAACTTATCTTTATTATTTATTTGATATATAAAAACACTTATATAATCATCAAACTCATTTTACCTATTTAACATTATGGAACCTAAACTCCATTACAAACAATTTTAATATAAATAAAATTCCGAGTTTAAAATAATGTTTAGAACTTTCAACCTTTATTTAGAAACATAATTAAATTTTCAAATTCTTGTTTAACATCACCTTTACATTAAAACTTACATTTAATGAATTTATGATGATAAATCTTTAAATTTGTTCATGTCATAAACTTTGTATCTGTTTTTCAAAATTAATAAATTAATATAATCTGGGGTACAAATATACATATGACAAAACCCATATAAAAATTTATATGTGCAAATTTAAACAACATTGGTAATACACCAACAAAGAAAATATATCATAAAGACGAACTTGAATTGTTTTATAGAAGTAGTTGGGATTGTCTTAGTTGTTAATGATGTACGAACAGTAAATATAACTTTTGGTCAGTAGAACAATGTGTGTGAGATTCTTATTACAGATCACAGGTATTCAATAACTTAGAAATGGTTATTCATTTAGTGGAAAGATACTAATAATGTGCAATGTTTTTGGTTTGGGGTTGACTTTACAATACAGTTCTCATTAACCTGTTACACTCTCTACATGTAATGATATGGCTGATTTTTGTAAAGGGAAACCACTAACATATCCGGGTTGACTTTACAATACAGTTCTCATTAACCCGTTACACTCTCTGCATGTAATGATATGGCTGATTTTTGTAAAGGGAAACCACTAACATATCCTATTATTGGATTCACTTCTCTAACCGAGTATGACTTGTCATGGTGTACCATTGAAAATTTAATGATTTGAATTCCGACCGAATCGAATAACAATCGTCCGAAACCGACCTAATGACCAAAATGAACATATCTAATCAGATGACTCCTAATTATTGAAAAAACTATCTCTTTAAATAATGTCTATAGTTTTGTACGAAAAAAATAATGAAAAATACAAGTAAAAAATTGAGAAAGACATGATTTTAGAAGTCATATTCTCAATTTTAACTATTTTAAAAATAATGGTAAAATTATTGCATTCAAAAAAAAATAATAGTAAAATTATTGCAAGTTCAAATTTAATATTCTATTGTTTATCAATTAAATTTCTTTTATTTGCTACACATTAAAATTAAGCTAACTTCAAATTTCAAAACAAAAAAATTGTTCACAAACATTAAATTACATAAATGATGGATGAAACATTAAATTACATAAATGATGGATGAAAATAGTGAAGAGCAAACGCATTATTAATTGTTGGTTCTGTAAGTTTAGGCTTGGAAGCACTAAACCCAACTTTTCTCGGGCTTAGCTTTTTGTAGAACCTGTTTTCTTGACACTTTGACTGTTTATCCCCATACCCAACAACACCTCGGAAATTTACACTCCCTTTCACTTCTCCTTCCTCTTTCCTCTTCTGTCAAAAAAACAGATTAAATTTTACACATAAATTATTTACGCTACAATTAATGGAAGCTTCCGTTTTCCCTCCTAGAAATGCCTCGTATTCTTTATCTTAGTTTCATCATCCATATTCCCATCTTTTTTATAAAAAAAAAAAATTTTTAGAACAAAACTTTTCGTTCATAATATAAAAAAAAAAAAATAGTACCTACTAAAGGCATTAATAATGGGTGAAAAGGGGGGATTTAAGGGAGATATTAATCTCCCTGGAGGGAGTTTTTCTAAGCTATTATTGTCATCATCTGATGATGCTGAAGAAAACTCCATTTATGTACCTGTTTTACCCCCTTTATTTTCTTCTACTACACCGAAAATGCTCTGTTTTGGTGATTTCCAAAAATCTAAAAGTAAACCAAAGCTTAGTGCAAATACTAATATCACCACTACAATTAACAATGTTAGTATCTGTTTTTCTTGATTAAGTAGGTATCTGATGAATTTGTATTGATGATAATGGTGATTTTGTTGTGGGTTTCAGAAGAGGAGAAATGGGTCGGGTTTGGGTGAAGAATCAGGGCATGAGTCCGGGTCAGGGAATGGTCAGAATCAGAAGAATAAAGCAGAAGTGGGGCCTATTGTTACTTGCTCACCTGGACATGCAAAGGTCAGGAATGTAAGCTCTCAGAATAATCCAATTTCATTCCTTTCTTTCTATGATGATTTTTGGATGAACATAATTAATAATTACAGGCAAAGCGGGTGAAACTTGGAGAAAGGATCAGTGTATTGCAGCAACTTGTATCTCCCTATGGCAAGGTTCTCTAATTATTCATATCTCCTTTATTAATACTATCTCGGTTCCTGTTGACATTCCCCTAAGAATGTTCACCAACCATTTAAATAAAGTTGAAGCATTCAAATGTTGTCATGTAATATTTTAGGAAAATTTGATATTAAACGTACGAACTTTGCCTCATTTGCTTATTAACGTTCGAACTTTCGTTTATTTTTTTGAGGCATGAACTTTGGGGGTCATCCGCTGAGAAAGATACGGATGACTTGTTACCCGTTGAATTTTGATATAAAATTTCATGCCTCCGTATCTTTCTCAGCGGATGACCCCCAAAGTTCATGCCTCTAAAAAATAAACGAAAGTTCAAACATTTATAAGCAAATGAAGCAAAGTTTGTACGTTTTTCCAATATTTTATTGATCGATTATGTTAATGGGGAAAATGATAATCATAAACATTAAAATAATATTATTGAAAAAACATATAATTAGGATTGGGAATAAATTAATATTATTGAAAAAACATTAAAATAATATTATTGAAAAAACATTAATTAAAAAACATATTATTGAAAAAACATATAATTAATAATCATTGTATTAAGACGAATCAAACAAGATCCCACATGATTATGTTTCACTTATAGATTAGGAATAAAATACAAATTAAGAAAGATAAGTGAATAGTGCAAAAAAAATCAATAGGACTAATAGGTAGAATAGGAGGGAGTATTATAATCAGGATTAACATGATTACTTGTGTCTCATAATTGTGATATAGACAGAAATTTTTTTTCAAGAGAACAATAAAAAAATTGACAACTGAAAATATTACATTAGAAGAAAGAAATAATACAAAGCAGTTATTGTTTTGTGTTTAATGTGTATACGAATCATGTCATTGTCTATTCCATGGGTTATACTCTAAAGAAGGAAATTCTGTTACAATGAGACATAGGGGATTAATGTTTGGGTCATTACATAAGGTGGTCGATGTAGTGCATAGAGAGTGCCTTGAACAAGGTAAGAAGGTGCACGTGAAGGGTCTTGGTTATTCATGCCTTGAATGAGGTATAACATACGAAGAAGTGAGAGTATGATTTGGAGATGGTGCTCATTCGAGCACATATGGTGCTGTTGGGTTGGCAAGTCTTTGGCCCTTTGGGCTAAGGTTATTTTAATTAAAGTCACTCAATTAATTATCTTAGCACCATTAAATCGGAATTCGACAATGTAATTATGTCATGTTTGAGGATAAGAATTTCATTTGGAAATTTGGAATTAGCTCAAATTTATTGTTTGTTAAATTAAAAAATTTTCAAATTTGGATTTGAGTCAAATCCACTATAATTATAAAAGTGGTTAAAATGATAATTTAAGAATGGGTTCTCAAACCTTGTCATAATCTTAATTAATGGATCCATAATTGAAATCTACAATTCAAAATGAAGTGAACGTCCCCAAACACAACCTTATACTATTTGGTGTTTTGACTATTAGGTATAGTGTAGTAATATTTTTGTTGGTGACATATGCAGACAGACACAGCTTCAGTATTACATGAAGCAATGGGTTACATAAGATTTCTACATGAACAAGTGAAGGTGCTTTGTACACCTTATTTAAATTGCTTGCCTTCTCCATCTTCCGAGTCTCCATGTCATTCCCTTTCAGTAAGTATTTTTAGACTATAATTTAAATGCAATGACATGAAATGATTTGTTGATTGTGAAAACACCTAAAGTTGCTTGTTTCTTCAATTAGTAGTCTTTTTTCTGTGGGATTTCTCGACTAATTTGATTGTGTGAAACTAATTCGTTTCATTCTAATTCTTACATCTCCGTTAAAAGCTCTCACTTGGAAGAAAAATCGTAGTAAACTTAACACACTTAACTTGTTTTGAGTTTTTTGTTTTCATTTCAGGATTTTTAACATTGAGTGCATTATAGTTTTTATGTTTCAATTTTATGATTTCTATTTGAGTTGTTTATTTTGTATTTACTATGACAAGTATAATTTTTATTGAATTAATCTAATGTAATACTAATTGATTTGAGTCAAAAATAACTTGTATAAATAAATACATTATACATGTTTATTCAGGTTAAAAATTTTGACCTAAATGAAATGATATAGGATCCCTTTGACATGAGCGTCGTCTCAAATGCTTGACGCATCATTGATCAAATTTTGAACTAAATATGCTAAAATGAACGAAATTTGTCAAATCGATTTTCCTAAAATTGTTATTAATGATAGATTTGTTATTGGGTTTATACACAATAAGATCAAAATAAGAGTAAAGTTCACTACACACAAATCGATTAGGTTCCATACTAAATTCAATTGGTATTAAAATTAGTAGCCTATTAAGAATATATGTTAATTATCCTCTAACTAGTTTTTCAATGTGGGATCACATGTATTTTATTTTTCAACAATTAAATGACAATGAGATAAACACCCCCATTTTAAGAATCCTACTATATTATAATTTTGCTGCGAAATGACAAATGACAGTCTAACAACTGTATGCCAAATGCAGTAAAATCATTTGTCATTTAAATATAAATGGTAACATGCATATAATCTAAATACAGTAAAATTATTTACTATTTGACTTTAATAAAATCATTGCAATAAGAGTACCTTACTCTTCTGAAAATATTATGCAGTATTAAAAAAAATAAAATTTGAAAGTTTTCCTTTAATACAAAAATACAATGGGATTGTTAGGAAAATTATAAAAATAGTTATAGTATATCATCATCTTCGTACCCAGTGTATCCCGCTCATAGAAAAAAATAAAATTTGAAAGTTTTCCTTTAATACAAAAATACAATGGGATTGTTAGGAAAATTATAAAAATAGTTATAGTATATCATCATCTTCGTACCCAGTGTATCCCGCTCATAGAAAACTATGACCAGGGTCTGGGTAGGGAAGAACACCGGCAACTCCTACCCATACAGGAGAGTGCAATCAAAGAGTCCCCTGACTCGAGAAAGGCCTTCCAGGAGAGAGAAACCTGCAACTTACAAATGAGTTAAATAAAATACATACAAATAGCCTAAACAAGATAAAAGTGAAGAAGAAGGAAAACAGCGAAAAATAAAGGCAATGAACAAAAACAAACAAAGGGCGAAAAGTATGGGTTTAGTAATCTGGGACGTGGATAAGGCGCCGCCACCTGCCCCTATCCCTGGTCAGGTTCTCGGAGAGGTGGAGCTCATGCATGTCACTTTTAATCTGCTCCTCCCACGTTCTCCTCGGTCTACCTCGACTTCTCTTGCCCTATACTATGATGCATTCGATTCTTCTTACTGGGGCGTCATGTATCCTTCTCTGCACATGCCCAAACTATCTCAACCTATTTTCTCGCATCTTTGCGGAGATCGGTGCAACCCTTAAGTTCTCCCTGAACTCCTGGTTTTTTATCCTATCCATCATGGTATTACCACACATCCACCTTAGCATACGCATCTCTGTTACTTCCATCCTCTGTTCGAAAACCTTCTTTATGGGCCAACATTCTGTTCCATATAGCAACGCCGGTCTAATTGCAACGCGGTAAAATTTACCTTTTAATCTCCTTGGGAACTTTTTATCACAAAGCACCCCGGATGTTGCTTGCACTTAAGTTAACCCGCTTGGATACGATTAGTAACGTCTCCATCAATCTCCCCGTTACTCTGCATCACTGCTCCCAAATATTTGAACTTGGACGTACGTGACACAACTTCTCCCCCTATGGTCACCTCTGGCTCCTCTATCCGTTCCATCCCACTGAAATTACATCGCAAGTATTCGGTCTTCGTACGGCTTATGCGTAACCCCTTGCCCTCCAAGGCTTCCCTCCACTCTTCCAATTTACTATTAGCCTCCTCTTTGGTTTCTGCGGCCAAAACTATATCATCGGCGAAAACATGGACCATGGTACGGTTTTCCAGATGGATTTAGAGATTTCTTCCATAATGACTGTAAAAATGAATGGACTTAGTGCTGATCCCTGATGTAGTCCCACTTTAATTGGGAAAGACTCTGTCATACCCATCGGTGTATGTATGTTAGTCACAACTCTGTCATACATGTCCTGTATTACCTCAATATACCTTCGAGAAATACCTCCGTTCTTGAGGCTATCCCAAACGATGGTTCGTGGTATGCTATCGTACGCTTTCTCCAGATCAATGAACACCAGATGTAAATCCTTCTTCCGCTCCTTATACTTTTCCATCAGTCTCCTTAAAATATGGATCGCTTCGGTGGTTGATCTTCTCGGCATGAATCCGAATTGGTTCTCTCTAATAATCGTCTCTCATCTTATTCTATTCTCGATCACCCTTTCCCTAAGTTTCATTGTGTGACTTAGAAGTTTGATCCCTCTATAGTTCCCGCATATTTGTGCATAACCCTTGTTTTTAAACAATGAGATAAGTGTGTTGACCCAACATTCTTCTGGCATCTTACTGGACCTTAAGATGACATTAAAGAGGTTAGTAAGCCATTGAATTTCCTCCTCTCCTAGACCCTTCCACACCTCAATCGGGATGTTATCAGGCCCAATTGCCTTTGATCTCCCCGTTTTATTGAGCGCTCCTTTTACTTCAACCGAGGTAATATCAATAATTGACTCATGATTCTGTGTTCTTTGGGAGTCTAAAATTTGTTGAATTTCCTCCTTTAGACCCTTTGTGTCATTGAGCAATTGGGAAAAATATTGATGTCATCTCATCTTGATGTCCTCTTGTCTAAGGAGTACTCGTCCACCTTCATCCTTAATAAACTTCACTTTCTCTAAGTCCTTCTTTTGCTTAGACCTCGCTTTTGCCAACTTATAGATAAACTTCTCCCCTCTTTAGTCTCAAGATTTTGATAAAAGGTTTCAAACGCACGATCCTTTGCCTCTGCTATTGCTTTCTTTGCCGACCACTTTGCTTCTTTATACCTCTCCTTCATATGTGTTCTGTCCTCCTCCGTGCAAGCCATGAGCTCCTTGAATCTTCTGTTTTTGTCCGTTATGTTGTTTTGCACTTCTTCGTTCCACCACCACGACTCTTTGTACAGAATAATTAGATTGCTTCTTTAATCTAACTATATTATATTAAATTATTATAATTTCATACTGAAAATAGGCAAAGTTTTTTTATTATTACTTATTACTCTTTAATTTAATCTTTTTTTGAGCCATTATATTATGAATATGTTATTAAATTTAATTTTTGATACTTTAATTTTATAATAATAATATGAAATTGCTCAATTATTTAAAATTTACGTTTAAAAAAATTCATTCTACAAAGTCCGTGCAATGCACAAGGTTTATACTAGTTTTACTATATTTTTCCTTTAGGTTGTTTCATTGAGTTCCATAATTTTTATTTTTGGTCATTATCCACATTATGTCCTTTTAATTTGGGTTTGTTTCATAGATTTGCATAATTTCTATTTTTGGCAATTATTTACACTCGTTTAATTTTTTATCTACATATTCAACTTATCTTTATATGTTATTTACATATTTTCTCCAATTCTTATAAATGACATTTGTTACACCTTTTGAAAAAGTGAGATATATGTGTGGAGAGGATTAAAAGATAAGTTTATCGTGTAGATAATAATTTAACAAAATAGTATGAGTTATAGTTAAAAATGGAAATGACAACACAATTCATAGATAAACCAAAAATAAAAATATTCTTAACTTTATGCGTTAGAGAGAGTAGAGTATATGAGTGACTTTATGTGTAAATGCTCCTATATTATCAACAAGAACATCCTAATCAATAACCGTAAATCACCACGAAAACAAAACACTTAATCATAAATAAATAAAAAAATTAAAAAGATAAAACAAAATACCAATTAAAATATCTCCCATATAATGATTTATCACTTTTCCTAATAAAATTATTTTGAGTTATGACCTTTTATTCTACTTTTGGAATAGACAAGCCTAGACTCAAAGACTGAACTAAAAAGATAGACAATAGAGAAGAAAAACAAAAGCAGTGATATAACATACATCAATCAAAGACTGAACTTTATCACTGATGCGAAAAAAACATCTGCCCTTCTATGGAAATATGCCTTGTTCCTAGGCTATCCATAGGAACATCAATTACCGATATTTGATTTTGGAAGTACACCATTGTAGTCTATTGTTATGTAGCTCCCTTCTATGGAGGCCCTATTTATTTTTACGATTTTTTTTAAATGGGGCCTTTTATTATATTAAAGGATAAAAAAATTTCCACTTCAAGAAAAATAACTCAAGACAAAATATATTGTAAAATTATATTACATTAAAATAAAAAAGATTTACAAACAAAATCACTTAAAAAGTGTTTCTCGAAATCGAGCCTGAATAGCACCATTTAATATTTGAGACCCCTTATTTCGAGGGGTCCTAGGCGGTCGGCTACCTAGGATGCCCCAAGAACCGCCCCTGAATTTAGAAAATGGGTCTGGGTAATCCAAACAAGGAGGAGAAGAAGTAATCCACTCATAAACCCAAAGAAGGTTCACTACTAAAACCAATTGGTAATAGTAGGAGTTGCTCCTATTATTACCAATTAGTTTTAGTAGTGAACCTTCTTTGGGTTTATGAGTGAACTACTTCTTCTACTCCTTGTTTGGGTTGCCTAGGCCCATTTTCTAAATCCTATCATGGTATTAGAGCCCAGTTTGTTGTTGGGCCTTTATACTGGACATTTAATCTTACCACTGGTTAAGGGGCCTTTAATTGGATGTTCATTCCCAATAGGTTTGTAATCCTTCTGGTGAGCTAAAATTCTAAGGACATTCACATGTGAGGGGGAGTATTGAAGTGCCCATATGTTACCCACATGTGAGTTGTCCCACATCGGAGAAATAGAAGAGTATGCATCAGTTTATATACTCAAGGAGTAACTCCTATTATTACCAACTAGTATAGAAACCCGTACAATGCACGGATTTTTTAATATAAATTAATAATAAAATATTAATTTTAATTAATGATTTAATTTTATAGTGTCTTTATGATATTTATGATTCTCCATTCAAATATAATTAATATTATAATAATTACATAACTAAGCATTAGATATGATTACTTATGTGAATCATACATACATAAATTCTGCAAAAATCTATAAGAAAACAAAAGTAATATTATATTTTGTAAATATTTTATTTCCTAATTTGAGCATATAAATCAGTTATCAATATTTCCACTGATTTCTGTCAATTTTCTGAAATTACCTGTTCTGAATAGCTTAAAGATATAACTGAAATGATTCATAATGTTTCTAATTATTTTTGTCAATTGATTAAAGTATATCTAATTAATTTTTAATATCAGACATTTGCAAGCAAAATGATTATTTGCAAAAATGTTTCAATTAATCAATCAGTGATATTCTTTAAATATTTTATTTCCTAATTTGAGCATGTAAATGAGTTCTCAATATTTCCACTGATTTTTGTCAATTTTATGAAATTACTTGTTCTGAATAGCTTAAAAATAAAACTGAAATCATTCATAATGATTCAAATTATTTTAGTCAATAGATTAAAGTATATTATTAGTGAAAATAATTTAAACAAAAAATCAGTATATTTAATAGGTCAGAAATATCACTTAAATAATTCTTAATATTTACAATTATTATAGAAAATTAATTTGGATTAGAAATCTTATCATCTCGATGCAAGAACAATAAATCGAGTTGATATTGACAACTTAATGATTAGTTGAAATAATTTAGGCACAAAATTGTACTAATTTTTGCAACTAAATCAGTCAATAATTCCTGCAATTAAATCAGTATATTTTCAATGATTTTTGTCAATTTAAAGATTAGTTAAAATAATTTAGGCACAAAATTGTACTAATTTTTGCAACTAAATCAATCAATAATTCCTTGCAACTAAATCAGTCAATCATTCTTTCCCTTTTCCAATGATTTCAGTCAATAAATCAGTCATCTATTTTTCAGAACAATAAATCGAGTTGATATTGACAACTTAAAGATTAGTTGAAATAATTTAGGCACAAAATTGTACTAAATTCTGCAACTAAATCAGTCAATAATTCCTGCAATTAATTCAGTATATTTTCAATGATTTCAGTCAATTTAAAGATTAGTTAAAATAATTTAGGCACAAAATTGTACTAATTTCTGTAACTAAATCAATTAATAATTCCTTGCAACTAAATCAATCAATAATTCTTTCCCTTTTCCAATGATTTCAGTCAATAATTTCATTCAATAAATCGGTCATCTAATAGACATGTGGCTTTTCACAACACTTTTAATATATGTTATGATTGGTTTTAGTAGTGAACCTTTTTTGGGTTTATGAGTGAAATACTTCTTCTCCTCCTTGTTTGGGTTGCCTATGCCCATTTTCTAAATTCTATCAGGTTATAACGTATAAAAATTTACCAGAACAATTAAAGATTATTCTCTCCGCTCCATTGAATTTGCATTATATTCTATTTTATTCTTTCCCACTTAATTTGTATCATTTCTATTTATAAACAATGACTCATTCTTTTCTTTTAATCGCATCCATACATTTTAACCCCTTTTAATTTCGTCCACTCTCTTTAATTATTACCACTTTATTAAAACTAACTCATTTTCTATTTGATGCAAATTAAAAAGGACAGATGAATAGTGTTGTTTTCGTCTACTAGTATGAGTTGTCTTATATAGATTGAGGTTTATCAAACATATACAAATTGCAAATGAGTGGATTTCTTTTTATAAAAGTCATTTGTTAGTTGCCTTTTTATTTTGAGTCCTACAATTAATATGTTGGGCACAGGAAATTGATGCAACAAATGCTAATATTAAGAATTCAAGAGAGGGTTTAAGGAGCAGCGGCCTGTGCTTGGTTCCGGTGGAATGCGTCATTAACGTTGCCGATGGAAATGGCGCTGATTTCTGGTCATCTGTTACGATAAGCTCGTTAAGGCCATGAAACCTTTGTTTTTTTTTTTTAAAGGAATCGTTCTTTTTGGCTAGAAGTACAGTCAGTAACTGTAATGTTTTGTGCATCTAATTAGAAGTAATTAAAGAAGATATGTAAATTTTGTGTAGCACATACATTGTCATTAAAGTAGAAAGTATCTTCTTTTGTCTAATGAAAGATCCTAGGCATAGTTAGGTCGTATTGATTTTGGAAGAAGTTATAAAAAATGTTATGTACCTCATTTTGGCTGTGAAAAGTATAACGTATTCTCCTACTCTATTCACAATTCTAGGAGCATTACATATATTGGTGAGTTGAGAATCATCCATTAATTTACTTGTTAGAAATTAATACTTCTACCTAACTCAATCGACATTTCTTTTGACATTCATGTAAGACTTGAAACCTGAAGATTTACAAGAATCGAAAAGTAATAGTTAAGTAAAATAAAGTTTTAAGCTCAATTTCCTGCATTACATGCATTTCAACGGTTCGTAGTGAAAAGATTAGAGCGGAAGAAAAATTAAGGTTAAAGTTTCAATACAATTTGTATTAAATGTGAAGTGAGTACTTATACAATATTAAGTATACTAAAAAGGAAATAAGGAAAGCTATATACATCATCATCATATCTAATGTATCCCGCTCATAGAAAATTATGATTAGGGTCTGGGGAGGGAAGAACGACGACAACTCATACCCATAAAGGAGATTGCGATCAAAGAGTCCCCCGACTCGAGAATGACCTTCCAAGAGAGAGATGAAGAGTGGCCATAGAAGATTCAGTGAGGTTGGCTATCTGTTTGGTGAGGGCTTTGATGGTCTCAAAATCAGCTATGTTGGCCTGGGCTACCGGACCTCTCTCATTACTCCAAGAGTGGCCATTTTTAACCATGGTCTCGAAAAGTTTTAAGAGATCCTCTGGGATCTTTGAATCCATATCACCGCCACACGCGACGTTAATTGAAGATTTATGTTCATCGAATAGTCCCCCATAAAAGGACTGAGTAAGTAGCCAGTTGGGTGTCTCATGATGGGGACAACTAAGCTGAAGGTCTTTAAACCTCTCCCATGCCTCGTAAAAGGATTCAAAAGGCTGCTGCTTGAAGGTCTGCAGCTGGGTCCGGATTTGCGAGGTTTTCCTAGGAGGGTAGAACTTAGCTAAAAAGCCATTGGCTAGACTCTCCCAGGTCCTATATATGCCAGTCGGTTCGGACTTTAGCCAGGACTTGGCTTTATCCTTCAGACTGAAGGGGAAAAGCCGCATCCTCACCGCCTCCATAGATAAATCTTTGGCGGTGATTGTGTCACATCTTTCTATGAAGTCTGCTAAATGGTCGTGCGGGCTCTCACTAGAGTGACCTCCAAATTGATTCCTTTCAATCATTTGGATGAGTGGGGTTTAAGTTCGAGGTTTTCGGTCCCAAAATCAGGTTTTATAATGCAAGGTATAGAGGTTTGGGTAAGCGTAGGCGCACCCATTTGGCCAAAGGATCGGTTAGCGTTGTTGGCCATGTCTTCTTGTTGTCTCCTATGTCTCCTAAGTCATTCAGCGTTTCGTCTACGGGCAGTGGCCTCAATCTCTGGGTCGAAACGCTCTAGAGATCGAGCTCGCCTGGGCATTCAGAAACAAAGGGCCAAAGGTTTGGGACAACAAGCAAATGTCTAAGTAAATCACTAAACAAAACAAAAAGAATTATGGTCGCCTCCCCGGCAACGGCGCCAAAAACTTGATGAGCAAATTTTAATTAACCGCAAGTGCATGGTGTACGCGTAGTGCGGGTCGAACACAAGGAGGCTATATAATTCTAGATTGTTTGTTTTATGATAACCAAGACAAAGGAAAAACAATAAATGGGTTTTGTATCTAATCCTAGGGTGCAAGAAATTAAAACAAGTATTAAAAGGGTGGTGTTAAAGCAAGATATGATAACACTAGGGCGTCGGGCATCACCTAATTCTAACATGGAATTCAACTACTCTCATGATTGTATGGAATCAAGCCGTTAACATAATCGAACGCGATCTAATTAATCTCAAGCTTTCGCTTTATTGACTAATATCAATTTAAAGCCAACTAGTATAAATCCTCAAACTTCCGTTATATTGGTTAATACTAGAAGGAATTTAACTTAAATATATCTCAATCCTAAATTAATCCTAATCTCAAACTTCCGTTTTATTGAAAAGGTTAATAAAGATATTTAAATCAAGATTCATTAAGCATAAGTTCAGTCATAGGCTCAATTCACACACAATCAATCAATAAAATATCAAACTATGCTTCGAATTAGGGATTTTACCCTAACCCTAGATAAGAAAACTACTCACTATGCATATTAATGGAAAACATATAGATAAGAAAACTTACAAATCTGGAAGATAAGATAAACTAGATATAAGAAATCCAAATGTCGTAATAAATTCTTCAAAGAAAGCTTAGGGAATCCAAAAGTACGGTGCGGGAATTAAAATTACAATAATGAAAGTGCGGGAATTGAAATTACAATAATGAAAGTGCAAGAACATTGAAATTACAATAATGAAAGTGCAAGGAAATTGAAAGAAAACTAAAAGGAAATGCAGAAATAAAAATGGTCTAAGACAGAGAAATAAAATAGTAACCGCCATTATATATAATGGCTCCAAAAATTCTCAGAAGAAACCGCCAGATCTGGAGAAAAAACCGTCAAGCGATGAGCGTCTCTTAATATGCGACGACTCGTCGCATACTTTCTGCCTCCACAATGATTGCTTCAACGATTGAGCGACGATTGTCGCTTATAGGGCGACGACTCGTCGCATAGTTACTGGAACATTGATGGATGTTGCAATGCGGAGCGACGATCGTCACATTTTGAGTGACGACTCGTCGCATAGTTACTGGAAGTCTGGTAATGAAGTAATCAAATGGCGACGATCGTCACATGTTGAGTGACGAGTCGTCGCCTAGTCTCTGGAAGAAATCTTTGAACTGCTGATTAATGCGACGAGCATCACATGGGTGTGACCACTCGTCGCTCACCCTCTGGTCTGCTCATAACTTAGTTTCTTCGCTGCTTTTCTTCTTGCATGAAATCGTCTTGGCATGGTTCTTCACTTTAATAAGGGGTCTTAGGCCATTTCTCCAAGCCTTCACCCTCTTATTACTCCAAAGTCCTAATGAAATCTCCAATTTTGACTCGAAATCATATAAAATATAACGATGAGCTCTTTGAGCCAAAATTATAATAAAACACTAGAAATACTACCTAAAATCCATCAAAACGACTAAAAAGGAGCATAAAATGTCACGGATAAGTGCAAATAATTGCACTTATCAGCCGGCCTTATTGCAACGCGGTAAAATTTACCTTTAAATTTCCTTGGGAACTTTTTATCAGAGAACACCCCGGTAGCTACTCGCCACTTAAGCCAACCCGCATGTATATGATTAGTAGCATCTCCATCTATGTCCCCGTTACTCTGAACCACTAATCCCAAATATTTGAACTTGGACGTACGTGCAACAACTTTTCCCCCTATGGTCACCTCTGGCTCCCCTATCGATTCTATCCCACTGAAATTACATCGCAAGTATTCGGTCTACGTACGACATATGCGTAACCCCTTACCCTCCAAGGCTTCCCTCCACTCTTCCAATTTACTATTAGCCTCCTCTTTGGTTTTTGCGGCCAAAACTATATCATCGCCAAAAAGCATGAACTATGGTACGGTTTCCCAGATGGATTTAGAGATTTCTTCCATAATGACCGTAAAAATAAAAGGACATAGTGCTGATCCCTAATGTAGTCCCACTTTAATTAGTAAAGACTCTGTCTACCCACCAGTATATGTATGTTAGTCGACACTCTAAAGCTACATACACAAGGTTATAAAAAATATTCCGTAAATCATATTTATTGTACTACATTCTTACACTTTCCCTCAAGTTATGTGTTCAGGTCACCGGTACCGAACTTGAATAATGTTTGCTCCAATGCTTCAAATGTGACTGCCTTTGTAAGAATATCAACTAATTGATCTTTCGATCTCACAAAGGGAAGACTGGTGATACCCTTCTCTAATATTTTCTTTATGAAGTGTGTCGATCTTAACGTGCTTGTTGCGATCATGTTGAACTGGATTTTCAGAAATACTGATAGCAGCTTTATTGTCACAATACAATTTACAAGTCATCCTCTGTGGAAAGTCTAATTCACTGAGGAGTTTCTTCAACCACATGATCTCAGTTATTCCTTTGGCAATGCCAGGAAACTCTGCCTTTGCACTATACAAAGCGACACCATTTTGTTTCTTGTTTTTCCATGTAACGAGATTCCCTCCTACCAAAGTAAAGTTTCTTGAAGTTAATCTCCTATCATCTTGGTCTCCTGCCCAGTCTGCATCAATATAGGCTAGAAGGTCTAAGTGATCATTCTTCTTGAATAGAACGCACGCCTCTACTACTGGTGCCCTTCAGATACCCTAGGATTCTCATTACTGCAATCATGTGGTGTATTTGTGGTTGATGCATGAATCAACTCACTACCCCTACTACATAAGCAATATATGGCCGTGTGTGAGATAAGTAGATCCATTTGCCAACCATTCTCTAATATTGTTCTCTGTCTTCCAACCTTTCTCCTTCAATCATCTGAAGGCCGTGATTGGCTACAATGAAAGTTTCTGTAGGTTTATGTTCACACAATTTTATCTCAACATGTGAGTTACCGCAAGTGTACGGTGTTGTAGCACATACGGGTCGAACACAAGGAGTGGAATGCGAGACTTAGGACTAGGGATGGGCATGGGTCTTGGACCCTAAGGATCTAGACCCGATCCGACCCTAATTTTAAGGGTCTGGGTCTACCTGTTTTTGGACCCTATGGATCCGGGTCGAATCTGGATCCATGACCTTAGGGTCCGAATCCGGGTCTGAGTCTACATGTTTGAGACCCAGATTCGACCCATAAACCCATTTACATCTTTTTCAAAAAAATTATATATTAGTTATGATGTGTATTTAATTATTTGATTTGAAATTTTGTTCTATTTCTAAACATTACATGATTTTGAACTTTCTCGGATAATGTAATTTAAAATGTGATCATTGCATCAATACTTGAAAAAGTAAAGGCCTGATAAACATTTCGCTATAAGAACTTGAATGTTGGAAAACTTCATAAATTTATTCGCTCAATAAGTATTAAGTATTAGAAGATCCTCGTTAGTCGAAAATGTTTAAATAGTTTTATGCGAATGATCGAAATTGTACTTCAGAATATATTTTTTAAAAAATATTCAGGAAAAAAATAATATTGTTTTGGACCCAGATCCAGACCCTAGACGCGCCAGACTCTAAGGGTCTGGGTCCAAAATTTTCAGACCCTGCGAATCTGGATCCGGGTCTGGGTCCAATAAAAAATTACACTATGTTTGGATAGAAAATTAGGAGAGAAAAGAAAGAAAAGGAAGGGGAAGGAAACGAAGGGGAAGGAAATGAAGGGAAATACTCCATTGTTTGTATAGGAAGGAAGGGAAGGGAAAAGAAAGGAATTTCATTTTCCTTCGAAATCTTTCCTCTTATAGAGAGATTTGGATGTTAACAAAATGAAGGGACTTAGTCCCTCCAACTCCCTTCCGTCCAAATCCTCTCCCTCTTTTTTTGCTACCCAAACAAGAGATTCTTCATCCCTCCAAATCCTTTCTTTTCTTTTCCGTCCATTTCCCTCAATCAAAACAAGGCCTTAGGGTCTGGATCTGGGTCTAGCTGGACTCGACCCAGATTCGACCCATGCCCATCCCTACTTAGGACCTCTTTAGGTGTTGGGATAACATATGATAGGGGTAGATGATGGTTTAAAGTATGATTGTAACGAACAAAAACAATAAAGAAAGAAAGCACTGGAGTAGGGGCTGACTTAATTATATGCAATGGACTTCATATGGCGTGTTAAGGATCTACTTCGGGTTAATTATATGCAATGGACTTCCGAGAATCTCATTCCCCCCTCTCTCGTGAGCGAGAATAAGACCCACAGGCAAAAAATATCCAACAACCCGTCAATCCTTCCCTACTCTCGTAGGCGAAAGGTAAAACTCCCGGTCTATGGGGTGAGTGCAAGGTCCAACTCTCGTTGATCCCTTGCCCTCAACTCCAATCATTGAGAGGAGGTCGAATCTCACAGAAACCCAACTCTCGTTAGTGTTTGGAGGGTGATTCGAATGACCTCAACATAATAAACAGAGTAACCCACTTCTCGGGTTCACAATCAATCCAACATCAACCATTAACTACCAAATCAGCCCATATGCAAAGGTTGGGTCAACCCCCAACCCTAAAAGACTACTTACTACTCATACTATCAATAACAATAATAACAAATACGAACATGATGATTAAGCTACTGAAATTAAGCAAAAACATAGTATAACTCAACAATGGTGAACATCACAAACCATTATGAAATTGCAAACTAACAAAGGAAAAATGTAATTAAAGCAAAAACAATTATACCTACAAAGTTTGGAAGTGATTGGTAATTAAATATATAAAAACCAGAAATTGCAATAGCTTGAACTTTCATCAACAATGGAGATTGAAATAAATATAAACCCAAACATAGTGAGACAATATAGAAGATACTTGAAGGAATAAAAAAAGGGACAATAACCTTGATTACAAATTAATTGAAATACTAAAATATTAAATCTAGGGTTCTTAACACTAATGAAAAACAAAATAGAAAGCTAGAAACAAAAATAATCTACAATAGGTTAAGCTAAAACTATTCTAGGGCTCTTTCTTTTTGCTATTACATCAACCCTTATATATAGGAAAACACCCCTCATGACCTAAGACCTCCATTAAAAAGAAACATTATACCCTTTAGAAGGCCGTCCAAATCATAATTGGGCCCTAGGGAAATGTGCACTTGAAATGGAGAAGCCAAATGTTCCACTCGAGAAGTGATCGATCGATCGATCTAAAGAGATCGACCGATCGATCTAAAGAGATCGACCGATCGATCTCAGCTGCTGGTCATCACAGATGCATTGAGGTCTCTCGAAAAAGGATCGATCGATCGATCTAAAGAGATCGACCGATCAATCTCAACTATTTTGACCATGAATCTTCTGGAGTTGAAATGAATAGGATCCATCGATCGATCTAAAGAGATCGATCAATCGATCTCATGCTGCTGTCACATACTACTTCTGGAAATGCTGCCAAATGAGATCGATTGTTCGATCTAAAGTGATTGGCCGACCGATCTCATCAAAATCTCCCAAAATGCTCAAGTCAAGGTCCTCTTGCCTCCTTGCCTTCAAATGAGTGCTTAAGACTATCTCATATCCTCGGTTTAGCTCCATTCCCTCTTCAAAACCTTCGCGGGATTAGGGGCGCATCGTCCCTAACTTGCTTTTTCTCGAGAAAAAGGTGATCAATCCGGCAAAAATGAGCAAAACACAATATACCCTACACAAGGGCGATTAAATCCAATAAAACTAATAAGAAAGAAAAAAAACCGTATGAGAATGTAAACTAAATAAGCATAAAACAAGGGTAAAATGGAGAGTTATCAGTTTACAATCAAGCATACTTGTTGCCAATAGATCAAGAATGTACTTACTCTGGCTAATGAATATTCCTTGCTTTGACCTCAAGACCTCAATGCCAAGCAAGTACTTTAGTTTTCCTAGGTCTTTCATTTCAAATTCCCGTGATAGTTGCTCCTTGAGGACACCAATTTCTTCTTTGTCATCTCCAATGATGATCATATCATCCACATAGATGACCAGACACGTGATATATATGATCATTTTGTTTAGAAACAGAGTATGGTATGAGTTACTTTTTTTGAAGCCGAACTTTGTCATTGCTGAAGTGAATCTTCCCAACCACGCGCTCTTAGTGACTGTTTTAGACCATACAAAGCTTTGTTCAACTTACACCCTTCCCCTAGATTGTAGTCACTAGAGAAACTCGTATGAGCCTTCATTTATACATCTTCCTCAATTTTTCCATGTAAGAAAGAGTTCATCACCTCAAACTGGTGTAGATGTCAATCTTTATTTACAGCAATCGAGAAAAGAACTCGGACTGTATCAATTTTGGTTACTGGAGAGAAAGCCTCAGAGTAATCCACCCATAAGTCTGAGTATATCCTTGTGCTTCCAATCTAGCTATATACCTATCAACAGTATCATCATCTAGAAACTTCTTTTCATCCTTTTGATCATTGTTTTGCTAGCAAGCAACATTGAGCTTCTTTTGCTAGGAAGTCTAATAGCAAGAAGGAAAAATAGATCTTCTGCATTCTAATGTTTGTGGTCGAATTGAATCTAAAGTAAATTAACATGCACAAGAATGGCGTAAATATGTTGACAAAGATTGTTCCCGTAAGCAAGTTTGAGCTTTATAGAAAACTTGTTGTGCTGAGCTTCAAGTGATCATTGAAGCATTGACGCTATTCTCCTTAATGGGGCTAGAGGGGGAGATTGTTGGATGTCCAACCCATTTGTAGGGTTATAATACTTTCGAGTTACTAAATATTTGGGCCTACCTATTATAACTCGATTACCTTCTCTTACAAGCTTTAGGGGGTTAATTTGAGTATTTCGTCATTGTCAAGAGGTAAAACAATTGAGAGGGGCAAAAAAACTAGAAAGAGTGTGAGAGAACATGGGATGATTTCAAAAAAACATCAGCATGCATAGTTTTCAAGAACATTTTAATGGAGGGGCAATCATGGTATGTTTTGGCTCATTTTTTAGTATGTTGTAGGGGACACATGAGGCTTCAATTAGAATAGTGGTGAACAGATTTTGTGGTCCAGTGTGTCGTAAGTTATGCAAGAACAGTGAGTGTACTGAATTTGGGTGAAATTCTCTTTACTTTTCTTCTCTTATTGATGCTTGATAGTGGGTAGTCCACTTTGTTGTTTACTATTGGTGGTTGCACTCTCATTTTATCATAATCAGAGTGACGTGAGTGGATTCCCTTGATTAGTCTTGTGGCTTTTATTCTTCACATTGAAAGGGTTTTTCCACGTAAAAATCCTTATATGGTGTAATAACTCTTTGTACCCAGCATATATAAAGTGGATAAACATGTGAAAAAAGTCTTAACATTATCGAATTATTCAACATTTTCGCCCACTTGGCCCTATCCCTAAATGGGTTTTCTTTTTTTCCGTAAAATGGCCCCCCCATATGCAGAGGCATCCAGCCATCCCCATTAGAAAAAAGGAATCTAGCCTACCGGTCCACCCTCAATCATTTTTAGTTTTGCTACTTCAACTAAGCAACTTGCTGCCTCGGAACACAAAGTTGGGACTTTAGACTTAAACGATTTATTTTTGTATAAATACCCATATAACATTGTCGTAAATTCAAATCAGAAGTTCAAAATAATGAAGATGTCTCGGGTATTTATCTTAAGCTCTATCTTACTAATAATAGGCACCACCCAGACCCAAGCAGCCGAAATTATCACCTACACTGTCACTAATGCTGCATCAGACACCCCTGGTGGTGCTCGGTTCAAGAAAGAAATCGGGGCATCGTATGCCCGCCATACTCTGTCTTCGGCCACTGCCTTTGTTTGGAAAACTTTGCACTTAAATGACCCAGCTGATCGTGACAACACTATTCACAAGATATTTTTACCCAACATTTCAACCCTTTTTTTATTGCCAGAATTGAGCAATGCAAAATTATAAATGTACCCAAAATATCATACAATGAGCCTTTTTCTGATGGTAGTCGTAACTTGGAAAAATCTCACGTGTGAGTCTACATCGAACAATTTAAAGAGGTTAATTGGTAGAAAATTATAATGCGGAAATAAAGATTGATTTGAGTTTTGAATACTTAGTTTGTATTGAATAATAATTAGAGATATCATACCTCTATTTATAGATGAGATTAGGACTAAAAATAAGCAAACAAAATATTAACCAAAACATAAATAATAGGAAACAAAATAACCTTAATTTTCTTAACTTCCTAATAACATAATATTCTAAAATAATAATATCTTTATTTTATTCTACTTTTTTAACATGTATGTTTGATGGGCTACTTCTCCTATTACCAATTGGTTTTACGATAAAATGTTATCGATTTTACGTGCAACCAACTCTTCTCTTGTGTGAGTATTATATGTAAGCCCAAATTTATGATTAACCTCGTTAGTGTTTTGTGGCAGGTGAACCTAAAAGTGGAGACGGACATGTCGGGAATATCGGATGAAAGTAACAACCAAATAACGTTAAGCGCAGAGTACATTGAAAATTACAAAGGCAACGTGAAAGTGGAAATAACAGGCATTCTATACCATGAGACTGCTCATGTGTGGCAGTGGACTGGGAATGGAGAAGCACCTGGTGGTTTAATTGAAGGTATTGCAGATTATGTGAGACTTAAGGCTGGTTATCCTGCTTCCAATTGGGGTAAGAAAGGTCATGGTGATGCTTGGGACGATGGTTTTGATGTTACGGCTCGATTTTTAGACTATTGTAACTCTTTAAAAAATGGATTTGTTGCTGAGCTTAATAAGAAAATAAGGTATGATTATAATGATTCGTATTTTAATGATTTGTTGGGTAAGTCTGTTGATAAACTGTGGAGCGACTACAAGGCCAAGTATAAGCATTAAGCATGCATGGTTGATCATAATTGTTACTTCTAGGTTGTCATAAATAAGTTCTTATGAGGAAAGAATGATGTATTTTTAAAAGTTGTACTTCTATATGTGAGTTATTGGTTAGTAATTTGTTATAATCAAGATTTATAGTATATTTGGACTAATATTATAACTATAATTTGCCAAATAATGTTGAACAATATAGATAGATTATCATATAATCTTCCTAACTGTATAGTACTACCTCCTATTCGGCTTAAATGGGATAATTTTTTTTTGGCGCTATTCACTCATCACTTTTAATTTGTATTTTACTCTTAATCTATAAGTTAAAACATAGTCATGTGGGATCTTGTTTGATTCGTCTCAATACAAGGATTATTAATATCAAATTTCTATAATTTTTAATCAAGAATAATTTGAGATATTAAAGGTTAAAATGTTGCCTCGACAGATGTGAAAAACTAAATGGAACATTTAGGCTGAATAGGAGGGAGTATTATATATCTCGAATTAGTATTTTTGAAAAGTTGATCGTCCGGCTTAAATAATACTCCTAGAAGATATGTATTGTTCAAAATACCATTATGACTAGAGCTGTTCAAAAGTGACCCGACCCGAAAACTCGAACCGAAACCGAAAGTAAATCGACCCGAAAATGTGTTCCTTTTTTAGGTTTATTGAACCGAAAAGACCCGAACCGATGTTGTACCCGAACCGGTCGACAACCGAAAATGGAAAAGTTGAACCCGAACTGTAACCGATTTTTGTAACCGAGATTACCCGAACCTAAAAAGACCGACCCGAGTCATACCCGACGCGAATCATGCTCGAAACCGAACTCGATCCGGCTAAAACCGACTTAACCCGAACAAATTTTTGATCGAATTACTTTAAACCTGAACCAACTTTTAACATAGAAGTATTATATACTTATATTCAATGATCTTATTAGTTAATCTAATAAAGTTATAGATATTTTAATAAATTAAGTTTTATAAATACATGATTTCATATATTTAGAGTTAATAATCAATGGTCAATGTTTATTTAACTAATTTTCATCGTATTAGATGAAAATTGATAGAACTTTAAATTTTTAATTTCCGGTCAAACAAGTAAAAGTAACAAAGTAATAATGATCACTAATAGATTTGCATTTTAACTATTTTTCTTTAAGTAAAGGGAATCTTGTCATCAATTAAAAATTGACTAACAACTTAATTTGATATTGAATCGACCGTAATTAGTAATACGTAGCCGAATTCCGTTTTAAAAAAACCCGAACCCGATCTGTACCCAACAAAACCGAACCAATTATTAATCGATGACAACCCGACACTGATTAACACTCGACCCGAACTCCAATCGACACCGAACCGATGTTAACTCGATAGCTCGAATAACCGATCTCCAACCGAACCGTGACTAACCGATCCAACCCGAATGTGACCCGTCGTAACAAGCAACCGAAAAATAACTGATCTGAAATACAACTGAACTGAATGACACCCGTCCGAAACCGACCCGATCACCCGAATGAACACCTCTAATTATCACCTCTAATTATGACATATATGTTGGTGGAAGAAATAACGGATTAATACCATTAAATAGTGAAGCGTTAATATTCCACTAGCAAGTAACGAAAATAAGGACAAATGATAACGGTAGTGGACAATTATGGTTCACTCCGGAAAAATGCATACATTGAAGCAACCAAAGGATATATATAAATATATATGAAAAATTACCTAGAATAATCTAAATTTTTTATAATTTTCCTACAATAATCGCACATATTGATTAATCATGAATAATCCCAATTTTAAAGGGCATTTGCCTAGAGTAAATTTGGGTAACCCGATGACCTACTCTAGTTGGTAATTCACGAAAAAAATAAATTGAATATTAATTTAAAATTAGAGAAAATTTTTGAAAATTTACATGAATGATTCTAAATAATAAAAAAATTATTAATTTTTTATGAATATTTTTTTAACATTTTTTTTTGACATTTTATTTTAATTTATCTTTTTTCAAAAAATTAAAACTTGTTATATCAAGTCATCCGGTTGCCAAGACCCACCGGTAACTCAAATATACTCTTGCTATCAATGAGAACAATGGGGTTTGCAAGACCCACTGGTAACTAAAATATACTTTTGCTATCAATGAGAATCATAGAGTTTGAAAGACCGACCGGTAACTCAAATATACTCTTGCTATTAATGAGAACCATGGGGCTTGCAAGACCCACTCATAACTCATATTTTATGAACTTTTTATCAATAAAGTAATCATGACGATTCCAAATAAACATAGTCTAATCTTTCATTTAAAATGAGTCATTTCAACTTTAAGTGAACCTAATTCTTTCATCATTTTTCAGGGAAATATTCTCACTTACCACTAATACTTCCATTCTATATCTACATCACTCAAAATTCAAGGGTATCATTGTCAATTGCTATTCATATATAATGAACTTGCTTGTACTTTATAGTTCCAATACAATGCGTATATTTATTCGAAAAAAATGCAAAGAATAATTAATGACTTCGTGCACATACCTGTAATTGCAATTCCATGACAAAAAGTTATCATAACCACCAAATATGAGGTTATTATGCTTCTCCTATGAAATGATTACCTATGCACATTCAAAGTATGATTAATAAGTCTACTCATCCTCAAAATATCTATAGATGCCAACTTTATCGTAGCAAGAACGCCAGGGCAGTGAGAAGCACATGGATCTTCATTTCGTCAACCAGTCTCCTCTTAATGCACAATAATGCAGCAACTGTATTACAAAAGCAAAAAATATAATGAGTGTAGATTGAGCTTTTGGAGTACAAATCTAAACCAATACTTGTTCGTGTTAATAAACCATCACTTGTGGAATTAGGCTCTTTTTGGTACTCACTCATATATGGTAGTAATGGGAATGACATTTAGTGTTAATTTTGATGAAACTTGTTACATGTCATTCTCTTGGTAATAAGGTTATCATCCTTTGATGTCTCTCTAAGAAGCTTTTCTTTTTCTTCATCATTTATAACAAATGGTAAGAAGAATTAGACACCTAAAAGGCAATAAACCAATAAGCTGACAATCCAAAACTAAAATATTACATAAATATTTCATGAATGCAGTCCAAATTGAAGTACTCATGTCCCTAATGCTAGTAAGATGCACAAAATAAGATTGTCAAAATCATGATAAAAGATTATCAGAGATGAACTTAACCTACTGATCACAAGACAACAGAAATACTCCCTAAAGTGGAGATTGTGATTGTTATCTGCTTCAAATTACTTTTCAACTTTCAGACTCATCATTTTTGACATTTCTAAAATACTCCAACCAAGGGAAAAAGATAACCATGCTTTGGATAGGATCTGAGGCGGAGCACCAGCAGCCCCATAACTGCACAACAAAACAAATAATGTGATTCAAAGCTAATACATGAATTCATATTCTTAAAAATCATTGGTAGAATTGATAGCTAATATGCCTGCATCCACAACCAAAGCAGTAACCATCAACATCAATTAATATGCATGCATCCACACTGAAAACAACAAACATTGAACAAAAAATCAAGCACAAGCAAACAAAATTTAATGGCAACTTATTAAAACAGTAGCAATCCAGAAAGAAAGAGAAAGAGCAGAGAAAGAGGTGACAATAATCAAACCAAGAAGATGGCGTGTGAAGAAAAGAGAGTCGCCCATGAAACATGGAGCACACCCTTGAGCCTCCACAAAGTTAATGAAGAGAGAGAGGAGCAAGAGGTATTGTTGCAGTATGTAATTGATGATGTGGATGCCAAATCAGCTAAAACATGAATATGTGGGATGCCAAATCAGCTAAAGCAAGCACAATCATTTGTGAATAGTAAATAGTAAAGGGATGAATAGTGATAAATAGTAATATATCATAGATATGTATTTTTAATGTAGCTAGCGTTCATGCAAGTAAATTTTATGAATTCCTATTATGGAAAAATGAGTAGAAATGGTGTTTTGTGGTGTTTTGTGAAGTTATTATTATGAATGAATTTTGATGAGCTTAGAAACTTTAGAAATATATCCACATAGCTAAAAGTTAGAAAATCATTTAAATTCATTTCCTTAAAGTTATTTCATTCAAATTTTTATTTATGAAATATTAAGCAATAACATATGTTCTAATATATTAAAGGGGCTTAAATATAATCTTAATGGATAAAATATATTATAAAACAAAACTATTATGTTTATTTCAAGTTTAGACCAAAATATAACTTTTTTTGGTATTTGTTAATGAATTTTTACTAAGTGTATGATTACTTAACGATAAAACATAAAATGTCAAAAATTGAACTAATTACTAAATGAAGTTATTTCAAGCTATAATTTAATAGGACTCTTATATGGGTAGTAGTTTTAGAATTTAGTCATTTGATACGTTTAGACCCTTGTGAATTTTGAATAAAACAGTAAATCCAAAAACGATAAACTATGAAATATATACTAAGTAGACTACTTTCGACTTGAAATTATTATGATACACTCTCATATACATTAGAATTATTTGAGGACCCTTGGACAAAAAATTTCGTGGACATTTAAGGATATTAATAATTTTATGTCGGTTTATCGGTAAATTAGCCAAATAATTTAGTTAGAATCCAATTGTTCTAATTATTTAAAATACACTTATGACTTGTAATCTACGCCGGCCAACCCTCATGCACTAAACACATCAAAAAACTTTTCATTGCCTGTGAACAACGAAAACACAAAATATGAGCTATAACTCAGTGAATAGTTACTTTAACATGTCAAACAATTTATACTTGAAAACACTTGACTATAAAATATATATATTTTTATCATTTTCGAAATCCACAAAATTGTAAAGTATTTATATATTTTGTTTAAGTCAAAATCTACTCACATAATATAAAACACTTGAATTGTTACATTTAAAAAAATTACTCAAATAGTATAAAACACTTGAATTGTCGCACCTTAAAAATCTGTTCACAATATACATTTATATAATGTCACAAAAAAAACACATCCCTTTTCATGGACTCCTCCATATAGCCGATCCACCAGACATCTTAGGGAGGTAATTTGCTCTTGACAATATAAACAGGTGTCACGTTTAGGTGCAACAAGGGTTAATTTACCCTATAAAGTCCGGGGAAAAACAATTTTATTAAAATTCACAAATCACATTACCCACTATGGAACAAATTAGATATATCATACAAGTAGTTCATATCCGAATAAATCAATAGTACCATGTTTTATTTCTAAGAAGTAATTAGCAATGCTTCAAAATGTGAATAAAACATAAAATGTATTTATTTGTTTACTCAAGCATTTTACTACTAATAAAATAATATAATACTTAAGTATTATTATAATAAAAACTAGATAATCCCCGTGCGATGCACGGTTTTTTTTCATTTTGATGTGAAAAACAAATAAATCGAATAGGTCCGGCTTAATATTACATTAATTTTACTTATTTTCTAATACACATTTTATTATATTCATCAAAATTGAAATTCAAACTTTTTTATAGTTATCATTTTAATAATGATAAAGCAGTGGGTCATTGTAAATTGTATCTATAATATAATTAGCATTTTAGTGAACTTTTTTAAAAGTATAATTAAAAATAATATAATTAATTTGTAAATGAATGAATGTTTTTTTAAATAAATATAAATTAATAATGATTTGTAAATTAAAAATCAAAGATAATAATTTGTGCATCATTATTACATACTACTATTTATTACATTGTTTTTCAAATTTTAATGAAGTAGTATATATTATAGTCCCAACTATAGTTTTTAATGATTGTCAAATTAATCATCTTATAAACATCATTAACATTTAACATAATTATATTCATCCTTATTCAATGACATCATCAATCTCAAGAGAAGATAACACCTCATCAATTTTTTGAGTTGCTTATGTCAGCTATATTTTGTTTTAGTATATAGTATAGATAGATTTATAGGGTAAGATAGGGAAGATAAAGAGGGGGTTACTTTATTACGTACATTGAGTTTCATAAACATCTAAGTAATGAATGGTTTCATGAGTGTAGAAAAAGAGAGGGAAAATGAATAGATAATGCCAATAAATATTAAGATTAAATTTGACAATAGTTAAATGATGAAAACATGGCTATTTAATGGTACTTAACTAGTACTAATAAACCCCTATTCCACTAATTAATACGAAGATGTATAGTTATATTTAAATTCTTTGCTAATAATAATATCCTCATTTTGCACTGTCAATACTCTATATTATACTTCGAAACTAATGAGAATAACCATATGTCATATAACACACAAAATGATCATTCTCCCATGCTTGTGTCTTTCTCCCCCCCTTACTACTCGAAGAAACCGTTTCGCTTTTTCAATTACTGGGCTCAAAAGGAGGGTTTCCTTGAGGTTATTAAGGGTCATTGGAATATTGAGATTACAGGTTATATTAGTTACCAGATTATGCAGAAACTGCGTTTACTTAAATCTAAGATGAAGTTGCTTTATGGAAAGGAATCTCTTCGTCTGGATGTGGATAAAGCCACAGTTGAGCTTCTTCATATCCAAGATCTCCTTCATGCTAATCCGACCGTTCCGCTCCTAGCTACCCAAGAGAAGGAAGCTACCACTCTGGTACGCAAGCTTCAGGGGGAACTAGCTTCTTCCTTATAGCAGAAAACTAAGATGAATTGAGCGTGGTTTGGGGACGATAATAGTGCTTTTTTCCACCAAAGTCTGAAACATAGGCTTCGTCAGAACAAGATTATGTGTCTACGGATAGACAGGCAAGATCTTTATGAGACCTCACGGATTCAACAGGCTTTCTTTGAATTCTATTCCGATCTATTTTGCACAGAGGATCTAGGGAGGGTTTCTATAGACATTGATACAGTCTACCAGGGTCCGGCATCACTGCGCGCTGCTAGATCTCACCTTCACCCCTGATGAGATTAAGCAGGCAATGTGGAGTATCCCTGAGGATAAGGCCCCAGGCCTAGATGGGTACAACAGTGGCTTTTACAAGGCAACATGGGAGATCTTGGGAGATGATGTAGTTGAGGCTATTAGTCAATTCTTTGCGACTGGCAAGATGCTCAAAAGCTGGAATACCACGACTATTACATTGATCCCTAAGGTCCAGAATCCTATGCATCCAGGTGACTTTCACCCGATTTCCTGTTGTCATGTACTATATAAATGCGTACCTAAGTTGATCTGTTCTCGGCTTAAACATGTGCTGGATTATCTGATTGACCAAGGGTAAGGAGCGTTTGTGGCTGGTCGAAGTATCATGCACAACATATTGTTATGTTAGGACCTTGTGAAGCACTATTCTCGGAAAAACTGTGCTCCAAGTTGTCGCATGAAGATTGACTTGTGCAAAGCGTATAACACGCTGAACTGGAGGTTTCTTAAGGAGATGATGGTATGCCTCAATTTCCCGCACAAATTCATAAACATCGTCATGACATGCATTACTTCCACTAGTTATACGCTAATGGTTAATGGGTCCCCTACTAACATTTTTGCGGCCAAGTGTGGTTTAAGGCAAGATGATCCTTTGTCCCCTCTGTTGTTTGTTATCGGGATGGAGTACTTATCTCGGAGCCTAAAGAGGATTGTAGGTACATTTGGGTTTCACCCTAGATGTAAGGTTAATAAATTAACCCACCTGTGTTTTGCTGATGACCTTATGCTATTTTGTAAAGGAGACATCTCCTTAGTGCGCACTATCTATGAATGTATCAAAGGCTTTTCACGTACTTCTGGGCTCCATGCCAATTTTGGTAAATCCGCAATATACTTGGCTGGGGTTGAGCATGCTATTCAGGAGGATATCAGGAGTCTTTCCGATTTCAATTTGGGCACTCTTCCTTTCAAATATTTGGGGGTTCTGCTATCATCCAAACGACTAAGTATTGCGGATTGTGAAAAACTGGTTGATATGATGACGAAGCGCATTAACTCTTGGCAAGCTAAACATCTCTCGTATGCGGCTCGCTTTCAGTTAATTAACTCAGTTTTGATAGGCATCTCCTCCTATTGGTGTTAGATTTTCATTCTACCCAAGCGGGTCATTGCTCTGATCAACTCGATATGCCGGTCTACTCTGTGGTTCGGGGTCGCTCAGTCTCATAAACCGGGGAATGTAAATTGGCACGAGGTATGCACTCCTAAACGAGTAGGCAGACTTGGTGTACGGAACATTCACGTATGGAATCAAGCGGCAATCGGCAAGCTAACTTGGCACCTTTATAGTTTGCAAGAGTGTTTATGGGTCAAGTGGGTACATGGAGTTTATACCAAAGGAGGGAAATGGGAAATCTTTAATGCTCCAATCATAGCTAGTTGGACCATTAAGAAGATATGCGCAGTGAGGGTAGCTTTGAAGCCCTGGATTTATAGTACACATTATTCGATAAAAGAGATGTATGAGCATAGTTTATTGAACCATCACAAGGTTCAGTGGCGACACCTGGTCTGGAATAGAATCTCGATACCTAAGACTAGGTTTGTGTGTTGGCTAGGCGTAAGACAGGGGCTCAAAACCAAGGATAAACTGTATCACCTGGGAGTGGCGAGAGATGACTTGTGTCCCTTGTATGGTTTAGAGCCAGAGACTTCGCATCATCTGTTTTTTAATTGCCCATTTAGTAGGCTATGTGCTACGAAGATCACAGCATGGATCAGTATTGCTCTGAAACCCTTCGCGCGCATGGATTTTAGGAAGCTTCGTCTGTCCAAAATCAAGCAACACATATATACAACCATCTATGCGTGCACAGTCTACCACATTTAGAGATGCCGAAATGAGGCCGTATGGTATGCGTTAGTTAGAACCCCTGATTATGTTATATCTAGGATCAAGCATGAAATCCAACAATTATGAGCTGGGAATTTTGGTTGCCTTGTTGAGAAATGTTGCTTCCCCCCATAAATTTGGAGTGATTGGCTTTAATTTGATTTCTTATTGTTGGGGAGGAGTTGATGAATATTTTCTCTATTCTGTTGCTATTGGTCCTGGTTTGTGTTTTGTGGTGTTCATAGATGCATAATGAGAGAAGCTACCTGAGGTTTTTAATGCCGGAAAATTTTCCAAGAATAATCCCAACTATTACCCGTTAGCCAGAAATAATCCCAACTATTGATTATTTTTTAATAATCCTAACTATTGATAACATTTGCTAAAAACAGTCCCATTTCAATTTCAACCGACTGTAGCAGGTTTACTAAGTAATTTTTTTTTACCTTTTTTTTTAAGTTTTCTTCATCAAATTAGGTAAACTCAACCTTTCATCTTCAAAAATTGATTTACCCATTCAATATTTGATAATTTTTGAAGATGAAAGGTTGGGTTTACCTAATTTGATGAAGGAAACTTAAAAAAAAAGGTAAAAAAAATTACTTACTAAACCTGCTACAGCCGGTTGAAATAGAAATGGGACTGTTTTCAGCAAACGTTATCAATAGTTAGGATTATTAAAAAATAATCAATAGTTGGGATTAAATCTGGCCAACGGGTAATAGTTGGGATTATTCTTAGCAAATTTTCCTTTAATGCCCTTATGTTGAACTGTGCTTATGCTGCTGGTGTGGTGCTTGATGGTCTGTGATGTTTTGTTTCTGATGATTTGCTTGCTCTGTGTCTGTTATTTTATCCTTGAGTGCTGATTTGAGGAGTGCTAAATGGTGCTACTAGATTGAGGAGTGCTAATAATGCTGTATACATTGGGATTCCATCTTCTGATATGAAGCTGAGGAGATTGCTTATTGAGATGTTGGTCAAATTTTTGGTGCATCTGTTACTGTGCTTGTGTTGTTGTATGGTTGCTGGTAACTGCAATATGTTGTTTGGATAGCTGTTCTGAGTGGTTCAATTGGGTCTCGCTCTAAAAGGTGACTGGCGTGCTTGAGGGAATGCCCTGATTTGTTCTACTTGATGGCCATGATTTGCTCAGTAGGTCAATTGGATAAATGTTCTGGTTGCATTTGTTTTCATTTGAGTAGCTAATCTCCCTGTAGCTGGTCTGCCTGTTCAACTTGATGGCTATGAGTTGCTGAGAGCTGCTATAACACCATGCTGCTGCCCGTTGAAGCAATGTTGTGTACTGTGTTGGGTTCTTTTTACTCGTCTGCTGCTGATATAGGATACTGCTGGGCTTTGGGAGGTTATCTTATGCTTTGAGGACTTGTCCACCAGATATGTTTTGTGAAGCACTAATTAAGTTTGATCTTGCTCTACGCACTTTCTTAGAGAAGATAATTAAGGCCTCTGGACCGGGTTTTGGTGATTGGCAGTGGAGGCTATCCACTCTTCCTATCAAGATGGATGGCTTTGGCATCTACTCGGCAAATGATAGTATTAACTATGCTTTCCTAGCTTCCTGTCTTTAAACTGACTCGCTCTAAGCACAAATATTGGCTAACAGTGATGTTTCCTCCCGGGGTTCGGCTTTCGAAAGGGCTTTGCTATCTTTCATGATGTTTGTGGCTCAAACGCTTTTTCTCTCAACTATGAATGTAATACCCCGGCCCAACGGACCACCGATGACTACTCATGGAGACTGTAGACTGGCCCCACAGACCAACACAAGTTTTTCCAGCGCACTTTGGCCTCACTCGTGCGCACCCGGAAAACTTTCCAGGTGGTCACCCATCCTAAGATTGCTCCCCACCAAGCACGCTTAACTGTGGAGTTCTTAGAAAATGGGCTCCCTAGAAAAGAAGATGCACCTTGTTGATATGAATAGTCTATCAATCCCTTTTCAAGCTAAATCCGGGGTATCACAATGAACCCGTTGCCCCCCATATGATGAAAAAGTTGACAGTGGCTTATTTTAGTGTTGTTGAGAAAAGTCTTGCGTTTCGCTACATGCTCACCCCAAGACAAGTCGTCATTCTTAGTTCCACTCGTGAACCCATGCTCAGGATATTCTTCTAACAATCCCCATTGATGGCTTGGGATAGAAAATGAACCATCACCAGTTTCGGTCTGTTTTATGCTATCAGCTCACTTTTTCCTTATTTATCGAAGGTAGCTTATGCCCGAGTTGCAACACTCTTAGGTTGAACAAATGGGGGGGATCATGCTGTTCATTGTTCTAGTGAGATTGGCGTGAAGTTTCGCCAAAATTTGGTCCAGGACATGCTTGTTCATATTTGTTGCAAAGCTGAGATTTCAGTTCGCAAAGAGGCGCCGTTGGGGTTTTCTTCAAAGGCAGAGAAAGATCTTCGGCCAACAGATATCCTATTGTTTAATTGGCTTAATGGCAAAGATTCTTGTGTGGGTGTTACAAGAGGCTCACCATTCGCCGGTACAAGAGTATTGATCTATACCTTCTTTCCCACCCTCCCTAGACCCTGCCTTGGGTGGGACTCATTGGCATGATGATGATGATGATGATGACGATAATGATGATGATGATGTATATATCGGTGGTTGTTATATTTGCTAAATGCCTTTAGACCAATATAATATTTCTCACGAAAATTCCTGTATGTTCAACTGTAAAGAAAATGAGAATTTACATTAGAGAGTTGAAATTCAGAAGAAAAAAAAGTGGTTACACAAAATGTGATGACCGTAGTTGTTGGCAGCTGCGAGGTTGTTAGTGCTCCCAATGTAAGTAAATTTTGTATCTACACATTGTCGTTCGTATAACTTCAATGCAATGCTTGATATGGAGACCAAATTTGCCTTATTTTTGAGTAATGTAGCTCTTTTAATTTGCATTTTATATCATGTCAGTTTTTCCGTGCTTCACTGTCTAAGATATCGTGTGACCATACTCAAGTTCACAAGAGGTTTGATACATTTATTTTTGTCTATCATGGAAAAAAAATTTAGACTTACCTACACTTAATGATGTTCTTTCATGATTTGGAATTCCATCATATTCGATATGTTTAGATTTTCGTTCATGACATGTAGGATCTTCTATAGGCATTAACTCTTTCATGTAATACGAACTTGTTGCAGGATACACTAGTGGAAAAAACGTCATAGGCTACGGTTTTTAGGCCACTAAAGGTTGCGGTTTTGGACCCAAGCACTTGTGGTGGCAGCTGATAACTTTAAAGAAAGGCTGCAGTTAAAAAACGCAGCAAGGATAATGCACTAAAGGCTGCAGACATAGCCTAAACCGCAGCTAGAGGTGTTCATTCGAGTCATCGGGTTGATTTCGGCTTAGGTGTTTCGGGTCGGTTCAAAATCGGGTTTTGTGTTCACATTGGTTTTTACATAATGGTAGATCCATTTTTAAGTCGGGTCAAATCGGGTTCGGTTATAAAGTCGGGTGTCTATCGGGTCATCGGATCTATTTTGAACACCTCTAATCGCAGCCAATAGAGTGTTATTGAGAGACAAATTTTGGGGACCTTTATAGGCTGCGGACAGAGCCAAAACCGCAGCCAATAGCTCTATTTTTTTTAATTATTTTTTGTTTTTATTAATATTTGTATATATTATCAAACGCAACTTAACACTTAATTGCAAGCATATGACAATTATTTTCAATTCTAACCACTTCAACACAATAATATATACCAAATAGTGTTGTGTGTCATGTTTCGTGCAAAACAAACCAAGTTTAAGCTATTTTACGCGCGAAAAGGACAAAAATCCTTCAAAACACTTTAAAACGCAACTTAACTCTTAATTTCAAGCATATGACAATTATTTTCAATTCTAACCACTTCAACACAATGATATATACCAAATAGTGTTGTGTGCCAAGTTTCGTGCATAACAAACGAAGTTTAAACTATTTTACGCGCGAAAGTGACAAAAATCCTTCAAAACACTTAAAAACGCAACTTAACACTTAATTTTAAACATATGATAATTATTTTTTATTCTAATCACTCCAACACAATAATATATACCAAATAGTGTTGTGTGCCAAGTTTCGTGCATAACAAACCAAGTTTAAGCTATTTAACGCGCGAAAGTGACGCCCATATGTCTCTCAAAAGGATATATACTCGGCTATTTAACCACTTCAACACAATAATATATACCAAATAATATATACTCGGCTATAAAGTTACCAATCTCATCGCTTACAGTGTCTTGAATCATACTCCCCTCTGGTTGTGCTGGATTCCTCAATTTGTTTTGTAAAACACCCATGTGTCTCTCAAAAAGATAACACCACCTTAAAAAAACTGACCCAAAAGCTTAATTTCACGAACGAGATGGACAATAAGATGAACCATTATGTCAAAGACAGAAGGTGGAAATTACATCTCAAACTTGCATAAAGTTACAATCACGTGGACTTGAAGAGCGTCAAGTTTAAAGGGATCAAGAACTTTACTACAAATTGTGTTGAAGAACGAACATAGCTCGGTAATAGCATATCTCACATGTTTTGGCAGTATTCCACGGAATGTAATTGGTAAGAACACTTGCATCATTACATGGTAATCGTGAGATTTCATGCTTCCTAACTTCAATTCACCATTTAGGGTCACAAATCTCTTCATGTTAGATGAGTACCCAGACGGAACCTTAATGCCATACAAAGACGCACAAAAGGTCCGCTTCTCTACTTTGGACAATGTGTAGCAAGCTGGAGGCAAATAAAATTTTTCACTACTCATCTTCTTCCTACCGACCTTTCCCTTGCAACTGCCACCAACTTCATCAGCTCTTTCTCTTTTCTTACTCACCTTAACCTGTGCCCACAACTCCGGACGAATACCCTTACATTCAAAGTAATCTCGCACGGCCTTAACATCCTTTGTCGTACCCAGAATGTTCATGAGAGTCTCGAGTATGGCATCGTATACATTTTTCTCTATATGCATAACGTCAAGACAATGCCTAATCTGTAGATCTCTCCAATATGGAAGCGTCCAAAAGATTGATTCTTTTTTCCACAGTCGGTCTTCACCCCCTTGCACTTGCCCTGTTTTACCAAATACAGTCTCAACCCCCTTAACCTGTTCGTAAACCTCATAACCGGTCAACGCTCGACGAGCTACACGGTCCTCAACCTCCCCGTTGAACATCTTCTTCTTCTTACGGTATTGGTGATCTCGTGGGAGGAACTTTCGATGGTTCATGAATACATATTTGCACTTAGGAATCCACGTGGATTCCATGTCATCAATACATATTGGGCACACTTTTTTCCCTTTGTTCTTATACCCTGATAAGTTTCCATATGCCGGAAAATCGTTAACGGTGCATAAAAGCATTGCACGCAAGGTGAACTCCTTATTAGCATATGCATCAAACACGAAAACTCCTTCATCCCACATTTTTCTCAAATCCTCAACAAGAGGTGCAAGATATACATCTATGTCATTGCCAGGTTGCTTAGGACCCGAGATAAGAAGGGAAAGCAAAATGTACTTACGCTTCATACACAACCAAGGTGGCAAATTATAGATCAATAAAAGTACCGGCCAAGTACTATGTTGAGAACTAAGATTGCCAAATGGGTTCATTCCATCCGTGTACAGTCTGAGCCTTAAATTACGAACTTCATCCCCAAAAGTCTTATGCAACCTATCAATACTCTTCCATTCAGGACAATCGGATGGATTTGTGAGCAAGTGATCTTTCTTCATCCTATCTACATGCCACCTCAAATTTAACGTATCTTTCTTTATAGAAAACTAGCGCTTGAGTTTAGGTATTATTGGAAGATACCACAACACCTTAACCGGAGGCCCTTTAGCATCCCGAGCCCCTTTACACTTGTAACGCGATAACCCACACCTAAGACACTCTTCTAAGTTCTCGTTTTCATTCCGATAGAATACACAATCATTCGGACACGCATGAATTTTCTGGTACTCTAACCCGAAAGGACACATTAACTTTTTGGCATAGTATGTCGACTTTGGAAGTACATTTCCCTCAGGAGGCATCTCACCTAACGCTTCTAATAACATTGTGAAACTAGTGTCACTCCAATTGAACATTGACTTAATGTTGAAAATTGTCAAAACTGCTGTAAGTTTGGTGAACTTTGTACATCCAGGATATAAAGGCTTTTGAGAAGCCTCTCATCAACTTTGGAAGTTCATTTCCCTCAGGTCGTTTTCCTAACTCATCCTCGACTCCCTCCATCATCTCATCAACACGATCCACATCCTCATCGACATTCTCTTCATCCGTCTCATACCCATCACGATCCACTACATCCTCATTGACATCGGCCACATTATTGACATCCTCAACAACACTCTTTTCCTTGTAAACTCCCTCCTCACCATGCCAAACCCAAACATGATATTGAGGCCTAAACCCACGTCGAAGTATGTGCTCCCTAAGGATATAAACACTATCTACCTTTGATACATTGCCACAATTGACACATGGGCAATAAAAACTAACTCCCCCCGTCCTAACTTGATGTTCAACCGCAACACTACAAAATTCTAATCCGCCATCAATAAATTCTGACGATTCAATGTCTATACATCCAATAACGATCTTTTGTCATCCTAAGTGTGATTAATTAATTCAAAACAAAATTAATAGCAACTTTTTAACATATATGTATATACTTATTTATACCAAACATATTTAACCCTAAAAATATATACTTAGAATAATTAACATTGTATACTTCATACTTCGTATACTTCATATTCTAATTCTATATAATCAAACATATTCTAATTCTATATAATCAAACATATTCTAATTTTATATATATAACCAAACATATTCTAATTATATACTTCATACTTCAATATTAAGCACTACATTGTAAATATAATCATATTCAAAATATAAATAATAAAATTAAATCATAACCTTAGAAATATAAGTATTCTAGTTCTAATAATTAAAGACAAGTATACAAACCACATTTTTAACTAAATATGCAAATAATTAACAAACGACACAAACAAATAATTACTAAATATATATATGCAAATAATTAACAAACCGCATTTTTAACTAAGTTACTAAATTACAAGTAAAACAATAAAAACATAAACTTGCAAATTTACAAAACAAATAGAAATTACCTTGATTTTTGTGGGTTATGTAATAATCTACAAAGAAAAACAAAAAAAAAAATAGTATAAAATAAATTAGCCCTAATTTTCATGAGTATTGAAGATGAAGATGACCAAATGTTTGAGAAATTCTAATACCTTAATTCGTGAGGATTGAAGATGAAGAAAACCAAATGTTTTGAGTGAAGGTTTTGTTCGTGGGTTTTAGAGCAAATGAAGAAGAAGAAGACAATAGGTTTTGTTCGTGGGTTTTAGAGCAAATGAAGAAGAAGAAGACCAAACACTACAAGAAATTTTATATTGGGCGACAAAAAAGACTTCTTTTCGGCGACAAACATAAAGTTATAGCACATATAAATTTTGGGCGATAAAATTAAAATGTGAGGCACAATAGTACAACTTGGGCGACAAATTTAAAATATCTGGCACAATAGTAATGCTTGGGCGACAATCTAAAGTATGTGGCACAATAGTATTGCTTGGGATGACAAATTTAAAATATATGGCACAATAGTAATGCTTGGGCGACAATTTATTATAATGTGTAGCACAATGACTTTGCTTGGATGACAAATTTGTAATGTGTGGTACAATAGTATGCTTAGGCCACAAATAAATAAAGTATAGCACAACGGGCGCCCTTCTTTTTGTGTTAAAATTTTAAAAGGGCACCCTTCTTTTTACAATAACTCTCAAAATTAAATAACGTGCCGTTTTTATCTCCCTTAACATGTCGGTTGTCAGTACATTTTGATTTAGAAGATTGGACGTACAACCACAAAACAGGTCAGATTCGACAACTTCTGATGTGCGAATAAAAAAAACGACTTCACCGTTGTATCCGAAAGGTACCAATTACCTTGAGTATCAAATCCCATGATTTATAAAGGTCGTTTACTATTTTTAATCATTTTAAGCGTCTACGCGATTTTTAACTTAACCGAACACCCAAAACGTTCCAAAAATGACACAACGAACCCACAAAAACGCGACATGTAAAACGAGGCAGAAAGTTTCTGGCCAAAAGTGAATTTTTATGATATATAATATTTTATTTGATATTCATTCAAATTATTTTCCAATTAACGAAAAATTGTTACGACAATAAAATCTCAAATATTTAACTTCATTTAAATCACAAGTTTATCAAATAAATAAATACAATATCTAAAATAACAGCTTAATAAAAACATAAATTTTTATTTTATTATACACATTCAATTTTTCAAATTTCCAAGTTCTAAATCTAATACTCCCTTATAAGTATTTTTTTTTTATATAAGTACAAATTTTGAAATTAATTCTTGACTGCCTCCACATTCGGTCGAGACGCAACACAACATCGGTCGAAGCTTCAAACAAATTGGTCCAGAAGCTATTTATGGGTTTTATTCAGTTCGGTCCAATCTTTAAAACACCAATTGGTTATTAAGCTTGTGGATGAATTCTTGATTATTCAATTAAATTGGTTTATACAATTCTTAGGTATTGTTTTCTATTTTCAATTGCTTAAATCTTTTTTGTTGATTCAATGAATTCTTATATCTCAATTTTCATTAATAATTTATTTGTTGATTCAATGGATTCTTTGTTGATGGAAACTCTTTTATATTACCCATTTGCATAACTCTTTTTTGTATTCTTTTGAAATCAAGATTACAAATTAAGATTTGTTGTTGAGGTTCTTGTGAAATTAGAGTTTGTTTTTGATGTTTTAATTGCTTAAAATTGTATTTATTATTTTTTGTTTACACAAATAATTGTTAATGACACTCGTTTGTTCTTTTTATTTTTTGTTTTGAATTATTTTTCTTTTCCTCATATTTTTTATGTTATTATTGCCAAATGTGTTTAATTATATTGATTTTGGGAAGAGCAATGTATTTTTTTATTTGAGAATTCTTTGAATTTTGATTAATGAAATGGTAAAATAATTGGAACATTGTTACTGAATTTAAATTTATATGTTTAAGAAAAAGGCAAAGATTTTGTCATGGAGTATATTTGAATATAAAGAATTGACCATTTAAGAAATAATGAAGATATTCAGTCTTTTTTATTTTTTCAATCTTTAAATTTATGTATGAGACGATGCTGAGGTTAAAGAATATGACAAAGATAAGAGTTTATTTCAAGTTAATTACCATAAGAATATGACAAAGTTAAAAGATTATTATATTTTTTTTATGAAACATTTTTCTCACTATGTTTATGCATATTCTAATAAATTTGTGTTCTTTTCAGGTTGAGGTGGCAATATTTTAAGTTTGCATAGGAATGTTCAAGTTCGTTTGGAAGAACGCTTATGTCGCGCATAGATAGTTTTCTAGTTAAAACATGACCCTCATGTATATAGTTTTAGTTTATTAGGATTTTACGAGAAGTGCAAGATATTTAGTTTGTAGGCTAAGTAATTTGTGCACAACTTATTGTCAATATATTGGCCACTTTTCATTGATTGCCAAAAAGTAATATTCGCCAGTTTTTATGGTTAAAATATTTTATATTATTCCAAGAAAATCAAAAGCAAATATGTAATGGAAATGTCAACCAAAAGCATGATGATTAATCTTTGACTTTGGACAACAACAACAAAGATGCAGCCCAAAGTGTACTTGTCCAACAAGTAAATTTGATGCCCATATTGGAGTTACGTTCAATAGTTGATATTAGGCCACGAAAATTTTTGAAGCTTAAACCACGTTTGGGCGACGACGAATAAACATGAAGCCCCAGATCAATACTCTTGGACGATAAATTAATATGTCGCCCAAAGAAATAACTTGGGCGACAAATATAATATGAAGCCCAAAATTAAATTTATGGGCGACAAACACAATTGACGCCCAAATCTTATTCTTGGGGGACAACTATTAAATGTGGCTCGATGATTTTATACATGGGCAACACCAATTGGGCGACACACGCGGTGATAAAAATAATTTTGTCGCCCATCCCTTGGGTGACAAGTTTTGGTACAATGGGCCACAATAATGGTTGTCGGCCAAAACTACTTTTCTTGTAGTGAAATGAAGAACAGTAGGTTTTGTTCGTGGGTTATAGAGCAAATGAAGAAGAAGAAGACCAAATGAAGAATAGTAGGTTTTGTTCGTGGGTTTTAGAGAAAATGAAGAAGAAGAAGACCAAATGAAGAATGGCAGTCGTGAGCAAGAATGGTGGGTTTTGTTCGTGGGTTTTTTCGCACAGCAAGAAGAAGAAAAAGAAAATGAATAGTCGTTTGAGTGAAGAATAGAACAGTAGGTTTTAGAATTGAACGTTAAGAGGCGCGTTTTTGAGGCTATTATTGGCTGGAGACACACACATAACCGCAACCTTTGCCCTATTTTTGAAGAACTAATTTGGAAAAAAGCACTTATTGGCTGCGGACATTGCCCTAACCGCAGCCTTTGCCCTATTTTTGAAGAATTGATTTGAAGAAAAGCACTTATTGGCTACGTATTTTTTTTGAATTTGATATATTGGCTACGTATACCCCTAAATCGTAGCCAATTAGCAGCAGCCAATAGCTTTTTTTCCACTAGTGATAGAGCTGGAAACCTAGCTACTGGTGCAATCGTCAATCTCATCACATTGTTGGTAATGCATTGATTTACGGATATGTGATTTTCATTTTGTAAGCTTAGTTATCAGTCTTTCAATTATATTTGTATTACGATATTTTGTATTAAGAATTTGTGGACATATTACAAGTTGCTGCTATCTTTGGTGCATTTTGAGATTTTACAAGTTACTGTTATCTTCATCGAAATACTACAGGAAAAATGACTTTGGGCAAAAAAAAATTTTGTCGCCCATAGCATATGCGACAAAAAGACAAAATGACGCGAGCACTGTCGCCCTATCGCCGTCGCCCAAGGTATGGGCGTCATTTATGATATTATGTCGCCCAAATGAACAGTTTAGGCCACACTACATAGGTGACCCCCAAACTGTGTCTAAGGCCACACTATATAAGTGACGCCAAAAACAACAACTTGTGCTACACACTATGATGTTGCCCATAACAACACTTTTGGGCGTCACATTAAATGTGTGGCCCAAAGTATATTTATAGGCGATATATTTACTTTAATGTCGCGTAAATTAGAGTTGTAGGCTATTGAAATGATTTTTAAATTTCACATTAAAATAAATTTTAATATAAATTAAATAATCATAGATCCAATAAAAATAATTTACAACCTTTTTCATAAATTTGTATTTACCCAATAATAGGTCTTACAAATGTTAACATACAAACGACATAATATTAAACATATATTACAAAGTATGTTATATACACACAAAAACTAACACCATAAACAAAATATCATATTAATTCTTTGAAGTAGGACATCCAATCATGCCACAATCTCCTCTTCAATACTATTTATCATCCAATAGTTTAAGCAAAATTGAAACATCATCATCTGAAGCTTGAAAATGTGGAGCATACTGTGAGGTCCTCCATATTGTATTCTCTTCGAAAACCAACACAATATTCCTCATATGGTTGAACTGTAGATTTAAAATGATAAAAAGAGCAAACGTAAGTTATTTAATCAAAGAGTGCGCCTCTCAAAAGTAAAACATACTTTTTGATCTATTTTATAGTAGGTGTCAATAAGTCAACTCTAAGAAATCAAACAAGATAAATCATATGTTGGTAAACCATCTCAAACATAAAAAGCTAATGACAAAGAGCAAATGAACAGCTCAAGACCATCTAAGAACATAAATAGAAGTCTTGATCATCAGGGTAACAAAAATCAAACAAGTGAGATTGGTAATAACATGATAAAGTAAGATTTCTAATCTTAAGATGATTAGACATTGGTAAACAAGAGAAATCAAACAAGAAAAATCAAACAATACCACCATTAGAGCTACTGATCTAAAGAGCCCAACAACTATGTGTACAGAGCTACCAAACATTTTGCTCAAAGATTAAATAACAGAGCTCCTACCCCAATAGTGTACTAGTAAATCCTCAATAGATCTTTGAATACATTAAACCAACAGGTTCTGCTCATAAACAGACCTGGTTCACAGAATGTGAACTTATGCAATAAAACTCATTTAAATTTAGTAATAACAGTTGAATCATTTGTGTATTCCTTTGAAACATTTCATCGAATAGTTTGTGTGCGATTCCCATATGATCCAAGTGCTAATTGACTCAAACAAAAATTATGCTAATTGAACTAAGTACATTTTATTGTTGTAATAACAAATCCTATTTTGTGATCCAAGTGTAAGCTATAGGAACCCTACAGGCGACGAGAGTAGACTGAAATAATCCAACCCAGACAATTTAGAAATCTTCATACAACACTAAAGTTTTTTAACTACTAAAATCAAGTATACATGTTCTAAGTCTAAGAACTTGTTTAAGCATCATATAGTTCACAACTACCACACATTCATGTGAGAATCAAGATGAAATGGCCTTTCTACTTTATAACCTGCTAGTACTGGACTACATTCATCATTTGGATACCAATCAACGGTTACAAACAAAAGCAGATCTAAGAAAACTTTAAATTTTCAGTGATTTTCAAAACATCAAATTGAGACAAATCCATACTTGTTCTTCAATCAAAGAGCAATTGCAGACATGAATCAATCAAGAAATTAGGAAATATATGAATATGAGCATCAAGAGAAGAATATAGAAAAGAAAAATTACTTTCAGCGAGACGAAAGGCTATTGTTTCTGAGCCCAGATTTCATGTCAATGCTGAAAAGTTCATAATCAAGCTCCTTTTCATGAACCACGGCCACCACTCGGAGGGTTGCTGTTGACATCGGCTTTCCATGAGCCATCATTTCGTCCATCCGTCAAACCCTAACCCATTTTTGTTCAATTCATAACTTTAACAAAAGAAACAAAAATCGGAGAAATTTTTTTTCAAGAAACTAAAAAAACAAAAATAAAAAAAACGGAGTTAAAGAAATGAAATTGATAATCTAACAAAGTTATCCAAAAAATGTAATGAGACAACCATGTAAGAGAAGCTTGGAGATGGAACAAACCTCAAATGAAGATGAAAATGCAAAGCAGCAAAAGTGGCGGCGACAAGCGTAAAAGAGCAGCTGTGGAGATGAAGAGCAGTGTGCTAGAAGAGCAGCCATGATGAGAGAAGTTTACTGGGTTTTTTTTTGGGGGGATTTTAGGGTTTTTTGTATACCAATTTTTATTTGTCGCCACCCTTTTAATAAAATCGCCACCCCCCTATTTTTTATTAATTAAAAAAAAAATAAATAAAAAATTACGAAAATGCCATTGGACTTGAAACGAGTATTAAAAACAATCGAATCTTGAACTTTAACACTTTTATCACTCTAAAACTCTCACAAATTATCACTCTAAAACTCACAAAAATCCATCAAAAATTTGTCGGACTAAAGCTTTGGATTCGGAATCGTTATCAAAAAACGAGGTAATTCTAAACTCAATCTAAATTAAAAAAAAATTTTAATTTATTATGTGCTAAACGCCATGGTATTTTCAGCATTTTCTTAATGTCTATGGTATTTTCACATTTCGATTCGATTTTTTTTTTTTTTTTTTTAATTTTTTACGGTTATCCTTTTTTTAATTTATTTATTATATTTTATTATAAATTTTATTATTATATTTTATTATAAATTTTATTATAAATTTTATTATAAATTATTATTATAAACTAATAAATTTAAGTATTAATTTGTTTATGAGTTTAATTTAATTTGTTTTAAAATATGTTATTATTATTAAATTTTTGTATTTATTATTTATTTAATATTAATGTTATTATTATTTGTTATTGTTTATTTGTTTATAATTTAACAATGTTATTATAATTAAAATATGTTATTATTATTAAATTTTTGTATTTATTATTTATTTAATATTAATGTTATTATTATTTGTTATTGTTTATTTGTTTATAATTTAACAATGTTATATAATAATTTAAATTTGTTTTAAAATATGTTATTATAGTGTTATAATAATTAATTAAATTATATAAATTGTAGTAAATGTCGGAAATCAGGTAGGGAAGGGTATTTTAGAGGCATGCCGAAGGGAATACTTTTAGACCACCTTACTAAGGGGACCCCTAGAGAGAGGGGTTACCGGTTCTCGCTAGGAGGGCCGCAGAAGAGGCGCGATATAGCCTGCCTAACGATCGAGTACGCTACACCAGCGCGCATTATCGTGACCAGAAGCGAAGCCTCGCTGAGCTATACATTTGACTCGCACACTATGATACCGAAGTTCGATGAGTCTCGGGTGAGGAGGAGTCACTGGCGACGCCGATTGGGCCCCGGGAGAGGAGCCGCAGTAAGTTTAAGAGAAGACCTCAAAGCGCCACGACCTTCGACAGCCGGTAGCAGCCATGTTGAGGATGCGCTCCACGAGGCGAGGCGCCACGTCTAATGATCCCGACCGGGTGATTAGAGAACCAACCGGGGCCCCGATACTGCTTGATTCCCAACCACGAGGGCACGTAGCGAGGGTTATTTTCGAGGGTTGGAGCTGAACCTCCTATTTTAGAGTGTCGCCTTAGGAAGAAGACGATCGACTCAATCATCGACCGCAGATAGTCCGATGAGATGTATCGATTCTACCGACTCATCGAGCGGGCGCCTTCCTTACGCCGGCACCAAAGACATCGATAGTGCCCTCGATAGCTGCCTTTGTGGAGAGGTGGCACGGATACCTAACACCTTCCACATGCCATGGGGCTAGATGACTATTATGTCACCACGCAACGATTTTGGGCTTACTATCGATGGTGCTCTTCCTACCGTCCGCCGCAATGGAAGTTGGGCCCGCTAGTTTATTTGGGGACCCGATAGCCGAGCCGCAGAGAAGGGTCCATCGCTAACCGAACGCTAACGCCGCTGAGTTGTTGGAGCCGGTCACCGCTCCGCCTCTGAGACGCAGAGTACGCCTACTATATGGTCAGAGTCGGCTCGACGCGCGTTGATAAGACGAGATGTGGTATGAAAAACCAACCTATTATTGCTGTTACCGCTGATGAGGGTGAGATTGCTTGGGGTGCTGTTACGCTGGCGTACCTTTATCGCCAATTGGGTACCGGCCGAGGGTCGGATGCCTGACTATCAGGGTTGTCCGACGCTCTTTCGATATGGATTTATGAGTACTTCCCGGCCTTCGCCCCATCCTCGCAAGTATATCCGTAATAAGACCGTGGCTGAGATGTGGTCCCCCTAAGCCAACCGTGGAGCTAGATGCTAAGAGAATACAGAGGCATACCGGACTCTCCGACGAGGCAATGTGTCTCAGACTTTCCTTAACACACCTTTTCGCTTGTTATTGTTATTTTATATTAAGATGTTTAGGTGCAATGTCTTATGCAGGTTGAGTGGACTGCACGTAATGACCCAAGGGCTTTATCAAGCGCACTCCACGCACCACGCTCATCGGGGTATCACTTGCTTTGATATCATCGAGGTGTATTTGCCCCGAGAGGACCGTCCGCAGCCTAGGGTGTGTGCTACAGCCTATTCCCTGCCCCCTCGAGACCCGCCGAGGCTCACCGACCAGCCTACGGGAGGCTACTCACCAACCTTCCCCCATTTGACTATGTACACGGAGACATGGAGTAGGTTTCCGTTGTGCCAAGGTTGATCATAGAGAGTCATGCGGTAGCAATTATCCATCGAGGCGCACTGAGTACATAGACGTTTAGGTGTGCTCACATGCTTTTATCATTCCCGGTGATGGTCCACCCAACTCTTATGATATGGCGGATAACAAGGAGGCTTATGTTAGTGCTTTGACTTTTTTTTTAAATTTAAATGCTATAAAATATTTTAATGGTTGTCTAATATATTATTTTTTATGTTTTATAGTTTGATCCAAGCCATGTCCCGCATGGCTCCAATCGACCGTGATGGGAGACGAAAGGATTGGCGCTTCGAGCAAGAAGCCGCTAATTTGTATATTGATGGATTGAGAGATTTATCGGCCGAAGTGGCAACTTTACAAGGAACAAGGGCTGACATTAGATTTATGTTTATTTATAAACTTTTATTAGTATTTGTTTGACGTTATATTTTATTTCATGAACTAAATTTAGATTTTATTTTAATTAGATTTGTTTGAACTAAATTTATTTGACGTTATGTTGAACACATGTATATTTCGAACTGCATGAATTCAATTAAATACAATGAAAGAATATGGACCTTAATACACTGAAAGAATTATAAATGTTTATATACAAGTAAAGAATTATGAATGGTATACAATAAAATAATTATGGACTATCTAAGTTGATTGCATCATCAGCTGTATTATTTCCTGGTTGTCTCCCTCCCCCAAGCATCCTATTCCATAGAGATATCCTACTTTGATAGGGTCGTGCCAACTCTACACATGCAATGTCAGCTGCTGCTCTCCAATTTTGCTGAATTGGCGGTAGTGGTGATGTATCATCGTTCATTAAAAGTTGAACGTAATGATTACGGTTCACCCAAAGAAGATGTATAAGTTTATGTACGCCACGATTTCCCGCCATTCTTCTAAGTGGAAGAGCTAAAAAATTATAATGACTATTACCATCAGCAGACCCATAGTAGGCAATGGCAATGTTCAAAAACGTTGCCGCAGCATAGAGATTTTGAGCTTCCATCCAATGATCAAACCTAGCTGGTCCATGCGAATGTCGACCAACCCTGTATATTTGTTCCTCCACAATCCCCGGTGACAGATATACGCGTGCGTATTGTTCGCGATGCGTTTCCATTTCAAGGGACATCGCTCGTCGTAGAAGTTGCCAGTTATCCTCGCCCCCCATTTCTGTAACGGTGATCGCTCTGAAACCACAATTACCATCACCTATAACATCGATCCAATCAAAGAGATATGGCGGTAGAATGTAAGGAATGTACTCTGGCCACGGGAACATTGAAAAATCAACCGCAACACCATCCGAAAAATACAATTATTAGCATTCAATCCAACGAGACTAATATAAAAATCGACAAAGAATTAAACATTTACCGCATAAGTTGAAACTCGAATTTATTCCAATCGACGCCTCGAAAGTGGTTCTCGCTACTTGATCTCCCGCTTGATTTACCAGCGAAGAAGATCTCGAATCAGGCCCCTCGAGGATGATCTCGCGTGCTCAATCGCGCTTTTGTTTCTCCTAAGGGTTCTCACGGTCGATCGCCTTCCCTTCCGTGGGCTTCCTTGTGGCTCGTATATTCGTACTATCCGGATGTAGTTCATCTTCAAGTACCGAGACATGTGTCTAATCACAAATGGATCGCATTTAACACTTCTTCGACCAACCCTTCAAAGTACTCTTTGTCGACGCTGTTAGATCTCAACTTTTCGTAGCCTCGCCTCCCCTCGTACTTCAAAGTTCTCCAAAAGATGTGTAAGTCGCTTGGGTGAATTACACCGGTACTCCTAACAGTTAAAAACATGAAACATGCGCAGGGAATACCATGGGTATGCTGAAGAACACAACCGCATTTATCAAAAACATAATCCCCCAAATCTAGCATCCGGTTCCATTCCATTGACATAACTCGAAGGTATGTACGGAAACCCTTTTGTATAGCGTTCAAATGGGCTAAGTCTAGAAGTCCCGCAATCAACTCATGGATTCCCCGCTTGTCTTATTTTTGGCTTGTCGATTAGTCATCCGTGCTGCCTTTTGAACAATGTATCGAATGAGCTCGTTGCCACTACCAAGATAATACTTGAATGATGAGTGCTGGCTTTCAACTCTACTAGTAGTAAGGTTGCCAAAATGCATGCAACATTCGCCTGTGCACGCACAAATTTTTCCTTATGAGGAATCCATGTCCCAGCCTAAATAACGCACCACCCTTCTATTCCTTTTCACCACCGCTACAATCTCATCCCACCGCTTCTCAAACTCTTCAGACGCTAGATCGTAACCGCTTGGTTCCATTTTCCTTGTCTAAAGAGTCGCTCCGGCTTTTCTTACCACCGCAAAGTTTGTCTACCATATTCTCCACATCATTTCCAATATGCCATACACAAAGTAAATGACGTACATCTACATTAAACAAAAAATCATAATTAAAACAATAAACATATACTTGGTATACAAATAAAAAGATAAACATGATTCTATTTACCCGGTAGACATCACTTAATAGTCACAGACAAACCCTCGTCTCTATCCGTGACGATAACATTAGGCATCCGAACAGTACCATATATATCCCGCAACCTCTCCAGCACCCAAGAATAAGACACGGCCGCCTCATCTCGCATAAGACAGAATGCAACCAAAAAGTTGTGATTGGTTGGCGTCATTCCTATTATTTCGCAAAGGGCCACTTTGCCTTATTCGTCTTGTACGTTGTGTCTATCAACACAACATAGGGCCATGTACGTATCATCTGGATAGATATAGGGTTAGCAATCAATAGCCTGGTCAACTGCCCGTCGCTATCCAAATCTGTCCATACAATATAATTCTTCTCTGTGGCCAAATACAGACAATGCTGAAGAGGAGTCCTACCATCCATCTCTTCTCTCCTTAATGCTTGTCTAATGTTATAGATTTGACTCATGCTAGGAAAATAATCTGGAAAGTTCTCCCTAATCGACGCCATTATAAACGCGTTGATGCCGCTAGTCGTGAGATTCCTTATATGTTGCCTAATATCTACATTCATCTATTTGTTCTTACTTGGCCTTTTCTATATACAAAGAACCGTGATTATGTTCCGCCTCTTTCCCCGACACACCTTATCGCCCAAGGTCTTTCTTCCTCGATTACTACCGGTTCCTATGATCATAAATTTGCAAACTGACGCACTACATGTTGATCGTGTCTAACAAAGATTATCTAGGTTCAAATCACCCCTATATTTACCATATCTATGACAACGTAGTAAAACTTTTCCTTGTAACGCCCTTCCTTATGTTTATAAGAAGCACGCATAAATTGAAAACCAATTTGTAATGCTATCTCATCGCCCAATTATGTAACTCATCTATAGACGCAAATTCTCTATCCAGAATAAATCTATCGTAATAATCTACATTATCACCTAAGTTTTCATTATCCTCAAATATAAAAAAATATATATATAAAATCTAAACATATTAAAAATCAAAAAATAAAAAATATCAATACTAATTATTAAAATAAATTAAATAAATAATTAAAAATAAAACAAAAAATATTATAAATAAATTAAATAAATATAATCAAACTAAACATAATTATATGTTAAATATTTTAAATAAATTAACATCAACATAATTAATAATATTAACATATTATAAATAAATTAAATAATATTAACATAAACATATTATAAATAAATTAAATAATATTAACATAAACTTTTTATAATAAATAATATATTATGAATTAATAGCTTACATATTATAAATAAATTAAATAATTATTAATCACAACACAATAAATATTCAAATAATTAATTAACATAAACATAATTATATGTTAAATAAATAATTAAAAAAATGTGAAAATCGCACAAAATGTGCGAAAATACATAGCGAGTTTAAGACAAAACGTGCGAGGTACCATGGATTTAAGCACAAAGCGTTTTTTTCTGAATTTTGAAATTATTAATTTTTTCCTGATTATTTATATATAATTTTTTTTCGTTTGGAACGTTTTTTTTAGAGATTTTTAGAGAGATGTTACACTTTTTCGGTTTTGAAATTATTAATTTTTTCCTGAATTATTTATATATTCAATTTTTATTTATTTATTTTTTATTTATTTATATATTCAATTTTTATTTATTTTTTTTTTAATTAATTTTTTTTTTTTTTTAAAATTAGGGGTGGCGATTTAATTAAAAGGGTGGCGACAAATAATAATGCCCTTTTTGTATTAGGAATCTAACTTAAGGCTATTAGGTTTGGGAGAATGGGCGGGAACTGAAAACCTCTAAGTAGGGACAGAAATTTTAGTTTTCAAGTTTGGGTTATGGGCGTCAATATTACTCATATGTGGCCCATAAAGTTACCTTGGGGCGACACATTTAGTGTTTGTCGCCTAAACACCACTTTTGTGCTTCGTCCGTTTAGGGTGACGCCCTAAGTTGTCCTTGTGCCACATATTCCTATATGACGCCCATAAGTTGATAAATTTGACGCCAAGACTATTTTTCTTGTAGTGAAATTAGGCAAGTTTTAGGATTTCAAATGATTAAACCATGCATTCCCTTTTAATCTCTGCTTTGTCAGATGATCTTTACTACACAAAGCTTTTAGTTTATGGGAATCTAAATAGAAGCTATACCATTCCAAAACCAATGAGTAAAGATTACTATGCATCCTCATCAACAAGGATTCAAGTAGAGAATTGATTTGCTCAGATGTCGATATCCCTTGTATACACATCCTTCTTCATGACACTCTTCTTTTTCTATAACTAATACATAAACACACTAATAATAGTTTTATTTTGCAGGTTTCAAGTTTTTTGTATCATCACACATGTCTATAAAACCTAATTCAAAAACTATGATGTAGTTTTTTTTTTTTCTATTTTGTAATGGATATCAATATTTTGCTATTTGGATAATGTGAATTGTTAGAATTAATACTTATTGGTTTAAGTGCATGTGTGTTGAGTACTACTCCCTCCAACACAATTCAATTGTCCCATTTGAGTTGGGCACGGATATTAAGAGTGGGATGGGGTCCACAAAAAAGGTGGTAGTTGGGTATTTTAATTGATTAAATTAATTGTAAATGTGGTAGTTGGGTATTGGGAATTGGAAAAGTGAGGGTATTTAGGTAAAAAAAAGATCGACAAAAAAGGAAATGGGACAATTGAAATGAATTGCCCAAATAAGAAAATGGGACAATTGAATTGTGTTGGAGGGAGTATATTTTAGTTTTTTTAAAAAAAAATTTTTGTTTTTTAATTCAATTGATGTGTTGGTTCATCCGTTGTCTTTAAATTGATGAGTTGATTAAGTTGGCAAGAATTTGATGTTGGAAAATTGTACACTGTCGTTTGGTTGAAGGAGTATGCAAGTGAGGTAACTAGAAACTGGTTAAGGTTTTTAAAACACTTTTAGATGTGAATAATAAAGCTGTTTATTTGACACTTAAAACCATCTAAAATGAATTTTTGTTTTAGACGCTTTTAACCGTCTAAAAAAAATTCATTTTAGACGCTACTATTCCTCTAAACACTAACTCTTTTTGGTTACGAAAAGTCGCGCGTAATGCTCTTTAAACAGTAAAAAACGTCTAAAATAAGTCTATCTTTAAACACTAATAAGCGTTTAAAAACAACTGTCAAAAAGTTTTGTGACACTTGATTTTTAGACGCTTAGAAAAGCGTTTAGAAAATGGTTTTAGACAGAATAAAGCGTCTAAAAGCTTCGTCCTATAGCGTCTAAAACCCAAATGTTTTTTTGTAGTGAGTCTCCTCTTAGGCCCCTAGTGCTTCCTTAGCCAATGCTGCACAGAGAAAGCGGAATAAATACTATGCCACATGTGAGCAGAATGGAAACAGGTTTATTCTCTTTGCGTTCTCAACTTTTGAAGAGTTAGGGGAAGACGCGCTTGACTTGTTATCAAGAAGTGCATCGTTCTCTCTTAGTAACTCTGGTAGTATCAAATGTAGGGCTTATATTTTCCACCGACTAGCATTTTGTATTCAAAAAGGTGTGGGTGCAAATAATAATAATAATAATAATAATAATAATAATAATAATAATAATAATAATAATAATAATAATAATAATAATAATAATAATATGATGTGGTTTACATTTTTCATCGCCATTCTTTTTGCATTTAAAAGGGTGTGGGTACTAAGCTTGTTGCTTGACTCCCTACCAACTTCTTGTAAAGTCGTTTTCATGAAATAGAATGTGGTGTATAATAATAATAATAATAACAACAACAACAACAACAACAACAACAACAACAACAACAACAACAACAACAACAACAACAATAATAATAGTAATAATAGTAATAATAATAATAATAGATAATAATAATAATATGACCTCAAAATAACGGGGTATTACATACCTGCTAGATTTACGTTTGAATCATAAGGCGTGCAGACTATTAATATGATTATTATTAGGCCAAAATTCTTGTTTGCCAATATATGAAAAGAGATTATTAAACTGATCAGCTTAGAGACCAAAGTGAGTACCAACATGAGGGGAAGAAGGAGCTTCGGAATGAGAAACATGTGCAGCAAGATGTTTGGATGTGGAAAATTTAGTTTTGGTTAGAATCCATGGAGCTTGAAACATTTATCAATCGAATGATCAGCAACTTTACAATGGTCACAAAAATAACGGGGTTTTCGAGGAGATGGATACGGTTTATTTTTTCTTGGGAAACATGTTTAAGTGGTCCTTTAGTATGAGAGAAGTGACGTTTGTCTACCACAAAAGCCATATGATCAGTGGGTAAAGGGGTGGTGCTTAACTCTCTATGGAACTCTTCTTGAAGAGCATTCTATCTACATCTTGAATAATGGAAAATCATATAGCAAGAGAAAATTGGTATAGACTTAGCCATAACATAAGTAAAATTGGTGGCAATCAACATGTTAGGTTCTTGATAAGTATTGGCAAAATTTTCTTGCAATAAGTAAATTTGAGAGGAAGAAGTTTTACCAAATCTGCCTTCAAGGTCGAGTCAAATGTCTCGAGTCGTCTTGAAGTACATTACACTCTTCGTTATATAACTGTCCAAAGCAGTAATTAGTCAACCACACAATATTGTTGCATCATTGCCAAGTCTCAAACGAGTACAATCCCAAGGATGTATAAATTAGCAACTTGCAGGATTTTGTGTCGGCTCCATTATAGAATGAGATGTAGCAGAAGAAACGAGAGTTGAAGAACAAGCCATGGAAGGCGTGAGGAGGAAAAAAATAGTAGGGAAAAAGTATCAAGAAAGAGAAATATGGGAAGAAGGAAAAAGTATCAGAGGAAAGAACCTATGTCTGATACCATGTTATTGAAGAAATTCATTGTGCGGAATTTAATTTGGGTTTAATTTGGTGAATACTGGATTTGTATTGAATAATAATGAGTGGAACACCTCTATTTATACATATTGTGACCATCAAACAAAAATATTACGGAATATTAAAATTATAGAAAATAAATTAGAATAATATAAGATATAAAATAAAATCTTCTACTAATATTCTTCTTTCCTACAATTATAAGTTGGGAAAATATTTAGAGGAAAGCAATTGAATGAGAAAAATTGAGATAACAATCAGATTGGGACCTAAAGTTTCTAACTTTATCCCTAAGAATTACCCAAGACCAATGGTAAGGGTGTTTAATGCAAATAAACAAACACATTCAATGAATAACAATGAACAGCAATTAGAATAAAGCAATAAAAAAAAAGACACAAGATTTATGAGGTTCACACCAATGCGAGCTACGTCCTCGGTGGTGGTTAGCTTGCTTGTATTATGTGAAGAATCAATGGAGTTCTCAAGAACTCTTACAATGGATTATTATACTTGGAGAACAAGAAAAGAGAAAGAGAAGGGTTTGTTTTTGGCTAGGGTTTAGAATGTACTTAGAAAGGAGTGTTGGGACTTATATTTATACATGTGTACATATTGGAGTGAATGATGAAAGGGCCCAGCTCTAATGATTACCCGCACTAACACGTGAGAATAAAACAGCGGTTGCATGCTGAAGGGGTGCTCATTCGAGCTTGAAGACTGCTCGTTCAAGCACATCATTAAGGAACCTATTGAATGCAGTTGTGAAGGTTGCTCGTCCGAGCTAGGAGGATGCTCGTTCGAGCGTGTAGCTCAGAGAGCTACTGGTCTTCGATTGTTGCTGCCTTGTACGAGGCACTGAAGCTGTGCCATCTGCCTTGAACGAGCACAGGTGTGGCTGTCCAGCAGGATGTACACTCACACACACCTCACTTTATACACTCATGTACAAACATGCCCTATTCATCACCAAGCTTCTCACATCATGATACACAAACAACCATGCACTAAGGTGCACTTAAGGCACAACTACTCAAACAATCTCCACCTTGACTTGAGTTCACCCAAATCACACACTTCTCCAAGACACTCTATCCAACACACCACTAACAATCACCCAATTAACACACCACATAAATGCCCCTTAAGGGCTTCACATCGAGCAAGCTTCTAAACCAACCAAGTCCACACATAAAGTGAACTTGTTGGTGGCCAACGACTTCGTCATCATGTCGGCCAGAATATCATTTGTGTTTATCTATGCTAAGCGCACTCTCTTGTGCTCAACTTCATCTCGAATGAAATTATAATTAATGTCAATGTTCTTGATTTTTCGATGAAAAGTGTTTTGATTCTTTGCTAAGCGAATGGCACTATCACTATCACAATTAACACGCACCAAGCTCATCTCAGGGCACATCTCACCAACAAAAACTTTTAGCCACTTTGCCTCTTTGAATGATTCGACGATAGCTATATACTCCACTTCGGTGGTGGATATGGCGACTACATCTTGGAGCGACGATTGACAACTCACCGCCGCTCCACCCAAAGTAAAAACATTTCCCGAGGTAGATTTTCTAGCATCTAAGTCACCGACATAGTCGGAATCACAATACCCAATCAACCTGCTTGAATTTCTCCCAAATTTGAGACAAACATTTGAAGTACCCTTCAAATACGTCAACAACCACTTTAGCGCTTCCCAATGACCTTACCCGGATTTGACATATATCGGCTCACCATGCTTACCGCTTGAGCAATATTGGGCCTAGATCAAATCATAACATGCATAATGCTACCAACTGCATAAGTGTAAGGAATGTCCTCCATTTGTTCTTCTTCTTCTTTTGTTTGAGGACGTAGCTTATTGAATAGCTTGAAATGAGAAGCTAGAGGCGTAGACACTGCATCACGCATGGAGAATCTTCTCAATACCTTCTAAATGTACCTCCTTTGACTAAGGTACAAGATGGCCTTTCCCCTATCCCTCAATATCTCCATTCCAAGTATCCTCTTGGCTTCACCAAGATTTTTCATGTCAAACTCACTTCAAAGTAACAACTTCAAGTTCTCCACCTAAAACAAATCTCTACATGCTACACGCATGTCATCAACATATAAAATCAAATATATGGTAGTAGACACAACTATCATAAATGCTCCTTGAAAAATCATGTGAAAGCATAAAGGATTCAAACTTCATATACCATTTTCTAGGCGATTGGTTTAGCCCATACAATGACATCTTCAAACAGTACACATGACTTCCTTTACCTTTCACTTCAAAGCCCTCCGGTTGCTTCATATAGATCTCTTCCTCAAACTCTCCATGCAAGAAAGCAATCTTCATATCCAATTGTACAATTCAAGATCCCCCATAACCAAAATAGCTAACAATTCCCTAATTGAAGAATGCTTCACAATCGGTGAGAAAACCTCATGAAAATCTACTCCCTCAACTTGAGTGAACCCGTTTTCCACAACTCTTGCCTTGTTTACCGGAGCACTTGTGCTTGTCAATCCCTCTTTCTTCTTGAATACCCATTTACACCCCACAACGTTGTTGTTTCTTGGTGCTTCAATGATGACCCATGTTTTGTTCTGTGCAAGAGACTTCATCTCTTTCTGCATAGCAACTAGCCACATGCTTGAGTCACTTGAGGCCATAACCTCCTTGTAGGTATTTGGATCATTCACACATTCCACCTCACTAGCGATAGTGAGGGCATAAGCCACATAGTCACACTCCTTAATATACCATCTTTAAGGTATAATTCTCCTCTTTTCTCTTTGCGTGGCCAAAGTAGCTTCTTTTTCGTGTCGAGTATAATCATCATAATTCATCAACGTTGGGACGCACCACCTCCTCTTGGGTGTCATCGGATTTACCTGTAGCGTTAGTAAGGGTGTTTCAATAAGAGGAGTAACTAATGCATTTTCATCAAAAAATTTCTAGACGTCTCAAACCATACCCTATAACCCTTTACACCCAAACAATAGCCCATGAAAAATACATTTCCTAGCTCTAGGTTCAAGTTTTCCCTCACTAAAATGAATATAGGCCGGACAACCAAATACTCCAAAATTAGAATAATCAACCGGCGAATTATACCATACATTCTGTGGAGACTTGAAGTTCAATGCAGTATTTAGAGAACGATTCTCCAAGTAGCATGTCGTAGAAATGGCTTCTGCCCAAAACCTCTTGCTCAACTTAGCTTGTGCAATCATACTCCTAGCCCTTTCCAAGAACGTTTTATTCATCCTTTCGGCTAAACCATTTTGTTGAGGCCTTCCAATAAATGTTCTATGCCTAACTATACCCTCCTTGGTGCAATATTTAACAAACTTCTTATCTACAAACTCAAGACATTGTCCGTTCTCAAGGTCTTGATGTTCTTCCCGATTTTCTTCTCAATCAACGAAGACATCAAAAACATCATCTTTGTGCTTCATGAAGTAGCACCAAACCTTCCTTGAATAGTCATTGATAAGTGTAAGCAAGTAGTTGCACCCACCAAGTGAAGTCTTCCTAGAAAGCCCCCAAAGTGCAGAATGTATATAATCTAGGACAAAGTTCACAAAAGACAAAGTTTCCAAGCTTCTTTCCTCCAAACAAGTCTCGCTTGCTTAACTCATCCATACCTCTTTCACCCATAGGACCCAACCTCACATGATACTCGTGGAGATATTCACGGAGCCGGAGATAGTAGAACCTTCTTGAGCATACAAACTCCCACTCATCTTCCTCTTCATCACTACTTGTGACCCTCTTATGACTTCATCACTACACCTTGACAAGACATCCTACAACCATTCTTGTCTGAAGTACCCAACGAAATCAAATTCATCTTTAACCCCGGGACATGCCTAACATCGGACAAAATTCTCACCATACCATTAAACATTTTCATTTAAATACTCCCAACACCGACAATCGTGCAAGTAAAATTGTTGCAATAGTGACATTCCATCCATCTACCTTCACATAGGTAATGAATAAGTCTTTGTTGGGTGTCATATGAAAAGAACACGCAGAATCTAGAATCCATTCATTCTCATTATACTCATGGGTGGCCACCAAAACGCCACCATCATCTCTATCATTCGCATAGCTAGCCTCGGCACTACTAGAGCCCTTCTTAAACCTCTCCTCATAATTGGAATGCTTCTTTTTCCACTTCAAATAATCTTTCTTGATGTGACCCTTGAGCTTGCAATAGTTGCAAGTCTTGTTCTTGGTATAACCTCTAGACTTTGACCTACCTTTACCCTTGCTATCCCTACCATAAGTAGAACCCTTATAATTAGCTCTACCCCTCACATACAAACCATCATTTGAGGTACTAGATGACTTACTTGACAATTGTGTATCTATCAAATCCCTTTGGGTCAAGGCATTTTTAACATTATCACTACTCAAATTGTCTCTATCACAGAGCAAGGTCTATCTAAAGTGTTTGTAAAAGGGTAGTAATGAACACAACAAGTAAATAGCCAAATCATCATCATCAAGTTTTACATCTATATTTTGCAAGTTCATAACAATGGAATAAAATTCATTAAGGTGAGGCTTAAGGGGTATACCTTCCTCCAATCGAAGATCGTAGAGTCTACTCTTCAAGAGCAGCCGGTTAGTCACGCTCTTTGCCATGAAAAGAGACTCCAACTTCTCCAATATCCTCTTAGAGGTAGTCTCCTACACAACTTCTCTCAAAACCTCATTTGAGAGACATAGTTGGGTAGCCGATAAAGCCTTAGCATCCATCTCTTCCCCTTTTGCTTCACTCTATCTTCACCTTCAAGAGCCTTGTGCACCCCATTTTGTATCAACATAGCCTTCATTTTCAATTACCACAAGCCAAAATACACTCCTATTGAACTTCTCGATATCTAGCTTCATTAAAAACATGTTTCCACAAGTTTTGCATTATTGAACACTCTCAAACACCAAAAAAAGCCCTAAGAGATAACAATCACAATAGGACATAAAGTTTCTAACTTTATCGCTAAGAATCACTTAAGACCAATGGTAAGGTGTGAAATGCAAATAAACAAACACTTCAATGATTAGCAATGAAAACCAATAAGAATAAAGCAATAAACAAAGACACAAGATTTACGAGGTTCACCCCAATGTGGGCTACGTCCTCCTTGGTCGTTAGCTTGCTTATATTATCTGAAGAAATCAATGGAGTTCTCATGAACTCTTACAATCGAGTATTATACTTGGAGAAGAAGAAAAGAGAAAGAGAAGGGTTTGTGTTTGGCTAGGGTTTAGAATGTACTTAGAAATGAGTGTTGGGACTTATATTATTTATACATGTGTACATATTGCAGTAAATGATAAAAGGGCCCAGCCCTAATGATTACCCGCACTAACACGTGAGAATAGAACAACGGCTGTATGCTGAAGGGGTGCTTGATCGAGCTTGAATACTTCCTCGTTCGAGCACTTCATTGAGGAACCTATTGACTGCAACTGTGAAAGCTGCTCGTTCGAGCTGGCAGTATGCTCATTCAAGCGTGTAGATTAAGCTACTGGTCTTCGATTGCTGTTGCCTTAAACGAGGCACTAAAGTAGTGCCATCTGCCTTGAGTGAGCACAGGTGTGGCTGTCCAGCACGATGTAAACTCACACACATCTCACTTCTTACGCTCATGTAAAACCATGCCCTATGCATCACCAAGCTTCTCACATCATCATACACAAACAATGCACTAAGGTGCACTCAAGGCACGACTAGTCCAATAAATATTACTCACTGAACTCTTATTATTCGAATAGAAACCAATACAAGCTTATGTATATATAGGACAAAAGATATAAAAGAAGATGAGGTGGCAAGAATCTTGACAACATCAAACAAACATATTAAAACTAAAAATAAGGAAATTACACACTACAGTGAGTATGTTTAACAAGGTATTCATTTTTGTGGCTTCAAGGTTTCCACTATTTTTTCATTATATTGATTCTAATTCCACAAATTAATAGAAATTTGAACTTGCAGAATTCTTTTAAACATGAATGAAAATTAATAATTTCTAGGTTTTATCTCTTATATTTATTTAGTCATTTTTTTAGTTATGGGTTTCCTCTTATATCAATTGAATGAAAATAAATTGTAGTCGCATAATTGTGTATATTCATTCCTTTTAATTAGGGGTTTTGGTTTCGGAATCTATTGAACTTTGAGATGGTTCATTTGCAAATATCTAATTACTTATTGTTGTTTTTTTTTATTTAAGTAGTGATGGAAGTAGAGATTCAATTTCCTATAACAACAACTCCTAAGCATGAAGAATTGAATGAAGAATTGAAGACTTCATCATTTATGTAATTTTATATGTTTGTTAATGTGATTTTAGGATACTAAGGACTATGTTGTTAATGGTAATTGTTGGTCTAATTTTTCTTATTAATTTGAATTTGAAAGTCATATTTTCTTTGATAGGTTGTATTTTAAAAAAATTATTCTATTAATGTTTCGTGCTTATAAATCTTTAATGTAGTATCGATAAGAGTAAATCTTGATAATAATTCGAACATCGTCCGAGATTTGAGAGTATGATTTGGAGCATGATTGGAGAGTATGCATCATCCAACTACAAGTGGTGGACTGAAAAAATATTCCGAGATTTATCAAGAGCAAAGTCGGTGGATGAATAATCTAAGCCTAGTCCGACCCATTGTCATTCCTAATAATGGTATGAGTAAGACGAAGTAAAAGGAGGATATAAAGCTTTAATTTTGGGGGAGGATTACAATATTTAACATTCATCCCACTAACGTGAATGTTTACCCTCAAAATCAAGGGATTAGTTCTTATATATCTTCTTCATCATCAATTTAAAGCTATTTCTTTTCGTTGATAACATTTTCTTTTATTTTTCTACTAAGATAATCTTGCTTTCTTTATTTGAATTTTATTTATCCTATAGATATTTACTATCAGTACAAGTATGACCTAGAAGTATTTATCAAGAATGGTTTTGAGGTTTGCAGGGTCCTCAATCGCATAGGCTCGACCCCAAATCTAAACCTCATAGGGAAAAAATCATAATATAATAACATACTAATGAGGCGGAATAGTTGATGGAAGTTTTACTTATTAAATCAATATTTAAAGGATAAATTCCTATTAATCACATATTTTTTCTCTCATTTTTTAATCTATTTCCAAAGCTATCTTTTTAACTTCCAAACATCTTCTTTTACATCTTTTACTTTCACCCGTTCATTAAACATCATTAGTCACTAAAAAAATAAACATTTGATTTCTTAACTATTCAATCTTTTAAACTTTTACATATTCTATTATTTTCTATCAACCAGTTTTTTTTCCCTTCTTAACAAATTTAATTTTAAACAAATTTATTTAAATTATTCATAGAAAATAAAATTTGACCTCAAATTCAAAAATTTATAAAAATAAATTGGGCATCGGAATAATTTGCTCCGCCCCTATTATTTATTATATTGATTGATTAGGACTAGAAGATTACTTTATGATAAATCTCTAGTATAGCATGAAAAAACAGGTATCACCAACGAACGTTTTCAGGTGAGCAACTACATAAATGACAACGATAGAGTTTTATTACAGGGATTATATATCATCTTCATTTTCTTGAATTAATAAACTATTTATTGTTCGGCACTCTTTGTACGAGCATAAACAATTTGACTCCTCTTTCGCACTTCATCAACAAAATAATCGATATTCTGGTCGGAGGATCCACCATCAGCTATAGCCTCCTCGGCCAATGCTTTCCATTTCAGGGCATTTTTCTTCATCTCGGCTGCTTTCGAGCCGGAAGTGGCTTTCCTTAAGCAGCTTTCAACCTCATCTCTAGGAATGGTCCTCATTTCGTGTTCACCCCTTGTTAATTGTATTCCCGTTTTAAAAACATCACATATGAACTTTGCATCAGTGCATTGATCACCCCATGAAGGAAATGCTATTATTGGCATTCCAGATGTTAGTGACTCCATCGTAGAGTTCCATCCACAATGAGTCATAAAACATGTTACAGCAGGATGTGCTAAAACTTTTTCTTGTGGAGCAAAGTGGACCACCTGCCATTTTTTAGTAGGACAATTTCCCAATATAAAAATCAAAATAAAAACAAGCATGTTGATCCGAATTTGAGAATCTAGATATCCGATTTTCCAGATAGGGAAAGCAATTGTTTGATTTTGATCTGGATAAATCGAATATCCCGATTTACCACGTATACGATAACGAGTTTTCATTTTTTAAAAAACTTTTTATTTGATATCATGCTTTTACGTATGTAGAAGCAAACATTTAAGCTCATTTCTCTTCTTGTGTTTAATTAAATATATTTTTAATAGTTTTTAAAATAAATCAATTTGGCATTATGAATGGATGTTAAAAAGCGTACATTAATAAACAATTAATAATTTATGCAACTTTTAGTTACATTTATTTGAAACTAGATAGGGGAAGACTTTTAAGTGAAAATGCATTTGACATTGATTTTAATAATAATTAAAAGAAATATGTAAGGAGCACATGATAATAAATCAAAATAAAAATAATTAGAGATAAATATGATTATTTTATAGATTAAATATTTTATATTGATTTTCACTGTAAGTAAAACTGCATATGGACCATACGAATAAACTATTTTGATTTCATGCAAAAATTATTGATAATTTTTTTGTCCAAATATTTAAAAATAAGGGTTAAATTATACCATAAATTAGGATAAAATTTTTCTTTTTATGCCAACAACAAATATAAATGATTTTTTTTTGGAAAAGAGAAATGAATTTAGGAACGGAAAAAGTCATTTGGAGGGCTACTCACTGCTGCTTTTATTACTCACCAGATTGCACAAAACCCATTGATTAAATACATGTATCATGTAATTATAGTTCATCACTTGTAGCTAGTTACTGTTGATGTAGTATAATTAAACTAAGAATTCCAGAAAATATATATATTAAAAAAAGAACTATCGGTTAATTCTCACATTTTAACGCTTATATTTACAGTAGCCTACCAAATTATCAAGTATCATCAATTCTAGAAAAAAGAAGTTTATGTGATACTTTTTACAACATTTTTTTTACCCTATGGAAAATTTGTTTTTGAAAAGTCAATATTTTGTCGACCTCTAGATAAAGGTCTAAGGTTATATTTATTCTGTGAAGTTTCAAACTTTTACCCTCCTATACAAATAAAGAGCTTAATAGTTTTCATAACATAAACAACAAATTAATATGAAAATAACTACAAATTTTTATCCATATGATTCTCATATTTTCTCTCATTTTTTATCATATCTGCAAATTTTATTTGTCCTAACCATTTTCTTAATAATCGTGCAATAGTGTGCTGTTGAAAATTGTTGTGAAAAAAAAGAAGTATTACTATTTTCAGAAAAGTAATGAACAGTTGAAAATAATTCTTATCGCAGTTGGAGCAAGGTCTTTGATTGAATTTAAATATAACTTTTCCCCTTCATTCAGTCTATCATGTAATTCGGAAATAAATAAATTTATTAATTTATACATAAATTAAATGTGCTAATATTCTTCATTCTTGACCGTAAATGTAAATTCTCCATTGTTTATTGACGAGGTCTTAGTAAATAATGGTGACTCATGAAGTTAACAAATCACCATTGTGGTAGGATTTGATATGATAAGAGTTATGAGATTTTAGAGTTTACCTTTTTGGTTTTGTTTATTTTACTATGCCCTTCAATTTATCTTTATTGTCATATTATTTTTTGCACACTATTCACATCTTAATCCTAATTTAACTTGTGTTAAACCGCCTCACTTGTGAGGTGCATAGTATTGGACCGACTCAATTGTACATTGTTTCACAATTTCACAAATTAAAATGTCAATTTCAAGAGTTAAAAACCAATTGAAAGACTTAAAAGATAAATTTCAAGGATTTGAAATTGGCATTTCAAATCATGAAATTTGACAGTTTTAAGACTTAAAAGGTTCATTTTAATACTTACAAAATCAATTTTAAGACTAAAAAGATCAATTGAAGGACATTAAATTCTCATTTTATATTTATAATAAGATTTTTCAAACATTAAAGTTGATATTATTTAAAAATTTAAAATTAATCTTTTAATTCTTAAAATAGGATTTTTAAGTCATTAAATTGTCCTTTTAAGTCTTAAAATTAGTATGTCAGAATATTTTTTAAAAAGTTATTGGGTCTGGGCCAGTTGCACGGCTAAGACCGTCTCACAAGGGAGTAATTGTTAATCTATAAATTTAAATATAATCAAGTGAAATCTTATTTAATTTCGTTTTAATGTGAAGGTAATTAATATCAACTTTTTATAATTTTTAATTATATAAATTTAGAGATATATTATGGATAAAATTATTAGTACATCGACAAATATGGAAGAAACAAATGAGACATAATCTCTAAATTAGAGCGAATATTATTTATTTTGTGTTTTTATGATGATTTATAAATGATAGGAGAAAATTTTGTTGTTTATTTGTTTATAATTTTGGGTCAATTTGTTTCTAGGTTAGCCCCACATAAAGGGTTAGACAACATAAAGGGGACAACCTTAATAAATCCTCATAAAGTCATGACAAAATAAATCCAGTGGAGCTTATACGAGTAGTTATTTATCAACTTTGGAAGGCGATCTCATCGTCATCTAAAGAAGAGATTCATGTATAGCTTGTACAATTACAAGTACAACATCTAAAGAGAATTCTGCTAAATATAATTTATTTATTGGGTAAGAGAAAAATAATATCAAATTTGATCTTGACAAATATCTCATCCATTTAAATATTTTTGACCATCAATTATTTAAAATTAAATTGAGTAAGTTATAGATAATAAATTGCTTACGATTTCCAAAATTACATATAACTGTTAAAATTGAGTTTTTTAACTGCATAATATTTTTGCAATTAATTTTTTGATATTAAGTGCTCTCTTGAGAGACCGTCTTTTGTAAAGACAACTCTCAAAAGTCCAGCCCAAATCTATATTTAGAGTTGTAATAATATATATTTAGAATTGGACTGGGCGTTTGAGAGCCGTGTTTACAAAAGACGGTCTCAAGTAAGAATTTGTGTTTTGATATCATATGCTTATATATGTCAACATGGTTATCAGAATCTCGATTCTGATCTACGATTCCACGATCTTACTGTGGTTGAATTATACGATCCAAAAGCAGACCACCGATCCGGATCGTAGGTAGAATTTTACTGTGGTTGAATCATACGATCCTTTTTAGCTCAAGAATTTAGGTGGTATGATCATAACACGATTCTATGATTCTACGATCCAACGATCCAACGATTTGATCCTATATGCAAAGTTTCGATTGTAAAATAATTTCATATAATATAAATTCGCTTATGTATAAATGTATATTTAAATAATTAAATCAATGCCTTTAAAAATTCAAGTTTTTCTTGATTTGCATTTTAAAAATAATTATTAAAAGTTTTTTTTTTAACATAATAGATGAGGTCAAATAATGTTTTACTTATACTTTAAAACTGAAAAAAGAATAATTTAATTGATAAATAGTTATCCAAAAGCTCATAATTAATGCATATTTGTAGGATCACACAATCCTACGATCCGATTCTACCGATTTCGATCGTACCCCTCAATGATCCTAGGCAGAATCCCGATACTAAAAACGTTCTAAGTCAATGCTAAACAAAATCCTATATTGCAAGGATTTGTACACTAGTTATAGTTAGTTGCTAGACTTGTTTATGAAAATGGAAAAAAAAATATCAAAAAAAATTCTAACAATTTTTACAATGAAGGGCTGGGATATGGAATAAATATATTGTATTTATAAATTTCTAAACTTCTTTGTTAAATTAATAATTTTCTATAAAATAAGTTTTTCTGGCTTATTCATTTTTCCACGTCAGGTATGGTGTTTCATTGGTTCATTATTATAAAAAATATTATAATACCTAATCTAGTTCAATAAGTTATTGAATTTTTGGTTTGCACATATTTAATACAATATTTTAAACCATGATTCAATAGTGGCACATTATTAAAAATAAAATTAATATGCAAGTGTTACAATAACGCCACATATTTAATATTACAATGTTAATAGTAATACTATGAAAATTAAAATATATTTATACCGTGATTCAATTGTGGCACATATTTAATACAATTTATATAGTAATACTATAAAATAATATATTAAAACAACTAAATTAACATTTTACTTAATTAATTATTAACTACATTATTTGTTATAGATAATGAATAATAAAATTACTACCTAAGTGTTAGAATAATTAAAAGCAAACATTATATACCAATTTTTATCTTGTATTGCCCTCCATAAAATATTAATGTTTGATTATCAATTATCCCAAATTACAAAATCCTAATCAATCACGGTTATTTGTAAATGATCATATATATATTAATAAAATAAACAAAACACAAAAAGATAAATTATAATATAAAAAAAGTCACCCTATCAAAATTTTCCACGTAGATGTGATTTGTCAATGTGGTAAATAACCCAGAGTTACTCTTCTCAAATTGGCTAATTCTTTGTAGAATCCAGAAAACCCTGTTGTACACCTCTACTATGCTTAATTTTTTTTAGTAAACTCATAACCTCTGACAGAAAGACAAAAGTTTGCTAAAGATTCCGATGACATTCACATATACCAAACAATTGAGTAGCTGGTGAATAAACTAACATACCTTGCCATTATCGCCAGCTCTTTCCAAGAACCCATTGGGTAAGCTATGCGGAATATGCATAGATTCTTTCACAGGTGGCTTCATTACCCATAAGAACGAAACCCCAGCCGCCTCGATCCCAGCTGCGATTTCATCAACCTGTTCCTGCTTCAAGAACACTACTGTCCCGAATGATATGTACACCACTGACCGATCGGCCTTGCCGTCAAGCCACTTCAAGCAGTCTTCATCAGGCCTCAACGGGTCAGCCCGAATTATAGCTCCACCCGGTATACACTTTTTGAACAGTGGCCCAACGGTTTTGATTGGAAGAGGTGCTAAGAGGTCAACAGTATAGTCAACCGTGGCCTTTTCCAGCTCATAGAAGGTATCCATAAGCACACAAAAAGATTTTGATAAGTTATTATACTGTTCCAAAATAGCCCTTCTAAGAGAGGGAAACGGCGTCATTGGGTGGAGAAAAGTGGGGATTTCATCCCATTTAAGAACGGGTAAACTCGGAATTTTAACGTCTATGTTAAGAGCATTTTGGGTAGGGAAAGGAACTAAGTTATGGTGGAAACAATAGTAAGCAAGAAAACAAGCACAATTCTGAGGCCATAACATAGCACTACATAATCCCAACTCTTGAGCAACATCAGTAACCCAAGGAATAAAAGGGTTATTGATTAGACAAGAAACGGGTCGACCCTGTTTGGCCTGCGCAGTTATCCTATCAGATACCCAACGGCGACCAACAAGTTGAAGCTGAGTAAGGTATTGATCCAAATCAGATTTCCTTGGATCACCATCTGGCAATTCATCATCAAAGAACTCAAATCGGATAAACCCATCACCAACAGGTACGGGTTGATCCGAGACAGCATCATTTGAGTTCCTGATAGCTTGACCGTAATTTTCACTGGTGCTGAAAGTGACCAAAAAACCTTTGGAGGCAATACTTTTGCCAAGCCTAAGAAGTGGATTTATGTGGCCTTGGCCTGGGAAAGAGACCATAAAAATATGTACAAGCTGTTGGGGGTCGTCTTTGTCATTCGTTTCTGTTTCGGTTAACATAGTAGTGAGAATGAGAAACAAGAAGAAAAGGTATTTTGCTGATGAGTGTCTAGTAGTAAGTGGAAATCAACTACTACATATACTAGTGTATGGAGTAGTTGATACCAAAGTGTTCCTGGTTTTTAATTTACTTGGGACCTATCTATAAGGATCGGATGAGACATACAAGTAGTTGGCGTTGTCAAATTCATATGCAACACTTTTGATAATGCCCTTTCGGAACTATTTTTTTTCAAGTTCTTTTTTATTTTATTTTTTTAAAATTTTTATATTTGGCTTAAACTTATTGAAAAAATAAGCTTCTACATGGAAACCGCAATAAGCTTCTACATGGAAACCGCTACTTGAAGTAGCATTTTTACCTGCCGCTCTTTTTTTTTTCTTTTGTACCAAACCGCTATATGGAGTAGCGGTTTTATCTGCTCTAATTTTTTTTCTACAAAATTGCAACATGGTGTACTGGTTATACCTGCTTTTTTTTTAATTTTTTATTTTGCCTTTTTACTTAATATATAATTAACTTAATATAATTTAATGTATAAATAACTTAATATATATATCATTAAACATGAAAATAATTAAATGTATGTGTAATTCAACATTAAAGTACTTAATTAAAATGCATAATACAACTACGTCATAAAAATTGTTCAACTAAAAAATGCACAAATTAACCACGTTGACGTTGTGTACAATTACCTCTGTTATGTTCTGTTCCATTGCATAAGCCACATCCGAGTCCTTTATCAGTTCGATCATCCATCTTATTACGCAACCTCTTCGACCTTGGACGTCCCTAAGTTCGTACTCTACTAGCATCAGCAATCGATCAGACGAAGGCAATCGCATACCATCCATTGAGTAGAGTGAAGCACAGATTCAAATTGTGGCTCATAGGTCCTAGATAGTAGTGCGAAAACGACGATCCACAAAAGGTTCTTTAGATAAGCCATATGCAGAACATACAACTAACACGTGTGAACATGGATAGTGGAAAACCCGTACCTTTTTACAGTACAAGTGCAGGTCGAGTAGTTAACAGTGTAACACTTCCTATAACACCCCACCTAATATCTACCTGATTAAGCTAAGGTGCTACTAAATATACTACAAATTTACACTTAAATAAATCTCTAAAATTAGTAAATTAGTTAGGCCCAATAATTAGTTTCACCAACTAAACCCAATAATCCGATTCTTATAAAATTTAATCCAATGAATTATTATTATTATTATAATATATTACTATTATTATTATTTTTTCCAAGTTATAATACTACCTCGACTCATATATTAAATTAGGATCTCATTCTAATTTCTTATAAGTTATACTTATTATATCCACTTTAACTCCATATAAATAATATTAGTAAGATGCGTGATGATTTTTCCTCCTTGAGACAAGATGATGGGACGATGCACTAGTTTTACTCAAGATTCATCGAGCTTGCAGCACAAGTAGAGGATATGACCACAGGTGAAGCATCTAGGGCACAACACTTCTTTTGAGGATTAAACCTAGAGTATCGCAAGTATATGGTTAGTCGATGTCACACAACTGTACGAGATGCGTATAACGACGCGTGTTCAGCTGAGAGGCTGTTATTCAAAGAAGGAGGAGCTTATGCGTAGCTCAGATGTAGAGGGGAACGCAAAACAACTCCACAGGGTTCGAGAAAACGACATCACCCAGATACACGACAACATTTGAGTAGCCAGAGGTCACGACCTCTAAGACAAGATCCGAGATTGTTTTCACTGTGGAAAGAAAGGAGATAAAAAGGTTGATTGCTACACATACCTTAGGGAGTTAGAAGCTGAGGGCAAGACCCAAGGTTGTTTGTAGAAAACCGTAGCTAGCTAGACGAGTGTGGCTCAAGATCGACACTAAGGTCTCTCATAGACTTTTAAAGGTCCAAGACAATCGAATCATTGTACACAGATGGATTCATCCAGGCCAACTACTTTTGTTCCAGCTCAAGGTGCTCAAACGAAAGGACGACTGATGGCATTAAAATGTGATAAGGCTGAGGAGACTCCTCAGGTAGTTTGAGGTACGTTCTTGGTTAATTCAATTCCAATATTTGTACTTTTTGATTCGGGAGCTTCTCATTCTTTCATTGCGATATCTTGCGCTAGTGAGGTTGGATTGTCAAGTCTTGTGTCCATTAGTATTGAGTTTGTGTAACCCTCATGTGATAGAGTTCCTTGTGTTAAAGCCTATCGTGATGTGTCTCTTGACTTCTTAAGTGTACCCTTACTTGTTCACTTGATTGAGTTTACTTTAGATAACTTCGATGTGATATTGGGTATGGATTGGTTAAATAAATATAGAGCTCAAATTGATTGTTGGTTAAAGAAGGTGTCCATTCGAGGTCCTAGTGGACAAAGACTATCATTTAGGGGATTTATACCTAGGAATCGCACAAAAATTATCTTTGTCATGAAGCTGAAGTCTTATTTAAGACGCAACTACCCTATCATCTTATGCCACATTAGAGATGTTGAGCAAAGTCTACCAAACCTTAAGGACATACCTGTTGTGAGTGAGTTCGCAAATATTTCTCCTTCTGAGATACCTAGATTGCCACCTAGGAGAGCAGTAGACCTTACTATAGATATTGTACCAGGAGCGAGTCCTATTTCTAAGGCTACCTATCGCATGGCACCAAAGGAGCAAGAGGAGTTGAAGATTTAACTACAGGAGTTGTTATATAAGGGTTATATTAGACCGAGCGTTTCTTCTTAGGGTGCCCTAGTGTTGTTTGTTAGGAAGAAAGATGGATCGTTTAGGCTCTGTGTGGACTATAGAGAGTTGAACCGAGTAATCGTTACGAAAAAGTACCCGCTTTTAAGGGTGGACCTTTTTGACCAGGTTCGAGGAGCCATGGTATTCTCAAAGATTCATCTAAGATCCGGATACCACCAGTTGAACATTACTTCGGAGAACATTCCAAAGACTGCCTTTCGTACACGATATGGCCATTATGAGTTCACTGTTATGCCGTTTGGGTTAACGAACGCACCTGAAGCATTCATGGCTCTCATGAACAATATTTTCAATGCTTTCCTGGATTAATTCGTAGTTATATTCATTGATGAACGTTCAGTCGGACTTATATTCTTTAACCAACAATCATGAGAGATATTCTTTAACCTGGATTAAATAAGTATTTGACGAGATTAGACCACGAATTAAATAAATATAGAGCTTAAATTGATTGTTGGTTAAAGAATAAATATAGAGCTCAATAGAAACTCCATCACGAGAGATAATGTGATATTGGGCATTGAGTTAGTTGAACCCGGTACTGTATCGGCAGCGATGAAGGTCAAGTCGGACTTATTTGACGAGATTAGACCACGTCAAACTAAGCAAACAAGGCTTGTATTAATGGCTTTATTGATTATCGATACACCAGATCAACATTTTAGTATACACGAGGATGGTAGTTTAAGGTTTGATGGTCGATGGTGTATTCTAGAAGATTTAGAATTACGACAACGTATACTTTAAGAGACTCACAAGTTAGTTTATTCTATCCATCCGGGTGGGGATAAGCTATATAACTTATCCTTCAAGAGGCTCACCACTCAAAAAGTCAAAGCTGATCATCGTAGACCCCAAGGATTACTTCATCCACTTCCCGTTTCCGAGTGGAAATGGGAGTCAATTTCTACGGATTTTGTATGTGGATCGACAAAGTCGGCTCATTTCATTCCAATGAAGGACATGTGGAGCAAATACCAGCTTGCTATGGCATACAGACAATATGTGTTGAAACAATATGGAGTTCCTAGAAACATTGTGTCCGATCGTGATGCTAGGTTTCTATCCAACTTCTAGTAGAAGTTATTAGATTCTTTTGGCACAAACTTCAAGATGAGTATCCAGATGGCACCAATTGAGGCCTTATATGGTCGTACATGACTTTGGAGGTTCTTGGGAGGATAAACTAGATTTGATTGAGTTTTCGTATAATAATAGTTATCATGCTAGTATCCAGATGGCACCAATTGAGGGCTTATATGGTCGTACATATCGTAGTCCATTGTGTTGGGACGATGCAACTAAGGTTATAGTATTAGGACCGCCATTGATTCAGGAGATGATTGACCAGATTCGTATTATACGCCAGAGGATGAAAGCTGCACAAGACCGTCAAAAAACTTATGCTGATCAACGTTGTCGACCGCTTGAATTCCAAGTTGGAGACAAAGTATTTCTTAGGGTGTCGCCGACACATAGTGTCATGAGATTCGGAAAGAAAGTAAGCTTAGCCAAGATTTATTGGGCCATACGAGATTTTAGAGCGTATTGGTGAGGTTGCTTATCGAGTTGATGTACCACCTTCGATTGACGGTGTTCATCATGTATTCCATATGTCTAAGTTGAGGCAATATTTGAGGGACGATTCATAGGTTTTGGAGCTAGAGCAGATCACTAATGATGATACTCTACAGTACGAGGAGACCCCTGTTCAGATCCTAGATAGGAAGACTCGTGATACCCGTTGAGGTAGTGTTGCACTTGTCAAAGTGTTGTGGTCAAACCACATCATCGAAGAAGCCACATAGGAGGTTGAGGATGAAATGAAGCGTGAGTACCCGCATTTGTTTGAGGAGGTATTATATATATATGTTACCTGTGTATGTAGTTAGTTAGGGTTGCATCTCCCTAGTTCGTTAGAAGTGTTTAGTATTGTCTAGTTAAGTAAGTTCGAGGATAAACTTTATTTCAAGTTGGGTAGAATCGAAAGATTTCAGATTACTTACATTTAGGGAAATATATAAATAAAGCAGAAGGAGGGATCAAGCAGCAGTCTCTTCATCATCAAAAAACTCGGTCTACACTTCAACAATATCAAGCTTGGCTATAAGACGAGATTCCATCTGGGATAGCAGATCAGTTAGTGACGCAAGTGAGACACGAATTTCATCTAGAAAAGCAAAGAACTGAGACTGAAAATCATTGAATTTTGAGAGAACAAGGTCTAAGATTGCAGTAGGAACAGTGGAGGGGTTAGCAGATGCATCAAAACTAGGTGAAGTGCATGGATGTGAAACGTGTGTACTAAATGGTGGTGGAGTAGAAGGTATACGTGATGGTGGTGGTGATGGAATATGGTGTGGTAGAGGTGTGGCAGGTTTTGGTGAAGGAGGTGCATTGGTAGGCTCTTTGGTGGTGTGAGAGGTCATTTCATCATCCAAGCCAACGGGACGCTTAGAAGCTAACTTACTACTCTTTCAAGGAGTGAGCACCGGATTTTTCTTTATAGGCATAAGGAACTCCTCATCATTTGAACTTTCATCGGATTCATTATCCTCAAGTTCCTCACGTTCCCCCTCTTCTAAGGCTTCCCCCTCATTCATTCATTCCTCCTGTTCCTGTACCTCTTCTGCCTTTTCAGCATGGGCAGAAGGAACAATCACTTGATCCTTTTTCACTTCTTCCTCCCTTTCCTTTCCTTTTTCTTTTTTGCACTCTTCTTCCTTCTCTTCTTCATCCTTATCATCATCAAAACTTACTTCTTCAACCTCCTCAATAGAGTCCTCTAGTATCCCCTTTTCATTTAATTTAAGGTGCAAATTATTAAGACATTTCGCACCAATTTTATTGTTAGAGCTCATGGGGAATTGCAGGCCGTCGAGTGGTACACCAAATTTCCTAAAAATCCAAGTCAAAAGTCCTCCATATCCAATCATACAACGCTTCTAAATACAGTCCGATAAATGAGAGATCATCAAGGAAGGAAAGTAGATTTTAATGTGATTAGCCAAACAATAAATAAGGGTCGCATCACGCAAATTCACTTCACTTCGCTTGGAATTGCGAGGCAAAATAAATCTACGAGCAATGTTATATAGTAATTTGTTTAGCGGTGACAAAGAGTTATGACTGAACCTTCCTCTCTTCTCATTAATCCCTAAGAACTTCAAGATTTTCCATTCATTAATACCCGAAATAACAATTTTGGAACAAAGATAATACGTATCAAACCCTACGACAGGAATACTAAAGCATTCGCCCAACATCAAACTATTAAACTTAATTTTAATTCTTTCACCATACTTGAATAAACACCATTCTCAATTGTAAAAATTTTACTGAACTCACGCATTAAATAAGGATAAATCGGGTTGCCAGAAAAATCAAACATCAAATTTTGCCAACCCTAATTTTGTTAAATTGCGTGTAATTGAGGGAATGGAGTAGATTCATACCAGTACTTTTCTAGACCGAACCCTACTGACATTTCTTTAGCAACTTCTTCGGCACTGTCAGGATCAACTTGCTTGGTCCGTTTTGTTGGTCTGGACGAAGAAACACCTTTTGGGGTGGAAATGGTTCTTTTTGTTCAGGCATGCATGCTGGTGGAACTGGGTGTACTTGATTTCTTTGGTTCTTGAGATGAAGATGATGGTGCGTCGATGGAAGGTGAAGGATGAATCACTTGTAGTGGTTCGGGTTGTGATGATTTTGGGGTCTTCCTCTTTGTGGTTTTGCTAGAGGATGAAGATTTTTGGGTTTTCATGGTGAGTTAAGACGAAGTAGAGGGAGAAGTGATGGTTAGGTTGACGTTTTGGGGTAGGAAGTAATAAGTATAGTACTTGATTTGAGTGAGTGTTAGAGTATGTGAGTGAGTGATGTGAAGTGAGGGAGTGATTTATAAAGTTATGGAAGGACTGTTACTCAAAGGAGATTTCTGGAAATACCACGATGTTCCGACTCCCACTATATATTAAGGTTATCATCCGAAAAGAAAGAGAAAAATAAAATGCTGGAATTTCTGGAAAAAAAATATAGAATATATTGAAAATAAGAAATAAAACTAACATGTCCTCGTCTTTCCCTTTTTTTAATTTTTTTTTATTTTTATAATTTTTTTCGTTTTAAATATGATAACAAAAACACACAAGACAAACACATGCTACTTTGGTCTAATCAGTTTAAACGTGCAATTAAGAAAGTATTCATAACACGTACTTAAAATAGTTGTGTACATGTACCTTGCAATAATTGATTTCTCAATCAAGTTTTTGTGGAGTGCTTGCATTAAACTTTAATCGAGCTTCATCATACCAAGTTCGAACCTCATCTTCTCATATTGTTCCCTTGGATTTGGTTTAATCATAATATCTGCAACTTGCTCATTTGTATTGACATGTTTAACAATTATATTTTTATTCTAAACATTATCCTTAAGAAAATGATGTCGTATATGTATATGCTTAACTCTAGAATGGTGGACGGATCTTTTGATATGCATATGGCACTAGTATTATCACAATAAATAGGAACACATTCAAACAAAATACCAAAATCTCTTAGCTGCTGTTTTATGCAAAGCATTTGGGAACAGCAAGCTGCTGTTGCCACATATTCTGCTTCAGCGGTGGATAGTGCAACGGTGTTTTGTTTCTTGAAACACCAAGATACTAAACATGAGCCAAGAAATTGTACCATACCTGACATACTTTTCCTGTTAACAAGATCTCCTGCATAATCTGCATCACTATAACCTTTCAAATCATAGACATCACTTTTAGGATAAAATTGGGACAAGTCATCTGTTCCCTTTAAATATTTCAGAATTCTTTTTACTGCAGTGTGATGTGATTCCTTGTGATTTGATTGAAATCTAACACATAAACCAACACCAAACGAAATATCTAGTTTACTATCAGTCAAGTATAGTAAAGATCCTATCATGCCTCTATACATAGTTTGGTCAACATTAATACCATTCGAATCTTCATCTAGTCTTACGTTAGTAGCCATAGGTGTGTGGTTTGTTTTAGCATTGTCTAAACCATATTTCTTTAGAAGTTCTTTTGCGGAATTCAAATTGTAAACAAAAAGGAGACAGCGATTTTTACGTGGAAACCTTCTAGGCCTAATAGAAGGAAGAACCACGACCACTTGGGATTTTAAAATTCTCTTATTATGTTGTAGGCAATTACACAATTACATAAAACTCTTCTTCAACAAAAAGGCCAACTTCTCTTTCTCTTTTTTTCTCCTTCTCTTTTCTCTAGCTTCACACGAAGCCTCTTCTCACTTCCCTCTAGACTTTCCTTAAGTCTAGTTACAATTTCTCTCAAAAACCCTTTACAAAATAATTCTCTAGACAAGAATAAATTCACTAAGATGGATTATGAATTAAGAAATTGCATAAGAAAAATATTCTAAGTTAATTGGCAATGTAAGAATAAGATATTTTTCTTAAGTGGTTATCTATTGAATTTCTCTCTTTTATGGGCATTACCACCTCCCGGTTTTTTGGACAAGTCATTCCTATTTATATGGGAACAACCGACTATCTTTAGTGAAACCCGAATTACCTACTTTTCATAGATTACATAGCTTGGGTGTCATGTATGTCCTACCGGTTTTATTTACTAAAAAATAAAAAATAAGATTAATCTTAATGGAAAGCCCTAACCTCTTCTAAGACACGGTTACAATCTCCTAAAAAAAGTTAATCAGGATTTACTTTTTCAAAACCCTAATCAAGATCCTATTTTTGTGGAGACTTTTTTTCTTGTTTGAATTAGTCTTAGGTTAATTTTAGAACGTTATCTTATTTTGCCAATTAACTAATTATGCAATAAACTCAACTCCTAAACCATTAACGTAATATTTTTAGCTGACGCATTTCTCCAGACTTGTATCGTTGGGAACACTACACTGTCTCCATCAGCAACTTTCATCAGACTACCAACTTTGGAACAGTAGACATTTAATCCACTTTTGATTTCCTAAGTGATCTTCTATACTACTCCTTTTACCTTGACTTTGACACGTACAACATCCATTAACCAATTCCTTTAGGTACCATCAACGACTTTAGCAAAATCAGATATATGACCTGCACAACAATCTCTAAACCATGTTTGTTTATTTAAAGTGAAGTCATCATCAAAAGCTAAGAGGGCCAACAAATTCCCCCCTTTTGATGATGATAACCTTATAAACAAACTTTAGTAAAATAAAGTAAAACAAATGTAGTAGAACATGCTGGAGATTAAAACAACTCTATCTATCAACTTAGTAAATCAATTCGTTACAATGCAATTCCCCAAGTATCCAAGTTAAACAATTTACTCTAAGATTAATATTAAAAAAAAAAAATTTTAAAAACATATTTTCAAAGTATATTATCTATTACCTATGTCTTTGGATATTTTCCAAAAATAAAAATAGTTAACATAAATTACTAAAAATATTGAGTATTAGTTACTATGTGTTTAGGCTAGTTTAAGAACGTTAGTGATAATCAAACACAAAACAATAATTATTCATATCAGAACATATAATCAGAGAAAAAATAAACATTCTAGAATAATTCAAAAGCACAAAGCAATTATCAAATTTTGCTAAATTAATCTTACTTGAACAAAGTAATACTTATATAAACATACTTAAGCAAAAACTAGAGAATAACATGTATGATCCTCTTTAACAGAATGTAGAATTAGAGTATATGAAACTTTGATTTCACAAGTTTCCTCTTAAGTTTGTTGGTTTTCTTCCCCCTTTTGACATCAATAAAAAAGGAGTGTCTTAAATAGTTCACAACACTAACACTAGCATTAGTCAAAGAAGGATAATCAAGAAGCAATTTATCAAAGCAAGTACCATAGTAACAATCAATAACTTCTTCAACCTCAATAACATCTTCTAGTATCCCTTTCTCATTCAAATTCAAGTGCAAATTCTTAAGACATTTAGCACCTATCTTATTGTTTTCGCTCATAGGGAACTGAAGACCATCCAACAGTACACCAAATTTCTTAAAAACATAAGTCAATAATCCTCCATACCCAACCATAAGACCTTTCTCAATGCCATCAGATAAATGTGATATCATCAACGAGGGAAAATTAATTTTTATGATTAGCCAAACAATAGATTAAGGTGGCGTCACGAAGATTAACTTCACTCCGCTTAGAGTTGCAGGGTAAAATAAATTGGCGTGCAATGTTGTAGAGCAATTTGTGGAGTTTTGACAGTGAGTTGTGGCTAAACCTCTTCCTATAATTTATCCCAACAAATTTTAACACGGTTTTCTCATTAATCCTCGAAAAAAGAATCTTTGAACCGACATAATAAGTATGAAATCCTACTGCAGGAACATCAAACCATTCGCCCAACATTAAGCTACTAAACTCGATTTTGATTTCTTTAACTGTACTGGAACAAACACCATTTTCTATAGTGAAATGTTTTATAAACTCATGCATTAAGTTTGGATAAATCGGGTTACATGAGAAATCAAACATTAATGTTTCCCAACCCTGATTTTGGAAAATAGCGTGTAATTGAGGTAATGGGGTTGATTCATACCAGTACTTGTCGAGCCCGAACCCAACTGACATTTCCTTGGCGACTTCTTCAGCACTATCTGGGTCAACATGGTTGGTCCTTTTCGTAGGTTCGGACGAAGAGATACCTTTTGGAGTGGAATGGGTTTTTTTTGTTCTGGCATGCATGGTGGATTTGAGTGTATTGGATTTTTGTGGTTCTTGAGATGAGGATGGTGGTGCGTCTATGAAAGGTGAAGGATGAACAACTTGTAGCGGTTTTGGTTGAGAAGATTTTGTTGTCTTCTTCTTTGCAGTTTTGCTTGATGATGATGATTTTGGGGTTTTCATGGTGATTGAAGAAAATGTAGAAGGAGAAGTGATGGAGTGAGTGAATGGGTTTGACGGTTTGGAGTAGCAAGTAATGAATGCTTGTACTTGACGTGAGGAGTGTAAGAGATTGTGAGTGAGTGATGTGACGTGAGGGAGTGGATTTTAAAGCTTTGAAAGGACGGTTTGCAAAGGGTTTCTAACTCTTCAATTTCATCAGTTTTAACTTGTGAACAATCAAGTGTAACGAAGAGTTTGCGGGTATATTCGTTGAATTAAGCGGTTAATAACGAATTTTCGAAATACCACGATGATCCGACTCCACTCAAATCTAAGTTGACCATCCGAAAAAATAATGTGCTGGAATTTGTGGAAAAAGAAAAAATAAAGAAAATATTAAAATAAATATGTTCTCGCTTTTTTTTCTAATATGAGGACAATAACACATAAGACGAAACACATGTTGCTTTGGTTTAATCAGGCTAAACATGCAATCAAGAAGATTTCATGGCACGTACCTTAGATAGTTGCATACATGAACGTTGCAATGATTGATTTCTCAATCAAGGTTTTGTGAATGATTAATCCCTTCCAATTTCATGTTGCTTCGAGGGGGAATGCTTGCATTAAACTTTAGTGGAGCTTGATCATACCAAGTTCCAATCTCATCTTCTTATATTGTTCCCTAGGAAGTGGTTTAGTCATAATATCTGCAACTTGCTCATTTGTACTGACATGTTTAACAATTATATTTTTATGCTCAACATTATCCTTAAGAAAATGATGTCGTATATGTATATGCTTAGCCCTAGAATGATGCACAGGATCCTTTGATATGCATATGACACTAGTATTATTATAATAAATAGGAAAACATTCAAATTTAATACCAAAATCTCTTAGCTGCTGTTTTATCCAAAAGCATTTGGGAACAACAAGCTGCTGCTACTACATATTCTGCTTCAGCGGTGGATAGTGCAATGGTATTCTGTTTCTTGGAACACCAAGATACTAAACATGCGTCAAGAAATTGTACCATACCTGAAGTACTTTTTCTGTTAACAAGATCTCCTGCATAATCTGCATCACTATAACCTTTTAAATCATAGACATCACTTTTAGGATAAAATAGGGACAAGTCATCTGTTCCCGTTAAGTATCTCAGAATTCTTTTCACTGATGTGTGATGTGATTCCTTGGGATTTGATTGAAATCTAGCACATAAACTAACACTAAACGAAATATATATCTGGCCTATTAGCAGTTAAATATAATAAAGATCCTATCATGCCTCTATACATAGTTTGGTCAACATTAATACCATTCGAATCTTCATCTAGTCGTACATTAGTAGCCATAGGTGTGTGGTTTGTTTTAGCATTATCTAAACCATATTTCTTTAGAAGTTCTTTAATATATTTTTGTTGATGGATAAAAAAACCATTAGCCGTTAGTTTAAATTGCAAACCAAGGAAGAAATTTAATTCTCCCATCATATTCATTTCAAATTCAGCACTCATAAGGTTAGAAAATTCTTTACGTAGTGATTCATTAGTTGCACCAAAAATAATATCATGAACATAAATTTGCAGAACTAAGATATCAGAACCTCTATTCTTAAAGAATAAGGTTTTATCAATTTTACCTCTAATAAAATCATTTTCAATTAAAAACTTAGACAATCTTTCATACCATTGTCTAGGAGCTTTTTTGAGCCCATAAAGAGCTTTATCAAGCTTATAAACATGATCTAAATACGATGGATTTTTGAAGCCATGTGGCTGTTCCACAAAGACTTCTTCATCTAGAAAACCATAGAAAGCACATTTCACATCCATTTGGTATAACTTTAAATTCTTAAAAGCAACAAAGGAAATTAGAATTCTGATAGCCTCTAACCTTGCTACGGGAGTAAATGTCTCTGTATAATCAATCCCTTCTTGTTGATTGTATCTTTTAACCACAAGCCTTGCTTTGTTTCTTACTATGGTTGCATCTCTTCCAGCTTGTTCCTAAAAACCCACTTTAGACCAATTATCTTTTTGTTCTTGGATTTCGATTCTAAGTGCCACAATTTATTTCTTTCGAATTCATTCAATTCATCTTGCATTGCAACAACCGATTCTTAATCTTGTAAAGCTTCTTCGTGATTCTTGGGTTCCAATGTTGAGAGAAATGCAAAGTGAGCACAAAAGTTTCTTAGCTGGGATCTGGTCTATGTACCTTTGTTTATGTCACTTATGATCAAGTCAAGTGGATGTGACTTTTGATGTTTCCACGGCTTAGGCACAAATTCTCTTGTAGGGACAGTTGTGGAAACGGGCTATCTGACTTGATTGACATTTTGCTCAGCTTCATGTTGCTCATTTTGTTCTTCTCTTGCTATAAACTCTATAAGCTTTACTATGAGATGAATAACCAAGAAATACTGCTTCATCACTTTTTTCATCAAACTTTCCTATATTTCGTTTTCCATTAACATGAACAAAGCATCGACATCCAAACACACGAAAATAAGAAATATTTGGTTTAACACATTTAAAAAGCTCATAGGGGGTCTTGGAAGTGATAGGTCTAATCAACACACGATTCAAAATATAACATGCAGTATTAACAACTTCGGCCCAAAAAGTTCTAGGGAGACCACTAGCAATTAATATGGTTCTAGCCATTTTCTTTAATGTTCTATTTTTACGTTCCACCACACCATTTTGTTGTGGTGTCCTAGGTGCGGAAAAATTGTGACTTATGCCATGCTCATTACAATAATCCATAAACCTTGAATTTTCAAATTCTTTACCATGATCTGATCTTATGTGGACAAGTTGATCATTACAAGATTTTTGAAATTTATTTGCAAAAGAACCAAACTCATTAAAAGCTTCATCTTTGCTAACTAAGAATAAGGTCCAAGTAAATCTACTGTAATCATCAACCATAACAAATACATATCGCTTACCACTACGACTTTGGATTCTCATAGGTCCACAAAGATCCATATGAATTAATTCAAGTGGCTTTGAGGTGGTCACAACATTCTTAGGTTTAAAGGATGACCTAACATGTTTTCCTTTGACACAAGGAGTACATACTTCATCTTTTTGGTATTTGAGGACGGCAATCCTCTTACTAGGTCTTAAGATCGTAACATTTTAAACAAAGAAAAACTAGCCTGAGCTAAACGTTTATGCCAAAGAAGAGGGTCATCTTCTATAACACTGAGACAAGTCAGACTGGTTTTAGAACATTGTGGAGGTCCACAACATAAGTGTTCCCTTTGCGGATTCCTTCCAGAACAGTGTCTCCTGTGTCACTCCTAGAAATAATGCACTTTTCAGAAGTAAAGTTTACAGAGTTACCTTTGTCGCAAAATTGAGAGATACTTAGTAAATTATGTTTTAAATTCTTGACTAAAAATAAATTATCAATTGCATGGGAACTTGACCTTCCTATTTTTGCTTTGGCAATGATTTTGCCTTTCATATTGTCTCCAAAGGTCATAGTTCCTCCATCAGAGGCTTCTAGTGAGAGAAAGTTTGATCTATCACCTATCATGTGCTTGGAACAGCCACTGTCGAGATACCATGAGTTGTTCCCCCTCACTAGAACCTGCAATCGAACTAATTGTTAGAATGAGGAACCCAGTCATCCTTGGGTTCCTTACGGATTATGCATGAATCATATTTCTTAATCCAAATGCGATCGACATAAATTTTGTTCGCTTTGTCGTGCCCTTCCCTTTTTATACATTGAAATTTCAGGTACTCGGTTTTACCACAAAAGGAACAGACTTTACTACTAGGGAGATCAACGTAGACCTTTTTCTTGCTATTATTCTTATTGTATCTTAGGCCTTCAGTATTCATAGTTTTAGCCTCAAGAATCCATTTTAGAACTTCTTTGATTTTTCTTTTTCCTCTTGAATTTAATTCAAATTTCAATTTCTCATTTTCGATTTTACTAGATTCTAGGTCTAATTTTAACTTTTGAAATTCATTACTAATATCATGAATAGATTGATCATTTATATCCTCATTTAAGCCTAGCAAATTATATTGATACAAGTCGACATTAAAAATAATATTCTCTTGTTTTACTTTTTCCAATGTTTCCTTTAACCTTACGTTTTGATCTAATACATCAAAGAATCTATTTTTTACATCAGACCTAAATGAATTTAGGTAGGAAATATGGCATTCGTAGGTGATTAGGAAATGAATTAGAAGACAATACCTCTTTTTCTTTAGACGTTTCGTCGGGAGAGGCCATGAGACATATATTGATTGTTTCTTCCTCAACGGGAGCTTTTGTCTCTACTTCGCTCTCAGATTCTCCCCATGCAGCAATCATGGCTTTGCGAAAGTCCATCTTGTTGAAATTTCCTTTCATCGGTTGTCTTCCCGTTTCCCTTGCCTTCCCTTTGCCCTTCTCATTTTTCCATTGAGGGAACTCCTTGATGAAGTGATCAGTACTTCCACACTTATGGCATTCGTAGTTGGTTTTTGTATTTGCAGACTCTCTTTCTTTGTTGTTTCTTTGATTGGTGTATCTGCTGTTCCTGAAGAACTTTTTAAATTTTCGAACCAACATGGCAGCCTCCTCTTCATCACATTCTGACTCTTCTTGATCATTCACTGCCAGAGCCAAGCATTTGTTTCGGGAACTGTCAGTTGTTCCCAGATGCAATTCGTGGGTCATAAAGGAACCAGCCAACTCTTCCATATTGAATTTAGTGAAATCCTTGGATTCCTGTATGGTTGTGACTTTGGCTCTCTAGCGTTCATCTTGAGGTAGGCTCCTTAGAATTTTCCTCACTTGTTATGTTTTGAACATCTCTTGGATACTTTCTCTTGGTTCCATAACAAATCTCTCATCTTTGACATCAACAAGTCAATCTTGGAGCGCGTTACTTCACTTGTTCCTTCGTGGGTAACTTCTAGCAGATCCCAAATCCGCTTGGCTGTTTTGCAACCCATAAATGCGATGATGCTCATTTGGTCCAATACCACAGTGAAGTAATTTGATGGCAAGAGCATTCATCTCCATTTTCTGAAAATCGTCTTTCTCATATTTAGTGATCAGTTTGGGAACAGTTTTGTTATTGGAGTTGGTAGTTGTTACCTCAAAGTCTCCAATTTCGATAACTCTCCAGACTTGATAGTTTTCGGCCTTGATGAAGATCTCCATATATCCTATTCTACCAATATGTGTAGAATTTACCATCAAACATGGACGGTCTTTGAGTAGAATAACCTTCTTCCATACATTCATTCATTTTCAACATCTCTAAAACACCAAGATACGACTCTCAGGGTTTCCTGATCAAATGAGGAACAGGGATTTGATACAAATTGTAGAAATATATAGAGATGGACGAAAGCAACAAGATGGGAGTGAATTGTTGTTTTCTAAGTTTAAGAATTTTTAGCCCTGTTTTTGCGGAATTCAAATTGTAAACAAAACATAAACTTAAAAATGAAAAGACAAAAAGGAGACAACGACTTTTACGTGGAAACCTTCTAGGCCTAACAGAAGGAAGAACCATGACCACTCGGGATTTTAAAATTCTCTTATTATGTTTTAGGCAATTACACAATTACATAAAACTCTTCTTCAACAAAAAGGCCAACTTCTCTTTCTCTTCTCTTCTCCTTCTCTTTTCTCTAGCTTCACACGAAGCCTCTTCTCACTACCCTTTAGACTTCCCTTATGTCTAGTTACAATTTATCTTCAAAACCCTTTACAAAATATTTCTCAAGACAAGAATAAATTCTCTAAGATGGATTATGAATTAACAAATTGCATAAGAAAATTATTCTAAGTTAATTGGCAAATGTAAGAATAAGTTATTTTTCTTAAGTGGTGATCTCTTAAATTTCGCTCTTTTATGGGCATTACCACCTCCCGGTTTTTTGCACAAGTTATTCCTATTTATATGGGAAAAACCGGCTATCTTTAGTGAAACCCTAACTACCCACTTTTCCTAGTTTACATAGCTTGGGTGTCAAGTATGTCATACCGGTTTTATTAACTAAAAATAGTAAATAAGATTAATCTTAATAAAAAGCCCTAACCTCTTCTAAGACATGGTTACAATCTCCTAAAAGTAGTGAATTAGGTGTTACTCTTTCATAACCCTAATCAAGTTCCTATTTTTGTGGAGACTTTTTCTCTTGTTTGAATTAGTCTTAGGTTAATTTTAGAAGGTTATCTTATTTTGCCAATTAACTAATTATGCAATAAACTTAACTCCTAAACCATTTACATCAACTAAAAAGAAAAATAAATTCCTACGTAATATTTTTAGCTGACGCATTTCTCTAGACTTGTATCGTTGGGAACACTGCACTGTCTCCATCAACAACTTTCATCAGATTACCAACTTTGGAACAGTAGACATTAAATCCACTTTTGACTTCCTAAGTGATCTTTTATACTGGCTCTTTTAACCTTGACTTTGACACGTACAACATCCATTAACCAATTCCTTTAGGTACCATCAACGACTTTAGCAAAATCAGATATATGACCTGCGCAACAATCTCTAAACCATGTTTGTTTATTTAAAGTGAAGTCATCATCAAAACCTAAGAGGGCCAACAAAGAATTTTCTTTTTGTGATAAGGAGGTTTTTGAGGGGTATGCACGGGAAGAGTATTATGAGGATGAGACCGAAGGATGGACAAGCGACCAAAATAACTTTGGGAGAATTTGTGTGGCTAAGGAGGGTAATGATGATGAGGGGGACAATTCTATGCCTCCACACAAAGTAAATTTGAAATCGTTACCCCCTAGTCTTAAATATGCTTATCTTGATGCTGACGAGAACAAGCCCATCTATGTGAGTTCTGAGCTTGATGACATTTCTTTGGGAAAATTGCTTGATTTACTTAACAAATATAGAAGTGGCATTGGGTACTCGCTTGACGATATTAAAGGAATTAGTCTGAGACTTGTCATGCATAGGATCCAGTTAGATGATGAGCAGTTCTCCTCTATTGAACCTCAAAGAAGGTTGAACCCTAACATGAAAGAGGTGTTTAAAGAAGATATTCTTAAACTCCTCATAGGTCGGCATCATCTACTCGATTTCCGATACTATGTGGGTTAGTTCTGTTCATGTGGTTCCAGCAAAGGGAGGAATGACCATCATCGAGAATGACAAGGGCAAAATGATCCCCACTAGAACCACCACTGGGTGGAGAGTTCGCATTGATTCCTATAGGCTAAAAAAAGCCACGAGGAAGGATCATTTCCCTTTGCCATTCATTGATGAGATGCTTGAGATATTAGCAAGGCACAAGTACTTCTGCTTTTTGGATGGTTATTCGGGGTTCTTTCAGATACCCATTCACCCGAATGACCAACAATAAACAACATTTACTCGTCTTTTGGGGACCTTTGCCTGTAGAAGGATGCCCTTTGGATTGTGCAATACACCATCTACCTTACAAAGGTGCATGGCTTCTATTTTTTTCTGATATGTTGGAGGATTTTATGGAGGTTTTCATGAATGATTTTTCTGTTGGAGGCTCGTCTTTTGACACCTGTTTGGTTCACCTTGAAAAAATTTTAAGAAGGTGTCAAGAGACGAACATCATCTTTAATTGGGAGAAGTTTCACTTTATGGCGTAAGAGGGAATAGTTCTTGGCCATAAAGTGTGTTCTCCTAGCATCGAGGTAGATCCTGCCAAGATTGATGTTATAAGAAACCTCCCCGTGCCCACCACGGTCATAGGGGTTAGGTATTTTCTTGGACATGCGGGATTCTATACACGTCTCATCAACGGATCTTCAACCATTGCCAAACCTTTGAATAAATTACTCTAAAAAGGGGTAGAATTTCTCTTTGATGAACATTGCCTCGATGATTTCAATCATTTCAAGCAAGCCTTGATCTCTGCCCCTATCGTGCAAGCTCCTGACTGAAGCTTGCCTTTCGAACTAATGTGCGATGCCAGTGATGTTTCTGTAGGCCCGGTGCTGGGACAAAAGAAGGAAGGAAAGCATCACGTCATTTGTGGTCTTATGCAAACTCGTATTTCCTTAGCCTTGTACCTGTTTTGGGACATAGAGTCTGACTATTTTCCACATAGCTCAGGGGATCTGGGTTTGCTTCGTTGTTGGCTTGGATGACTACCTTTAGAGGCGCATTTCGACTAGCCTGTGATTATTGAGTTTTCTTAGACTCCTTGCAAGTTCCTTTTATTATGAATGCTAGTTAGGGGACTAGTTAGGGGATCTAAGTTTTGTGTCGGTTCTTCTCCAGTACAGTCGACTTTTCTTGAGACTAGGGATGATAACACGTTCGATAGAATTAAGCTATATAGCCAAATAGCCTACCTTGTACTGACTTTAGGATAATTTTTGCCTTTTCCTTTTCTTTTGTAGCCACATTATGTAGCCTTCACATGATCCAAATGTTCCTTCTTTTCACCTAGAGGATAGCTTAGTGATGGTGGGGTTGTTGTGTGTTACGGTGATTTGTGGGCTTTTGGTTATGATGTTGGTTGTTGGTTTTGTATGACTCTAGCCATTGTTATCCAGATCATTTTGTTTCTCCCTTCATCCTCTAGTGCTTATATAGTAATTATTCATACATATTCTATATTTGAGGAGACATGTCTCTTGTTCTTCATTGAGATTTACACACATATGTCTATTTGAGTGAGGAGGTCAATATTTCATTGGGAGATGAGCCTGGAAACAAATGTATTTATGAGATTTCAAATTTTTGATGGTGTTTTATGATGGAGATCATTGTGCTTATATGAGATTATTGGGTTATTATGGCTGTTGGATATGATGTTTATTGGTTTATCATGAAATGTTTGTGGTTGTTTTGTCCAGGGACACTTGCTATCCTGTACTTCACATTCCCAAATGTATCTCACCTTAACCCTAAGTCAACGTTACAATCCTGCATTAACATGTTCGACTTGGTCTGATTAGTTTGCTTGGTGATGGAGGTAGATATGACACAATCCCCATGATTTGCCCGTATTAGGTCTTTGATTCTCGACTTATCTTTCTCACATATATTGAGAAATAAACCAGGAAGCGTAAACTTGTGATCTCTCTAGGTAATGGGCGTCATAGCCTGTGTTGTTAGCTTACCCTTGTGATCCCAAGTCCGTGGAATCGATCATTCTTCTTAGTATTGAGCTCCTTGAGACCATTTTACTTGCACACCTATTACTAGGGAAGAGTTTTGTTCGTGCACAGCTTGCGTTGTTTTGATTTCCTCTCACCATGTTTGTTTTCTTTGGATTTGTGGGTCTCCTTCTTAAAACCCTCACGAGACCTTACTCGTCCTCTGTGGGAGACCTTGAGGTTTAAAGGGCTTGTCGTACGTGCAAAGTGTGCCTTGTGCTTTCATGTCATCCTACCAAGTCTCTTTGCTAGGGACTAGCAAAGGTATAGCTTGGGGGAGTTGATGTGCTCGATTTAAAGCATATTTACATCCCTATTATAGTGTCGAGTCTCATTGATTTTCATTGGTTATATACATTTTACACTCAATTATACCTTACTCTTATCTTTATGGTGTTCGAAGGTATTTTTGGAGGTTTCAAGGTAAAACGAAGCGAGTTCGAGACTTAGACATCATAATCGTACAAGAGGCACGCGTCTCGAAGCATTCTCGAGCGTTCGAAGTCATCCTCGAAAGCCTCGCAAAGTCCAAAAGTATTTTGATACTTGATTGAAGCTATAAAGACCCAAGGAGCCCTCATTCGGGCGAATCTAGCCCACATTCCGGCAAATGGGATGCGCTGCTTCAAAGACCAAGCCCTTTAGCTTACGGGAAACACCGAATTCCAAGCCAATTCGAGCGAACACAATAGATTCAGGCGAATCTCAATTTCTATTCGGGCGAATGCATAATGATTTGAGTTGAATGAGTTCTAAAACTTCAGGAAACCCCGAATGTGACCCATTCGAGCGAATGGGATCCATTCGGTTGAATGGGCTTGGCAATTCGGTTGAATGGAGCTTTAATTTAAAACACTAAGGATCTTCAGGGCATTTGTTCCTCCATCCCTTTAGGCTATATAAAAGGACCTTCTGGTATCCCGCACATGGCAGGGTCCGAGCCTTTTAGGCTACATATACCCTTTTATTTTGAATGTTAGGGTTATGTCTTGAAGGAGAGAAACCCTCCCAACTAGAACATCACATTTTATATCTTTTCTCTTTACTTTCTTTGCCCTATAATAGATTTATTGCTTTCCATTTACATTCCAAGCATTGTATCTTTTATTTCCCTTCAAGTTATTGTAAGTTTACTTTCTTTATTGCTTTCTTTCTTTGCTTATCTTTAGTTTTATGTCATTTATTGCTTTCTTCCTTCTTGCTTTGATTATTCCTTTATTTATTGTTCTTTTGCTTTTGAATCTTGTTCTTGCTCTTCTTATTACTTTGTAGTTTAGTTGATAGTTAAATTTATTGCTTTGTTCTTGTTTGTTCTTGCCCTAATGCTTATTTCCATGTCTTCTTTCATTCTCCTTGTAGTAGTTAGTTTCAATATGTTAGAGTAGTTCTCTTAGGGGTTTTGGTTTGGTGAATGTTGCTCATATGTTAGATTAGGGTTAAGGTTGATGTTGGTTGTTTGATTAATATTCGATGCAAATCTTGTCCTTCCACTCTTGATGAGATATAGGGCGATTATGGATCGTTCGAATGGCTATATGTCATCAACTTCCCGTCAAAGTGTCTCCAACGACCTTCGTTCGATCTCCCTTGACCTAGCCTTCCTTGAGAACATAGAACCGACCTAGGGTGGATCCTGATCACCATCCCCATTTGTTTCTTATTGCTTATCATTGTCCTGTTTATTGCTTTCGTAGTATAGAACAGATACCTTTCACACCTATCCTATCCACCTACATCAAGTCTATAGTCTAGCTTCCCTTGTCTCTGTGGTTCAACCCCCGTCTTACCTCTACACTCGTTGTAGTAGCATTTTGGGTGATTATAAGTATTGTTTGCATAGCTTGGTATAGTGTTCAACGACGTACTAGAAACTGGTTATCACATCTCCATGAGGAATGAGATGCCTCAAAACAATATCCTTGCATGCGAGATATTCAATTGTTGGGGTATCCACTTCATGGGTCCTTTCGTATCCTCTTCTGGCAATCAGTATAACTTGGTGGGTGTAGATTATATGTCTAAGTAGGTGGAAGCCGTTGCATCGCCTACAAATGATCATAAAGTCGTAATGAAGTTGTTTATGAACGTGATCTTCACTAGGTTCGGCGTCCCTAAGATTGTTATAAGCGATGGAGGTTCCCATTTTGCGAAGAATGAGTTCAACAAGTTGTTAAAGAAGTACGGATTCATGCATAAGGTTGGTGCACCGTACCACCCACAAACCCAAGGGCTAGTGGAGGTAGCCAATAGGGACATCAAGCATATTTTGGAGAAGGTGGTGAACCCGAGTAGGAAAGGTTGATCGTTCAAGCTTAATAACGCTCTCTGGGCACATCGTACATGCTACAAAACTCCCATTGGAACCACCCCTTTCCGGCTCTTATATGGGAAATCATGCCACTTACCGGTTGAGTTAGAGTGTAAATCTTGGTGGGCTATTCAAACTCTCAACCTCGACCCTACCCTATCTCAATAGAAGCGAGCCGCACAGTTGAGGGAGTTGGAGGAGTTGAGGCTTGATGCATTCCACAACATGCAGATCTATAAGGAACGAACTAAGCGTTGGCATGACCAACAAATTATCTTGAAGGGAGAGTTCCGTTGATGAACATTTGTAATTATAGGATGCCGATTGTAAATTTTTTAAGTGGAAAAATGATGATGTTTCCAAAGAAAATCAAATTAGAACATTAGATTGCTTAGAAGTTGAAAATAGAGTCTTGAACGAAAAATTTCAAAAATTAAAACTCAAAAAAAACACTTTGAAGAATGAAGTGGATGTCCTCAAAATTGAAGTTAAAGTCAATTTTACTTTAATTAAAGTCATTGTCATGGTGCTTATGTTCTCATAGATGCTTTCCATTGCAATTTTACTTGTGTTGTACTAAATGTGAATTGTAATAACTACTTTGAAATTTAATGGAACGGTATAATTTTGTGATGGGCAACTAAAGTGTTTATACATACCTAAAAAGTTAGCAAAAGTTAATTGCCATTACATTTGAATATCACTTCTTACATAGTGATTGATTTGTACACAACAAAATAAGTGGTAGGAAGCTAAAGTGTTAATGCATACTTTACATTCCATACCATACACATCAAAATAAGTGATAGGCGACTACAATTAGCAAAAACTAATTGCCCTTACATTTCAAAAGTAACTGCCATTACATTACATTACTTAACTAATTAACTATTCTACTACTAATTATTGGGATCGTTTAAGATTGATGCTTGTGTAGAACAATTCAACAATACTTCAGAAGATATCCTTGAATCCTGCATGAATGAGATAATTGAATTTGTATTCAAAACAAACAATTTCAGTACATATAGTCTACATTATAATGAAAACAATTTTCAGTACCATATTCACACCTCCACTGATAGTAGCACCACCCCTAACAGTTGCAGTTCTTCTAGAAGCTCCCCTGCCTCTTCCTCTACTCCCTTGACCATCCTTTAGACGTTTATTTGCCCTACCTAATTGACTTGGTTAAGCAGATATGTCATGGTGCAAAGGAATTTGTTGTGGTGTGGCATCAACAACACTCTTTCTTAGTCTACCCTTTCCCCTCTTTGGTGGTGGTGGGGCTTCAGTCACAGTGTCTTTGTCAGGACACTTCCTCTTGTTATGTCCTACAATACCACATATTTTGCAAGTCATTTGTACACATGTCTGGTCAACTTCCCTGGTTTTTTAGGATCCTCTTGGGGTGACTTGATCCTATTCTTCCTAGGTCTACCAGGTCCAAGCTTAATAGGAGGAGGGTGGAACGGGATATTTGCTTTTGAGCAATGCCTTTCACCTGCCAAAGGGGGTATGACACCACTATATGCCTCTAAGTAGGCCTCTTTAGTGTAGCAGTTATCCACATATGATTCAACATCCTTACGCATATAGTACAACACAGCAATACCATGACGCCAACGAATTCCCTTTAAAAGCCGCTTCTTACAGGTGACTGATTTTTTTGTAATGTCCCCTTGTAGAGTGTCCATATGGTAGGAAACTTGGAAAAGTGTGGTAGTTGATGGCATAACACAACATTTACTTGCTTCCTCCTTCTCATTGTCTAACAAGTCTTGTACCTTTTCACAAATCTAACAATCCCACTTTAATTTCCTCCTCCCTCTTTGTCACCAACCTTTTCATCAATGTTGTACATATATCTTCAAGCATATCCATAAGATGTTTTGATCTGGCACGCATAATGTAACTTTTGAATGTCTCAACCATGTTGCTAATAATGACATCACATTTTGTCAAATTATTTAAATATGATCTGCAAAATACATTTACATCGTATTTTTCAATTCTTCCACTGCTACGGGGTTAACGTCTTCCATTTCTTTCAGTGCATCCCACATATCCGCACTATTATATGACTTTGCACATTTCAAAAAAGCAACCTCATCTCTTCTCGTTTGAAATCATTCTTCCAATTTGCATAGATGTGCCTAGCACAATGTCTATGCTCAGCCCCTAGAAGCTCTAAGCTCACTGCCCTTATAATGCTCTACGTACGTAAATAATACACACAATGGCAAACATTATAATACAATTGAAACAGCCCAAATCAGCATAAACAGTAATAATACTGTCTATAAAGCACAGCGGAAGACTTATAGAAGTCTGGGCTGAATTCGACTTGTGGCTCGATAGCCACAACAAACCAATATCAGAATATTTAAAACTTTTTACATTAAATAAATGAATACTATTCACAAAACATTATAAAATATTACAATTTAATATACAAATGTCTAATTTACATTATTACTTTCAAAAAGAAGTCTTCGCCGCGCACTTAACACATAACAGAAGTAGGCATTGTCTCCACAACAAAGCTAACCTGAAAATGGATCTACCCCCCGTAAGGGATAGGCCCCATCAAGGACTATCAACAACTGAATTGTTGAGTAATCAAACAAACTATTACATTTATATACAAGCCATTAACAAACATCTCCACTTCAATCTTTGCTTATTCTGTAACTCCTTATAAAACATTAGCCTGTCAAAAGCCAAACTCTTTTAAAAGACCGTTTGGTATCGACATAAATACGACTAAGAACCTTTGGTTTATAGTGAATCAAAACTCGGCTATAACTTTACAAGTTAACAGCGAAATCAAAATACGGCTATTACTTTACAAGTAAATAGCGAAAGTCAAAATACGGCAAATGAAACATATGAATTCATTTGCGAAACAAACAAAAACTTTATATACCAAACATATTTATTCAAAACTCATATTAAAAGAATAATATAACAATACTTTAAAACGTGGGAATATATGGACCGTCAGGAAGTAGGCTTAATCTAAATCCTAATTATACGGGAGATCCTCATCACCGAAATACGGTTCTCGTAACAACGAAACGGGATCTAGGGCTCGAGATCGATCCGAAAAGCATTACCTATTATCAAGCTATAGGATTTCACAATAATCCGAATATAAATATCCGTTGCCAATTCCCAAAAACGGATATGTTTCAATGTCGAATATTTCAATATTAAACGAATCAATAAATCACTTGATCTTCTTTAAAATTAATAATCTTAACTCATTTTCATAGTACAATATTTAAAATCTCATATATATAAAGTTATGAACATACAAAAATAAATTTGATCAAGGGTTAAAAATAAGGTCAAACAAAGTCAAATTCCAAAGTTTCGAACACCAAAAATTATACGAATTTGCTCATATAACATCACCAGTATTACCACACATTATATAACATAACTTGAACTTTGAAATACTTAAATTAAATTTATAAGATAATAGTGTCTGTAGGATTACCTTCCTACGCCATGAATAGCAATAGATAATTAAAATATCAATCAATTCATCATTAACCATCAACATGTAAAAGCTTAGGTGACCATCAAAGAAGTTTAACCAATTTTACGCTAATCATAAATCCCAATTATCCAACTTATATCATACCCAACTTATATTATACCCAAATAATATCATCTAATCAAATACCCAATTGATTACTTATGTTCCCAAATTTGTTAGTAGAACCAAACACCCATATTAATCAAATAAGACTCATGACTCAACCATACCATTCAATAAATGCAATTGAAGGATAAATATTAACCCTAAATACTTGATAAAAAGAGTACTCAAATTGAATTCCAATTTTAATTATGAACAAGTAAACCCAAAATGCTATTTTCGGATTTTGAAGATATTCTGTTAGTATTTTGGTCATAACTCTCTCATACGAACTCATTTTTGGACGATTCAAGTACCCACGCGACCAGGACTCAGAGCTCTACAGTTCTTATGAAGACTCCAGAACCCAAAAATGTCCAGCACTACCTCAAAAATGGTCATGAACACACGGCAGAAACCTTATTCTGGAGCATAATTATTCTAATTTTGTTTCTTCAAAAATGAAGATATGAAATGAGGAATAAATATAATGATTCGTCAATCCTTTTAAACCTGAATAAATAGATGATGAGTCATAAGCAAATGACACTCAATCACCTACACATGACACATCATGGCTTAGGTTATATGACACTCTATATTTTAATCATTTTTCTTTTACCCGATTTTCATCGTATAACTTATTTTTGTCCCAAATTTAATACGAGTAATATTCTTAAATAATAAAATATTATTCTGAGTTCAATAAAATAACATACTTAAAATTTAATACCCAAATTAACTGAATTAATCACTATTAATTAAGCTGCTAAAATAGGGGTTGAATCATTCTCCCCAGTCCTCAACTCGGCATGACTCTCACAAAAAGAGGATTCATAACACATAAGAAAACTTCAAGATTTCCTTAGCGCATAAGCACGTCATCACACATATAACACATAGTCACATTAATACCATCCGATTCTCGGAGGATACACCTTAAAACATGACTACCGCGCTCGCTCGGGATTTCGAAATTCATTTTTCAAAAGTTTTGTACTCGAATATGAGCATTCGAGTACTTCAGAAACAACCAGGCTCTGATACCAATTGAAACAGCCCAAACCAGCATAAACAGTAATAATACTGTCTATAACGCACAGCGGAAGACTTATACAAGTCTGGGCTGAATTTGACTTGTGACTCGATAGCCGCAAAAAACCAATATCAGAGTATTTAAAACTTTTTACATTAAATAAATGAATACTATTTACAAAACGTTATAAAATATTACAATTTAATATACAAATATCTAATTTACATTATGACTTTCAAAAAGAAGTCTTCGTTGCGCACTTAACACATAACAGAAGTAGGCATTGTCTCCACAGCAGAGCTAACCTGAAAATGGATCTACCCCCCGTAAGGGATAGGCCCCATCAAGGACTGTCAACAATTGAATTGTTGAGTAATCAAACAGACTATTACATTTATATACAAGTCATTAACAAACATCTCCACTTCAATCTTTGCTTATTCGATAACTCCCTATAAAACATTAGCTTGTCAAAACCCAAACTCTTTTAAAAGACCGTTTGGTATCGACATAAATATGACTAAGAACCTTAGGTTCATAGTGAATCAAAACACGGCTATAACTTTACAAGTTAATAGCGAAATCAAAATACGGCTATTACTTTACAAGTAAATAGGGAAAGTCAAAATACAGCAAATGAAACATATGAATTCATTTGCGAAACAAACAAAACTTTATATACCAAACGTATTTATTCAAAAATCATATTAAAACAATAATATAACAATACTTTAAAACGTGAGAATATATGGACTGTTAGGAAGTAGGCTTGATATAAATCCTGAGAATACGGGTGATCGTCATCACCAAAATATGGTTCTTGCAAGAACGAAACGGGATCGGGGGCTCGAGACAGATCCGAAAAGCATTACCTATTATCAAGCTATAGGATGTCACAATAATCCGGATATAAATATCCGTTGTCAATTCCCAAACACGGACTTGTTTCAATGTCGAATATTTCAATATTAAACGAATCAATAAATCACTTGATCTTCTTTAAAATTAATAATCATAACTCATTTTCATAGTACAATATTTAAAAGCTCATATTTATAAAGGTATGAACATATAAAACATAATTTTGATCAACGGTTAAAAGCAAGGTCAAACAAAGTCAAATTCCAAAGTTTCAAACACTAAAAATTTTACGATTTTGCTCAAATAACATCACTAGTATTACCACACATTATATAACATAACTTGAACTTTGAAATGCTTAAATTAAATTTAAAAGATAATAGTGTCTGTAGGATTACCTTTCTACGCCATGAATATCAATCGATAATTAAAATACCACACAATTCATCATCAACCATCAACATGTAAAAGCTTGAGTGACCATCAAAGAAGTTTAACCAATTTTACACCAATCATAAATCCCAATTATCCAACATATATCATACCCAACTTATATTATACCGAAATAATATCATTTAATCAAATACCCAATTGATTACTTATGTTCCCAAATTTGTTACTAGAACCAAATACCCATATTCTGTGTTTATGTGTCATGGTATTCAAGAAGAGTTATTACTTTCTTTTTAATTGAAATTTTATCAAATATATTGCTATCTTGGTGAGATGTTTATTTTAGATACATCGTCATTATACTTTGGAAATTATTATTGTTGTGATTAGTGGAGATTTGTTCAGGAGTTATATTTGCTAGATGTGTGTTCTATTGACTAAGTTATATATTTTAGTATTAGTAATTGGATACTTCTCAGTTTGAGATGTTTGATTTACTTAAATTATGAGTCAAAATTTATTTTCGTGGGTGTCACATTTTGATATATAGTTCAAAGATGAACTTTATTTTGTGGTGGCAAGAATGTAACATTTGGGTTCACAAATCTTGAGCTAAAATTATCTGGAGGTCGAAGTTTGTATTAATTTGAAGATATTGCAAGATTTTATCCTGAATTGGGTTTTAATTTCGAGGATGAATTTGACTTTATAATAGTTAAAATGAAATTATTTGGGTTCTAATGTCGTGGGCTGAAGTTAAATTCGAGGACGAAGTTTGTTTTAAGTTGGGTAGAGTGTGATACCCTGTTATTTTACGATTAATTTTATATATTTATTATTTTTATTTTATTTTTATGTTTGTTATATGTGTATGTTAAATGATAATACCTTATGAAAATTGATATTGAATAAGCCTAGACCTAAATTTCATGTCAAGTATAGTTATTAAATTAGCATGTAACCAATGATAATTTGAATGGTCATATGATAATTAAAATTTATAACATTGGTAATTGTTCTTTATATAATTAGGTTTTAAGAGGACAAAATAAACACTTTAATTAGATTATTAAAAGTCATATTATTTTGATGTTAGAAACCAATTTGTTGTAAATTTAATTAATGTGTTTATAAGTAATAATATGTACTATTATTTACAGTAAAATGTATATTGTTATGCATTAAAGGTATGAATTATTATATGACCGATTATTGATATAGTATAATAAACGCAAACTTATTTATGGTCAATTCCAATAGTATCAGTTGACGTTTTTTTGGGAACAAACCATAATAATAATAATAATAATAATAATAATAATAATAATAATAAATTGAAGCTCTTGATATAAGTAGTAGTATGAAACGGACAAAACGGTTGAATGTTTCATTTGGCAGCCATTTAAGCTCAACCTTGCAGATTCGTCTTTCCTCATCAATGGCTAAACCTATCATCTTCCCCTTCTCCTTCTATAAATACTCATCTCATTTTCTTTTCTTAGTAGTATATCTTATAATAATAAAATAATAATCAGTAGATACAATAGCGGTGGTAGGTCTCGACGTCGAGTCGATGTTTATCTAGAAGCTTATTACATTCTCTTTTCCCATCCGGTCTTGTTCTTATACAATGTGAGTAGTTATGTCTAATAATTTTATATCTTTAATTCTTGAAAATATTGATAAGTTTTAAGACTATTGCCGACAATAATGTGCAAGTTTTTCCAAATAAAAATGTTGGGGATGATGAAGTTTTGCAAATACTAAATAATGTAACATATGTTTTTAGCCACTAATCCTTTTGTCATTATTTCTCTTTATTCATTTTTTATATTTTAGAACCTTACTATGAAAAATGAGAGCCTTCGGTTGATAGTTAATTCTTTTAATTATTAGAATTTTCTTTTTATTTATCATTTAATTTTATTCTTCCTAAGTGACATTTTGATTTGTATACTGGTTTCGATATGGTGCTAATTAGTTTACAACAATTTACTACTTCTTTTGCTCTCAAATATATTACTTTAATTATTTTTATTATTAAATAAATACAATGGATCTCTTAGTAACACATTTTGTTATGTGGCAAAGCGTTTTTCTTACGGTGGACAGTGGTGTTTTTTCTGTATACCTTGCGGTATGATTTGAAAAGCCGTATACATTAATATAAAAAAATTGTTTTGCCTCGGACTGTGTAGGGTAGGTCAATCCTTGATGAACCTAAACGTGACATGTGTTTATATTAATGTATACAGCTTTTCAAATCACCTCCCTAAGGTGTCTGGTGGATCGGCCTTTAGGAGGAGTCCATGAAAGGAGATGTGTTATTTTTGTGACATTATATAAATATAAATGTATATTGTGAATAAATTTTAAAGTGTCACAATTCAAGTGTTTTATATTATAAGTGTGACAATTCAAGTGTTCTATACTACGTGAGTGTATTTTGATTTATACAAAATATATAAATACCTTACGATTTTATGGATTTCGAAAATGACAAAATTATATATTATAAAGTCAAACATTTTCAAAAATAACTAGTTTGACACGTTAGAGTAACTATTCACTGAGTTGTGGCTCATGTCTTGTGTTTTTGTTTTCCACAGGTAATGACAAGTTGTTTGACGTGTTTAATGCATGAGGGTTTCATGACGTAGATCATACGTTATAAGTGTATTTAGATAAATTAGTGTTAGAACCTTTATTTAAAACTAGATAAGTTTTAAAGTCATTTTGGACGCCTTACACTTTCTAAGTGTGGCGGACACCCTGTATTTATTTTCCGCTGTGCTATGAAATATTATTTATGTCTTATTGTATTTATTTATTTTTTCTTGTAAAAATTAGGGGTGTTACAACCATGATCATCAATGCCATTATTGTCCACTTTTAGTGCCCTCCTAAGAGTTAATTTTTCTCTTTCACAAACATTTAAATCCCTAAACAATTGCAAATCATCCACTTTATGCACAACATATAATTCAACAACCCTCATTTTTGTTCCAATTGTAGCCATTTCCATAACAGATGCATCACTATTAACCCTACGCAAACCTCCTTCAAATGTCAAAGAATTGTGAAGTGAGTAGTGTAGCGTATGGTAATACTCAACACCGACATTAGTAACTACCGATTCATCGAAATCAAACCATGAAATCAAATCAGGATCAACGAAAACTATGTGAAATTCCCCACCCAAATAGTCCAAACATACCCCAGTCCTTTTGAATTTACTACTATACCAAATCTTCACACTAAATCAATCAAGTATATCAACCTATGAATGCAACAAACAAAATTTTAAAATCAAGAAAACCATTTCAGCACACAATAATCCACACATTAATTTGAAACATTTAATCACACATAAATCATGAAATTCGCACATTATGTAGAATTATGATGAAATTCAGCATTTTCACACACAAAATCCAAATGCGGAGAACAGAATTTTGAAGATAAGCACAATACCCCATTCGCACAAATTCAGACAGCAATTCGACCCTTAATTCGCACAATAAAGAAATGGATACAAATGACACTCCATGAGAATAGAAGCTTACCATTTTAATGAAGAAGAAGAATCTAAACACCAGATTTAAGAGTTCTATCTGAGGAATTGATGATGATTTGCAAAATTAGGGCTTTTAGCATGAACCTTAGAAATGTTTGCTGAAATGAATTGGGGATTTGTTTTTGGAAGTGTAATTGACAATGAAAGAAGAACGTTGTATGGGATAAATTGAATCCACCTACTACAGCCGGTCAGTGTAAAGTTGGGGGTGTTGTGAACAAAATTATTGTTAAGTTCGGATTATTTATGAATAATCAAAAGTAGGGGTTATTCATAGTAAAACGTTAAAAGTAAGGATTATTCCCGACAGTTTTTCCTTAATAAAAAGCGTATTTTTCTTTAAAAAGGTTTCCTAAAAAAATTAATTTAAAGCATAAAGAACCATTTTTTTTCTTTTGTTATTATAACTATTTTGTATACATAATGTATTCATACCCAATCTCTAGGTTATGTTTCACATTTCCGGTCCTTTGTCCCAACTGAATTCTGTTCTGTGTAACAATAGATGAGAGCTTTGTGATTTGTGAGTTTTTGTCTCTGGTAGATGTCGTATTTAACTTGTAAAGCATTTTGCTTCGCTTGTCCTTTATTCATATTGGTTGCTTGACAATATAAGGTGGATATTTATTTTTAGGAGAAAATAAAATGGAAGTTGATACATCTGAGGATACAAAATCAATGAAAAAATATGGATAAAGGAGGAAGACAATGTAGCTAAGCTAAAGCGCGAAGCTTTGGCTACACTCTCTGCTGCCGCTGTGAAGGGCAAGCCTCTGGCTAACCAAGAAGAAGACGAAATCAGCCAGCTCACCATTGTAATGATCAAGAAGCAGGTAAGTTACAATCACAACCTTCCTGCCCAACGACAAGAATGAGGGGAGAGGAATAATTCTCTCTTTCAAATTTGAATGAACAAGTGGTTGCCTCTTGTTCATGTAGCTCTTTCATGTTAGAAATTAAGTGTTCTTTTGTCTGAGAGTGGGCCGGTCATTTGTCATATTGCACAAAGGATCTTTATTGATTTTCCTGTGTTTACAGAGGCAAAAGTTGGAGATCAATTTAAGTTATTTCACAGAAATGGAATGCTATTATTAGGTTAGAGAGCATCTGGAATGATCAAGGCAAAAGCTCTTTAGTGAACGGGCTTAAATCATAGCAAGCCGAATTGGAACACTACCTCCATCTAGGATGTTGCCATCATCATACCCAATAAACAAGATGCCTTCAGGCTTTGTAAATTCAATGATGACGCTACCATTGAGCATGGGTGCTCAAAGGCCTTTCATCTCAAGGCCTGCTTGACGTGCTTGATTTAGAGCACATGTATATCCTCATTTTAGTGCCAAGTCTCGCGTTTTCAATTGGCTTTTGCATACTTTACGCATGATTCTACCTTGATCTTGTCTCCATGGTACTGAAAGGTATTTTCATGTGTTTTGAGGAGATTTTGAGGTATTTTGGTTGCGTACAAGGCTTAGACACTTCAATCGAAGAAGAAGCACGCGTATCGAGGTACTTCTAAGTATTCCGAGTCATCCCTGAAGATATCGCGAAGGCCGAAAATCATTCGATGCTTGATTCGGGCGAAGGCCGAAGATATCGCGAAGGCATAAATGGGCCAAAACACCTTAATTCGGGCTAAGGTAAAAGCCCATTCGGGTGAATACACCAGGGGAATCGGGTGAATGTATTAGAAAATCACATGGAATGAATTGTAACCTTCTAGAAACCCCGAATGTGACCCATTCGCGCGAATAGGGTCCATTCGGGCGAGTGCCCCTTGGATTTGGTCGAATGGAGTGTGTTGTTTTTCGAAGTTTTGTTTCTTCGCAAGCTATTCCACGTAGGATCTTTTAGAGTTTCTACTCCCACTTTGTACAACCTATATAAAGGACATTTTCTAAATGTATTAGGCATGTTCATGCTTGAGAGAACCTACTCCAACTTGTTCATCATTTTACTTGCTTTCCTTTACATTTCCTTGCCATAGAATAGATTTATTGCTTTCCATTTACATTCCAAGCATTGTATCTTTCATTTCCCTTCAAGTTATTGTAAGTTTACTTTCTTTTATGGCCATCAACTTCCCCTCGTTATCTAGAGTGTCTCGATCGACCTTCGTTCGATCTCCCTTGACCTAACCTTCCTTGAGAACATAGAACCGACCTAGGGTGGATCCTCACCATCCCCGTTTGTTGCTTATTGCTTATCATCGTCTTGTTTATTGCTTTCGTAGTATAGAACACACACCCTTTCACACCTACCCTTTTCACCTACATTAAACCTATAGCCTAGCTTCCCTTGTCTCCCTTCTTACCGCTACACTCGTTGTAGTAGCATATAGGGTGATTACAAATATTGTTTTCATAGCTTAATTCTTAGTATTACGACGTGCTAGAAGCCAGTTATCATTGTTGCGACGTCTACACCTCCTACTATGAACATATTTGCCCCACTTTAGAAGATAGGGCTAGAAGGAAATCCAACATAACCATATGATATGGAAAAACTTTCAATTGGGACCAATTGGAACACTTGTAAAGTTCTGGACTTGATGTGAAGTAAACTCATCTTCATGTCGTGATCAAGTAAAGTAGATCCCCCAGCCCATGGCGGCTTAGAGGTGCATACCTTGTAAAATAGGAAGTTTTCAATTACATTTGTGTTTATCCATGTTGTAATAGTCCTTAAGGCAAAGGTGTGGAGATAAGTAAAAATGCAAATAGAATAAAAAATTTCCTCTGGTTATTGTTGCTGAAAAATAACTAAATGGAAGATGAAAATAACGGTGGTGGAGGAGGAGTAAGAGAATGGTGGTGATTGGGGAGAGTGAGAGAGAGGTTGGGGAAGAAGGGTTTAATTAGGGATAATTGAGTAATTAGGTTTGATTAATAAGTTTAATTAATAGTCAAAGGTCATTTAGCACGGTCAACAGTCATTTAGCAGGTCATCCGGTGAAGTGGTTGTATCCATGTCGTGTATGTTAATTTGAAGGTTGTTGCATGTAAAAAAAACTTCGAGGCTGTTTATTCGAAAATACATAAACTTCAAGGCTGAAGTTGGTAATTGATCCAACATATTAAGATCATAACCCATATTTTGTTAGAGTTCTCTATTTTGTAGAAAGAGTATAATTAGATACTATTTATTTGGTAAGTAAAAATAGAGTTGATAAAGAACTTACGGTGAGCTAGGCTAATACGATGAGGTGAGGAAATTGGGGTGTTTCTTGTAGGGGTGTCAAACAGATCAGGTTGGGTCGTGTTCGGGTTCGGGTCACACATAAACAGGTCAGAAAACTCTTGACCCAAACCTAACCCATTTAGTTAATTGGGTCGAAAATCACGATCTTGACCCAACCTGCAACAGATCAGGTTGACCTGATTTCGACCCGCTTTACCCGTTTATCATTTTTTTGTTTTCGTTTTAAGGTTTTTAACGTTGATTAAATCTAATTTTTTAGGCTTTAATTTTAATTTATGTTTTTTATTCTTTATTTTGTATTTACTATGAAAAATAAGAAAATATCAAATGAACTAAGTTTACCTTATATTTATTGATATATCTCAAAATTAACAGATTTAATTAAATGGGTTAAACAGGTTTTTTGGGTTTAAAAGTCTGACCTGAACCTAACCCATTTAATAAACAGATCAGATCGGGTCGACCCATTTAATTAATTGGGTCAAAAGTCTCAACCCAAACCCTCTTATTTTGGGTTAGGTTCAGGTCGGGTCAACTTTTGTCAGCCCTAGTTTCTTGTGTTGGTTGATGTTTATGAATTACATAAGGGACTTTTACTTGACATGCTATATTTTAGTTATTTACTCTTTTTGTCTTTGAATTTGTTCTACAAAAATTCACTTTAATGTGTACTATTATAACAAATTCAAAGGAAATATAAATATGTGCCTTAAGCTTAGATGTTGTAAGGTCTGTTTGTTGTAACTTTCACCATAAGAGTTTAACTAAGTTGAACTAGAACATACTCCTTTGGTTTAGTTATAGTGTTCTATTTTTTTATTTTACTTTATCTCAATAAATTTAGTTTTACTTTTGAATAGTGATGGCCACGGTGCGGGTTGGGCTAGTTCCGTTCCGGTTCCATCCGGTTTCGGTTCCGTTTCGGTTTCATCCGGTTTCGGTTCCACCCGGTTCCGTTTCCATCTGGAACTTAACCCGAATATTTCCGATTTTGGTTCCGGGCGGTTCTAAACGGTTACTTGGCGGTCCATGAGGCGGTTACGACGATTCCAACTCCCGGGTCGGGTGGGTCGGACCATCGGTTCCATTCTTTTTTTCCTTTACTTTTAATATAAAAATAGTAAAATACTATAATAATGCGGACGTACCTTCGTTGATTACTTGATTATTAGCGAAATACATTGCTTATCATCGTTATTAAAACATTTACTAAAAAGAACGAAAAAAATAAATTAATAAGAAACGATAAAGATGATTAATAAAAAAAAAGGGAGAGAATGGACTTGAACCTAGTATCCCCAAGGAATACTAAGCTGCCTACGTATCCCGAAGGAATCAAAGCCCACGTAGTTCTTTGTCATACCTTTTATTTGTAGTTGTTGAATGTTGATTGATCGTTGTCCGATATTCATGATCCTATTCGTCATCGTCATCATCACCTGGTTGGTTAGATGTTTCCGCCGACTCTCCTCCCGACGATGATGTAGATGTATCCATGGATCATCGTTCCCTTGATCATCATCGTTCTTTAGTCCTTGTGTTCGGACCTCCGCTTGATCCAATCTTTCTTGCAAACACATATTTGAATAGTATGTGGAGCAAAACGAGATCTATTTTCGTCTAGAACTCTTCTACCTACACTGAAAGCAGACTCCGACGTAATATTAGAAGCAGGAATTGCAAGGATATCCTTTGCAATTCTCGATAATATGGGGAATTTTAATGATTATTCTTTCCACCAATTATAAAATATTATAACTACTTTAGTCGATTTCAAAGTGATGTTTAAGATAATTATCTAATTCTAAATATGAAGCGGAGGGAGAAGGAAGAAGATGATCCTACAAAACTATCATCTTGACTTATTATGTTAGCTATTATGGGATTATAATAAGTGGGACGTGCCGAGACGCTTGCACGCCTAAACGTATCGCGACTCGGGTTATATATACTAGAATACTAATCATAAAGGTCTGCTAAAAGGTTTTACAATTTCCTACATAATTATGTACATCATTAGGCGGGCAATCTAATGCTTGGTAGAAAAATCCAATTAATTTACTTAGGTTTTCCGTCTTAAAACACAAATCTAAAATTGTCGCAATTCCATAAATATAAGGAAAATCGGTAAAATACGCCTTCCACTTATCCATCATATCTGCAAGAATCGGCTTTAAAGTTACGTTAGTATCATCATGAGAATGTCTAAGAAGATGATAAAAAACAGTAATAGATTCACTTATTACTAAGTGAATGTTTGGTTCGTAAACATATGAAAAAATCTTAGTTGCGTGGACGCTTCTAATAATTTTTGTACGCCTATAGCTAGTTCCCAAGTTTCATCACTTATACGGCTATCCGTACGCTCAATATACAGTTGTGTTATAACCGGACGATAAGCAATAGCCTTCTTTAATAAATCATGGATTGAACCCCAACGTGTAGGAGTATTTAAAGACCAATATACTTTTTTTAGTTGATAATGGTCACATAATTGTTTATATCTTCTTTTTACTTGTCCTAATCTAAGGCACTTCACTATGTCTCTAATGGGATCTAATACATCACTTAGGTTCTTAATACCTGCTTGGCAAGATAAGTTAACAATATGAGCACAACAACGTATATGTAATAAACTACCACCTAGGATACAAGTAAAAGCGGGTTCATTATACAAAAGTTCGATGCATTTGATATTGGCGGTTGCATTATCGGTAGAACAACAAAATATCTTATCTAATAAGTTTCATTCTTTACATATTTCCATTCATCTATATTTTATGTTTTCACTTGTATGTCTTTCGGTCATTTACTCAAACGCAACTATTCTTTTTTGAATAAACCAATTACGATCTATCCAATGTGCTGTTACACACATATAAGGCTCTAAATGTGGGGGAGCTGATCAAATATCGGTTGTTATGCTAACCCTACCATTAAAAGATTTAAATATTTCTACTAATTCATAGTGCTTTGATTCATATAATTTTATGGTTCGTCGTTTAAGAGTATTCCTAGGGATTACTCTATATTGTGGTTGTAAAGTTTTTCTAGTGTAATATTCGCATGCCTTACTTTCACCCTGGTTAAATGGAAACTCATGACAAATTACATATTTAGAAATTTCATCAATCATTTCATTACGATTAAATTTAAAAGGCATACCTCCGCCGGGGGAGTCCGTTGCCCATTGTTGTCGGCTTCCACTTGTGGTCCCGCTGCCGCTTGCTGCATGAGTTTCTTTTGTGATTCCATGCTTCTTTACCAAATGTTTGTTGAAAGATCTCGTACCACCACCTAACACGTATTCACAAAACACAATTAATGATTTTTTAATACATTCTTGATTTACAAAATATAAATATCATGTATAAAAACATAAAAAGTATTTACCTTTGCTGAAATTGTAAGAAACTAAGGGCTTTACCCCTTGACTTTCACAAATTTGACAAGTGCATAAGAAAAATCCGGGTTGTCGGTTGGTTCTTGTAAAATACGACCACACATGTGAAACAGCTCTACCACTAGGAGGTGACATTGCCGGAAAAGGTTGTCTTACTGGTTCATTTTCATCTAAATATAAATATAAAGACATTATTCAAATACCACAATTTATAAATAAATAATAATTTAAAATTCAATCAATTTGAAGAATAAACTTATAAAACTAACCTATACTTTGGAAATTGACTCGTTTACCACGAGCTTGTCTTTGTTGTTCTTGTTGTTGTGCTTCAACTGATCTTGTTGATGATTGTCGAGATCTAATTATCCTAATAGGGGTCGTTGGTTCCTCTTCTTCTTCTTCTTGTGTTTCTTTTTCTTCTTCTTCTTCTTCTTCATCTTCAATTTGTATTTCTCTTTCCACTTCTTCTGCATAATCGTGTAATTCTTAGTCGTACTCTTCTGGATAATTCGGTTCATAATTACTAACCGAAGGTGTTGTTGATACTGACGAAGTTGAAGTAGCCTTTCTTTTGGAGCTAGAACCTCCCAAAGATTTTGCCACTTTAGTAACTTTTTTAGAGGTTTTTTTCAAAAAAGAAGACATGATAATATTGAAATAATAATGTAATCAAGAAATTAATAAATAATTAAAAGAATATTTATTTAATTAAGGAATAATTAAAAGCATAATTATGTAATTAAGATATAATTAAAAGACTAATTACGTAATTAAGAGAATAATTGTGTAATTAAGTATTTAAGTAGAGAGTAGGAGAAGAGATGAGTTGTGAATTGGAAGTATTGAAAGTGATGGATATATATAGAAAATTCTCCAACGGCTAGTTAACGACTAGTTTTTGACCGGTTCCAAAGAACCGCTGGGCCGGGTGAACCGCACGGTTCCGGTTCCGGTTCCAAGGAACCGTTGGACCGGGGGAACCGTTCCGGTCCGGTTCCATGTACACGTTGGTCCGAGTGAACCGGTTCGGACCGGGTGAACTGGCCCGCGGTTCTTTGGTCCGGTTCTAACGTTTTTTTCCTATGGTTCCGGGAACTTTTTTCCGGCGTGTTCACGGTTCCGCGGTTCCGGTTCCGGTTCCGAGACCGGTTCGGTTCCGGTAACCCGCTCCGTGGCCATCACTACTTTTGAATATGATTTGATTTACATCAATTTAATCTGTATGTTCTCTTTTATATTTAAAGTACTCTAATTTTAATGGGAAATTATCATTGGTGCCGTGAGGTATGCGTTATTCTCAATGGTGTATAAACTTTTTTTTTTCCAATGGCACCCCTGACGTTTAGGGGTAATAACAACCGTGACCTTTTTAAATATATTCCGTTAAAATTACGTTAAGTTGTCGAAATTAACCTAACTAGGGTTAGTTTCTTCTTCTTCTTCACTCCTTCTATGGCTGCCTTCCATCCATGGCCGTCCTTTCTTCAAAATCCAGAAAAATCCATGAAAATTCAATCTCCTTCAAGCTTTCCTCATGAAAACCAAGCTAGGCCTGAAACTTTTGGTGGTGCTCTTAGAAGTCATTTGAAAGAAAGGTTGAAAATATGAAAAGATCAAATTCTTTTATTCTTTCTTAATTCTTATTTTTTTCCCCAACTTCTCCTCGTCTTTTGCATAAACTATTAATTAATTTCAACGTTTTCATACTCTTTTATTCTTTCTTAATCCTTATTTTTTCCCCAACTTCTTGTCTTTCTCTAAATCCCTATACCCAGTTCTACTCTTTAGTCTTCAATTACAAACAGGTTAATCTTTACTATCTACTTCATTTTCAATCTTAATTTGTAGTATTTTTATGTTGTTTTCCATCTGGGTTTTTGTTTTCATCTTCGATTTATGTCTCTGAAATTGAAATTTGATCTGCTTTGATTTTCTTGCTTTGACTAGCGTGTTGATTCAGTTGTTGATCTTTTCATATTATTATACTCTTTTTGCAACTTCAAGCAAGCTCTCATATTTTAGATCAAAAGAACGGGAACCTTGTCCAGAAACCCAGAAATTTCAGGGAAGCAAGAAATTTCAGGGAAAGAGTACCCATTAAATCGATCAAATTGAAAGTTTTGATGAGCAATTGAGAAGGGTATTGTCATTTTAGTGTGAAGGGTGGGGTAAGTTTGTGAAAGATAATGGAGTTGAGAAATCCGACATTTTAGTGTTTCAAGGCTTTGGATTTTCCAAATTTAAGTCCATTTTTTCGATGCTACTAGATTTTCTGTGAAAGGGAAGGAACCCATTTTTCTACAAATTGTGCAACTATGTTCTGCAATAGTTCTTTGCATTCCAAACTACAAGGACAACTATGTTTGTGTTGCCTTGTATGTTTGAGTTGATTGTGTTTGCTTATTCAATGTAGTTGTTGTTCCTGGAACAAAGTTTATAGTTATTAAGGGATTTTTCTGGGTTTTGAAGAAAGAGCAACCATGGAAGACAACCATGGAAGGAGTGAAGAAGGAGAAGAAGAAGAAACTAACCCTAGTTAGGTTAATTTATAACTTAACGGATTTTTAACGGAAAATACTTAAAAAGGTCACGGTTGTAATTACCCCTAAACGTCAGGGGTGCCATTGGAAAAAGAAAAAGAAGTTTATACACCATTGATATTAACGCATACCTTAGGGGCACCAATGATAATTTCCCAATTTTAATCTACCATAGTTAATTTAATCTACCATATTATAATTTTTACATAAGCGTGATTAAATTTCTACTACTTCTACTATATAGGTCAATGTAGCAATTAAATATAATATCATGGAGCTGACATGTAACACCCCTGAATTTCCGACCCCTTAAACGAAACCAGAATCGTGAAGGACGGAAGGAAATTCGGGTGTTACATAAAAAGAAAAAGGAAAAGAATTAAAATAAACGTCCAAAGATTAACTAAAAAAAAGGTGAGTTGGAAATTTTGGAAGCATCACTGCTAAAACTCGAAGATGTGGTAAGACAATTAGCACAACAAAAATTGTAAACTAATTTGAGGAATCAGTGCCATTAAAATCTCACACAACGGCGGAATGGTTCATCGCCGGCTTCTCAAATCGACATACCAAGCATGGATCGTGATTCCAATGTCAACGATTTCGTTTTAAAAAGACTTGACTCCTTTAAACCATAGAAGTTATAAACTACTCAGCGGAAATACAAATATACAAAAGGAGGGCACAAGGCCTCATAACAAAACGTATATAACCACAGCTTACAAAGGATAAATAAGAACAACAAAATCAATTTAACGGTATGACACAAGTTATGCTTTGCCCTCGTCACTCTCCCCCAATGCAATGCAATGCAAAAGAAGCTCCAATACCTGCTACGACTACCCATGATCCTCCTGCTACGACTGCCCAATTAAGTACGATATTATATCAAAACCAAATTGGACATATTTGGCAGAACTACACTTGAAATATCTGTCAAAAACTTATTACATAACAAATAACCTCGAATTATTACTGAACTAATTCAATATGTTATAAACGCTTTTAAGCATGTGATATTTTAATTTGCTTCGAAATTAGTCAAATCATCTGGGAATTAGTTCAGACTCTTTGATAACTTAATGGAGGATGCACTTCTAATTGATCCTCATAGCTTGAATGCATGATAACATTGTGCATAGGATTAAAACTTAGAACAACGCATTTAAGAATCATCACAAACAAAACAAAATGAAAGGACAAACAAGTTCGAACCAATTGAAATATTTGTCTGATTTTCTAGTGTTATTTCTGCGTCAATAACTTTCGAAGACAATAACCAATGGTCTCCAATTTACACTACACCTTAGTTTTAAAAAGCGAGAGGAACAAAGGATCCTTGAAGCCTAGGCGCAAAGCGCAACGCGCATGTGTGAGCTTTTCGTAGGCAAGGCGCATTCATCTCACTTAAGCGAAAAATATTGGTTCAAAACATATATAATACATCAAACAACATGATATTCATATTTTAGTATCAACCAGGTTGAAAACATTCATCATCCTTGCGGTAAATACCACTTTAGCACAAAACTATTATAATGAGAATATGATAATTCCCAGTTATTTTCTTCTTCACATGCTGTATGTTTTTCTTAGAAAATAAAATAAAATAAAATAAATAAATAAATAAAATAAGGCAACAATCTTCCAAACTTTACATTCTAGTGAATTTGGGTTTTGAATTTTATTTATTTATTCTTTTAACAAACAAGCATGAAGCACATCAAGGCGCTTAAGGCACACACCTCTTGTAGTGGGCTTTGCCTCGCGTAGTCGAGGCGTGTTTAGCCAAGCCTGAGCTCAAAGTGCCCAAGGCGCAAGGCAGGGCGCGTTTATTTTTAAACTAAGCACTACCCCAATGTGTAAATATCTTCTTACCAGTTTCAACAAAATAAGTAAAACTATTGCCATTTGATTTACATAAAACACCAACTTGACTTCAACGACCATAATATTATCCTTAATATGTGATCAAGACTTTATTTACAGGCTATCATATCAATTATCTAACCAATCAACTTCATATACCACCATGTCAACCTCCTATGATAATAGTTCCACGTACTTATTCTTGTTTAAATCACTCACAATCCTATATGCGTATTAATCATATTCAAAAGAACTTTGATCATAACTTCATATACTATAGTGAATGAATGCATTGAACTCATGAAAATGTTCGATCAGATAATTAAGAGTGAAAATCTTTGTATGTTACTAAATCAAAACTCATAAAGCTTTATAGAAATCTAATCACATGAACGTATATCCATGCACATAAGACCCAAGTTTAAACTATTTACAATCATATTTGCACAATCATCAAACATACTCAAAAGAATTTTGATCACCACATTATATGCTATGATGAACGAATGCACTTGACAAATAATATGTTCAAACAGATATATAAACAGTGAATTTATGTGTAGGATCAATATCAAAACTCATAAACTTTATGGAAACAATTAGCATGAACAAATATTCAAAAACATGAGACTAAATTTCATATTGTCGTCACAAGCAAAAGAAAGTTCCTAATGCAACAACTTCTCTTGAATTTCATCATTCGTACTCTATATCTCCATAATTACTACTTATAATACAACTCATAAGTTGAACCAAATACTCAATGATTTCATTATTGTTCGATAATACATAATTCAAGTCTTCTGATTTAATAAATCATATCATTATTCAACCCACACATGAGAATGAGTCTCATAACAAGCTAAACAAACTATATATTTATCTATGCAGATACAATGACAAACATTATGCATGAATATGTAATATGCACCTAACTCATATCCACCCAAACTCTCACAAATAACTTCTAACTTCAATAAATTTCTCAACGACTTTGAAAACACAAGGCATCGAAGATAAGAACCACTAGCTCTGGTAACCACCTGTAACACCCCTTAATTTTCGACCCCTTAAACGAAACCAGAATCGTGAAGGACGGAAGGAAATTCAGGTGTTATATAAAAAGAAAAAGGAAAAGAATTAAATTAAACGTCAAAAGATTAACTAAAAAAAAGGTGAGTTGGAAATTTTGGCAGCATCACTGCTAAAACTCGAAGATGTGGTAAGACAATTAGCACAACAAAAACTGTAAACTAATTTAAGGAATCAGTGCCATTAAAATCTCGCACCACGACGGAATGGTTCATCGCCGGCTTCTCAAATCGACATGCCAAGCATGGATCGTGATTCCAATGTCAACGCTTGCGTTTTAAAAAGACTTGACTCCTTTAAACCATACAAGTTATAAATTCTATGCAGCGGAAATAAAAATATACAAAAGGAGGACACAAGGCCTCATAACAAAACGTATATAACCACAGCTTACAAACGATAAATAAGAACTACAAAATCAAATTAGCGGTATGACACAAGTTATGCTTCGCCCTCGTCACTCTCCCCCAATTCAATGCAATGCAAAAGAAGCTCCAATACCTGCTACGACTGCCCATGATCCTCCTGCTGCTCAACATCATAGTAAGTCATCAAACAAACAAACATAAACACAAACACGTACACGTCAGTAACTAGCGTCAAATATAATAAGACCAACTAATAGATAACATTATGCAATACAATAACATAAGATGGTTTCATAGGACACAAGCCTAAATAGTAACAGTTTGTCGCCCACCTATGCTTTTTAGATAGAATGTGGGACTTCACACTTCTCTTCTCAAAACATAAACTCTTGCAGAACACATGTAGCATCAACTCAACCAAGGCATTAACAGACTATCTAACACATGACTTTATAGGGCTTGTCTATCTTAAAGTAAGCGTAGTCATAGCCCATCTTTGGGACTAGTAACTCCTTGGAGGTAAATTAGCTTAGGCGCACTTCTCACTAGCATAAACTACTCTATCATTGAATAATCAATGTATAAACGTCCTATCAATGTGTACGCTTTCTATGAATGAATAAACTTTCTGTTAATGAGTAACATTCTATCAATGAATCTCTTTTTCCACTTCATGGCATAGTGACACGGCCATGGGCGTTATCGGCCACCCGGCACCCATGGCAAAGTATGAGCTCATACCCCCTCCAGATGACCCTCTCGGATCCTACCTTCGGGAAACTAACACTGGCGTACCAATCCAGTGAAGAGGCAACCATATTGGGGTTTGCAAGGCCCGCATGGTGACACCTCAGTCAAGGGGCGTTATCGGCCACCCGGCGCCCAATGACAAAGTATGCTCATACCCCCCTTACGGTGGTCCCGTCGAAGCTCACATAGGGGACTACTAAATCAACCGTATATAATCCAGTTGAGTCATGCCAACTAATCATAATTTAGTAATTTATCAAAGGGGAATAACTCCCGCTTTTGACTATTAATGAGTGCCCTGGGATAGCAGAACGCCAAAACCTACTGAGCAACTCAAATAAAATATGAAATTCACCTATAAAGGAGTCATTCTAACTCCGAGTAAGGCATAATCTAATTTTCAAATAAATAAGGGGGTGGTCCCCGCCTTCTACCACACTCTCTTCCTCTAAACTATTCTAAGCGCGAAGATTTCGTAGTCGGTAGCTCTTCATATAAAGTGTATTCACAAGTACCTCGTAATTTCGATCCAATGCATATTATCACAATAAAAAAAATAAACAATCATGTCTTAAAGGAAAATTGCATACAAGGATTAATTACTGCGTATACGTACCTGTAAGCGTCACTGCATGACCAAAAGTCACAAAAGTCACCCAACTAAAGTTCTACCTTCCTCTTATGGATTGGGCACCTATATAAGTTTGGAGTATTAACTAATAAGTCCACTTATCTACTTTGTCATACCAGCTAAAAACCAAAGAAACCACTATTATTCATTCAATATGAGTTTTCGGTTACCCTAGCACGCATACAACTCATTCAATACAAGTCAAAATCATTAACTCAGCACAACATAAGTCTTTTTACCAATTCAAAATTTAAAGTATACGTGAACCGTTCCTCTTCATCATTTAATTTTGAATATATCGGTTGGCGTTACCCCAAAAATAACTATTCACAACCAAGCCTGAGTACAATTTTAATTTTTATGTAATACTTATATAACGGTAAGGAAATCTCAGAATTATCGAATCACAATATCATTTGTTACATTCTTTAAAGCTAGAAAGCAAGATAATCAAAACAACATAAGTAAATTTAGCAACCATCGACGATAAGTTGGCATTATGCTCTTGGCTAACTAAGATTATGCATTTATAACTTTAATGACGACCTACTAAGAGCATTTGTAATTCACAACAACCAAGTCATAACAATTTCCCACTATTACTCCAATTACAACCCAAACCATTTTTTAGAGTCAACTATAATAAAAATCATTACTAATTATCACAACCATAATCAACCAAGTAAAACAACTTATATGATTATTCGAATTAATCACCACACCACCAAAATAGCATACAACACACACACTACTAGAAATCTCATTTCTAAATCAAACCCTAATTATTTCATGTTCAAAGATAACACCATTTCTATTACTCATGATAGGATTAAGCCAAATTAATACACAATCACACACAACCCAAAATTTCAAATCACACTTCAAACCCTAAATCATAAACATGTTCCATTCATTAATAAAACTCTTACCCACAAAAAGATTCTATGAAATTACCACAAACCAACATCAAAATCAATACACTTAATGAAACTCCAATTAAAACTAGAAAATAATTTGGAGAGAAGAAGAGATGGCTCACCATTATAGAGCTAGAAAAGGGGAAGGAGACAAGACACTTGTGGTGTTGAGTCGCATTGGAGGCGTGTCTGAGGCTGACCAAAGCAGTGCGGTGGAGCACTGCTGCGTTGCTGGGTAAGAGCGAGCCAAGTGCGATCTTGAGTGCGTGTTGAAGTGCCCATGTGTTACCCACATGTGAGTTGTCCCACATCGGAAAAAGAGAAGAGTATGCATCACTTTATATATTCAAGGAGTAACTCCTACTATTACCAATTGATTTTACTAGTGAACCTTCTTTGGGTTTATGAGTAGACTATTTCTCCTCCTTGTTTGGGTTGCCCAGGCCCATTTTCTAAATTCTATCATGGTATCAGAGCCCGATTTGTTGTTGGGCCTTTATACTGGGCGTTTAATCTTACCACTGGTTAAGGGGCCTTTAATTGGATGTTCATTCCCAATAGTTTGTAACCCTTCTGGTGGGCTAAAATTCTAAGGACACTCGCATGTGAAGGGGAGTGTTGAAGTGCCCATGTGTTACCCACATGTGAGTTGTCCCACATCGGAGAAAGAGAAGAATATGCATCACTTTATATATTCAAGGAGTAACTCCTACTATTACCAATTGGTTTTAGTAGTGAACCTTATTTGGGTTTATGAGTGGACTACTTCTCCTCCTTGTATGGGTTGCCCATGCCCATTTTCTAAATTCTATCAGGGAGGGGGTAAGGTGAGCCTGCCGGCTGCTGCTCGTGGAAGGGAGGAGAGGCGGCTGGTGGCAGCTTCAATGGAGGCGCGGCTGCTACAAGGAGGTGCAGTCATGAGGGAGTAGAAGAGTAAGGGTGAGTTGCTTTTTACATTGGAAATGAGGGAGTCTCAAATCTCAAACCCTAACTCATCTTTTCATTCTATTTATTTATTTATTTATTTGATTAGTTTCCTTGTAAAACCCAACTAAAGAAAACCCATTTTTGATGTGCTCACAAGATTACAAAAAATATAATTTTTATTCAAACCTCCTTATTTTAGTAAACGCAACTCTATTTTTAATATAACCATATTGACTTTTAAATTTGTATGTGAAAGTAATCTTCTAAAATTATCCTAAAATAATTTAATATAGTTATAAAATCTCCAAATGTTATAAAATGATGAATAATGACGTTGTAAAATAACGGGATGTTACATGACATTTTCTAATTCTAATAAGACAATACTAAATATATTTAATTAGATTAGAAACATTTATATATCAAAGTACAAAAATCAAGATTTCGAAATTTAAGTTTTATTTTAGTTGGAGTATATAGCACTTTTTAAAAATATATTTGGGTTTGATTTTCATTGTGACTCTTCCCCTCAACCTACTCTAGTTCTAAAACTTAAATAAAAATAAAATTTTAAATGGGATTCGCCCTAGAAGAAACCCAATAAAACAATGATGGCCAAATTTATATCATTGTCATTGTTTTTCAAAATCACCATACATGATCATGGGTATTCCTCATATTATTTGTTTTATATTGAATTCTTCTTCTGGTTAGAATTACAATCACAAGCTAACACTTATCTATTGTAGACCTAGAGGCCAGGCAGAGGTGTACTACTATACTTCACAATAATAACATCAATGAGAATATTCATGAAAAGGGTCACAACTACAAAAACTCTAAATAATAAATACCAAAGAATGATTTATCAATCACATGGTGGAAAAATACAAATTTTATCATATTTATTCTTCTCATTTAAAATTTACACAAAAATCATAAGACAAGAAGGAGATTCCAATAAAAAGTCTTCTACATCTATAAATTAGGAAGAGACCACAATAAAAAAATTTCCACATGTACAGATTGAGGACGGAACCACCACAAATAAGTTTTGACATATACAAATTAAGAAGGATGCCACAACAAAAGTATCCATATATGTCAAAATCATTAGTTAAAATAAAAATGGAATAATTTAAGATGAACCGATCTAAAATGATAATACATTTGCTTTGAATTAAGGTTGGCAATTTAGTCCGAATCTGACCCTAGTCCGACTCAATTCTAGAAAAATAATCCGATTCGAGTCCGAGGAAAAAGTCATTTGACTCCGACTCCGACTTTACGATCCGAGTCCGAGCTAGAGACGGATCAGAGTTGGACCTTATTAAAAATCCGAGACTCCGACCCTGAAGGACATCCGACTTTGAATTTGACTTTTACACTAATATTTTGTTTCCTTTAAAACTCTAAATGTGACTAATTCAAGCTCTCTCTCATACTAATTGTAATTTTCGATTTTGAAAAACTACTTGGTATTTTTATTTAGATTAATGAATAACGATAAGACAAATGAAATCATGAAAAATTAAATACGCTAAATTAAAATACGAAAAAATTTTGTTAAATTTTAGTAGTAAGGATTATTTCTCCTGTTAAAATTAAATTCAAATTAAAGTACATATATTTTTTGTTAAATTGTATATGAAAAAAATATTTTGTAATCTTATATGCTTTAAAATCATAACTACAATATCACAACGATACTAATTGATAATAATCTGACGCTACATCCGACTCCGTTGGAGATCCGAGAGTCCGAGTTGGGGCAAACTTAAAGTATGCATAATCCGACTCCGAGTGGAGGTGGACTGAAAACAAAAGTCCTACTATTATCCGGAGCAAAGTCGGAGTATGTATAATCCGAGCCGAGTCCGACCCATTGCCATCCCTACTTTGAATCAGAGTTTCACTGGGTAAATAACTAAATAACCGTGATTTACATCAACCGTAAATCACTGGAATATAGGTTCATCATTTTTATAATTTTATTTTTTTTATTTAATATTTATTTTTATATAATCGTGATTAACTAAGATTTTCTAAAATAAAATAGTGTACTTTTTTTAATTCAGAAGCTCGAAAAAAATTAAACATAACCTTAGTCGGTTGACGACTGTGACTCTTTAAACTCATCCAACCTTGAAATAAGTTCCAGAATTTAGTCATCAGTATTTTGATAACTATGCTCCCTAGGATCGGTACCAGCGACTAGGATCGTGTGTAGGATCGGGATCAGGTAGGATCGTAGACAGGATCGGTGGAATCGGTTGGAATCGAGTAGAATCGTGATCCTATACATGATCCTACGATCCCGTTACTTTGCTTTAATTTTTCGTGGCCTTCCAAAATCTCTGAAAACCCTAATAAAACTAGGGGTGAAAGTTCGGTTTGCGGTTTGATTTTTTTCTAAAACCAAATTTATTTCGGCTTTTTGATTTTTTTTCAATCCAAACCAAGCCAAATTGGGTCATAATCCAAATCAAATCAAACCAAAATTATTCGGTTTAGACTTTTTCCAAACCAAGTTTTCAACTTCCAACAAATTGAAACTGCAAATCGAATTAGATTGCTAAAATTGTAAAGCAAAACTATTTAAAATCATAGTTGCAAAAATGGGAATAACAAAATAAAATTTTTATTATTGAATTAAGGTTTATTATTGTTATAAGATTGCTTACGTTGTTTTTGTTAGCATTGCCAATTAAAATCTTCTATTTGCACATCAAGTTGCAGAAGATTCACTCAAGAAGTAGTTTAGCTCAATGTAAAAAATGAGCTTATATTTTAATTCGATTTAAAATTCCGATTTTCAATTTTTATTATCCTCAAACCTAATCCAAACCAAAATATTTCAGTTTTGAAAATTCTAATTCAAAACCAAACCAATTTATAAAATGTCCAAACATATTTCTTATTCGGTTTAGATTGATTTGATTTGCGATTTTTTATCAAAATAACTTCCATTCCTAAATTAAACCTAATCGGGCACTTTCATTTTCCCCCGAACCCCAGCTTCACTGAAATCCCTGAATGGATAACCCGCACCTCCATCTTCATTATTCTCTCCACAGCTTCCCTTCACCATCTTCATTCTGCTCTTGTCAAATCTTTACCACAGCAGCCTCCGCCCTCCATCTGTGGTTCTTCACCGCAATCTGTGTGAGTATCTTGATTTTCTATTGTCGAATTTATTTGCTAATGACTACTGTCGAATTTGGTTCCAATTTTCAAATGTCGAAGAGTATTGACAATTGCAATTCTGAATTTTTCATCTGATTTTTATTTTCATGCTCGAATGGTAGAAATACTGAATTTGTCGAAGAGAATTGACAATGTTTATGAATCTGTTACAATGTTTATGATGATTTATTTGCTAATGACTATAGTGTTGATAATCTGTCACAATGTTTATGATGATTTGTATGATGATTTTTATGATGATTTTGATTTTTATTTGAAATCTTAATTTTGTATGATGATTTGTCAATTGTATGATATGTTAAATTGAAATCTCTTATGATGTTCAGTTGATTATTTGTTAATTATGAATAAATGAGTTTTTTTGTCAACATATCAAAATGTCTACTTCTATGAAGAGGAAAAATACACTGGGTAGTAGAACTCATCCAGGTTGGGAACATTTATTGAAATTAATAAAATGGCTAACAAAGTTAAACGTAAATATTGTGGTGCTATATGTTCTGGTGGACTATTTAGGCATAAGCATCATCTTGCTTGCACCGGTATTAATGTTGAAGGTTGTTTGCATATTTTATATCTTAAACTTGATAATGTAATTTCATAATGTAATTTGGGTTTGATTTTCATTGTGTTCCACCCTTCCCCTTAACCTACTCGATATCTAAAACATAAATAAATTAAATTTTTTAATGGGGATACACCTATAAGAAACCCAATAAAAAAATAATAGGCCAAATTTATATATTGTCAGTGTTATTCAAAATCACCATATAAAATCACGATATAAAATCTTGGGTATTCCAATAAAAAAAATAATAGGCCAAATTTTAATGGGGGTTGTAACATAGTACTCCCTCCGTTCCTTAAAAAAGTTTTCACTTTCAATTTTGGGGTGTTTCAATTGTCATTCCCATAAGGAATCTTTCAATTATATCATAAATTTTGGACAAAAGTAACCTTACCAATCTTCATTTTAATATTTAAATAATAATTATGGTCATCACATATCTTCCACTAATTTCATTTTAACATTGTTATATTCTTTATGGTCCCCTCATGTTTCCCACTAACTTCATTTTAATATTTCATTTATCTTAATTGCCGTGAATATTTTCAATGGCAACGTCAATAGGCAACCGAGGAAGTAATATTTTGATTTTGAAGCTCCAGAAAAATTAAACATAACCTTAGTCGATTGACGGTTGTCACTCTTTCAACTCATCCAACCTTGAAATAATTTACAGAATTTAGTCATCGCTAAATTCTGGGCTAGTTTTTGCTGATAAAGATAATCCTTAGTGAATCTCACGAACCAATCATGTGCAGTTTCATCCTAACAATATAATTTAGATGAAAATGTTTGTAAATTTCAATGTTATTAAGTGGTCCTCACGAACCAATCATGTGCAGTTTCATCCTAACAATATTATTCCATTACTTCAATGTTATTAAGGGGTATGACTTAGCTAATATTTCATCCTAACAATATTATTCCATTACTTCAATGTTACAGTAGGCGTGTGAAAAAAATAGACGTTTTAAAATTTTTTGGCGGGTTTAGTATTTTCTGCGGTTATTAGGAAAAACCGCAACCAATGTTGATTTATGTTTTTGAGCTAATATTATTTGTTGCGGTTAAGGGAAAACCGCAGCCTTTGTTGATATTTTTTTTTTGACCTAATTGTTATTTGCTGCGGTTTTTGTCAACAACCGCAGCCTTTGTTATTTTTTTTTGAGCTACTTTTTCTTTCCATTATGTGCTGCGTATTAATAAAACCGCAGCAGATATTGCGCAGCAAATATAATTTTTTCCACTAGTGTGTGTTTGCCTTGGAGTGATATATAAAACCTAAATAATATATGAAATTAAAAGTTTATAACACATACATTAGATTTTAAATAGTATTAAATATATAATATTTTAATTTAAGAACGTTAAATATGTCTTGGTTGGGGACAAATTTCGAGAAGATTGTGATTGACAATGTCAATGGCGTTTTTGGCACTTTTGCGCATAAAGTAAACTTGGTTTGTTTAGCATGAAACTTGGCACACAACACTATTTGATATATATTATTATGTTGAAATTGTTAGAATTGAAACTCATAGTCATATGCTTGAAATCACGTGCTAAACTGCGATTTTAATGTTTTTAAGTGTTATTGCCACGTTCGCGTATAAAGTAGCTCAAGCTTGGTTTTTTAGCAAGAAACTTGCACACAACACTATTTGTTTTATATTATTGTGTTAAAATGATTAGAATTGAAAATCATGGTCATATGCTAGAAATTACATAGTAAGTTGCAATTTTAAAATTTTTTAAGGTAGCGTTTGGCAACCTTGATTTCATTTGAAAATTTGGATTTCAAATTTGATTTTCTAAATTATGATTTTGAAATGCAAATTCATTGTTTGGGAAACTTAAAAATTTCCAAATTTAGATTTCCAAATTCCAAAGTTTGTTTGGAAAACATTGGGAATTTAAAATTTTTAATTTCAAATTCAAACCTTGTTTGGCAAAAGTAAAAGAATTGTAATTGTGCTTTCAAGTAACACATGAATTGAGATTCGGGTTTTGTCTATAAACGGCTTATTTGAGGTTGTCTCATTGAAAGACGACCTCTAAAAAAGTAACATAATAGTACATTGTTGAAATCAAAGAATACAAATTTGGAAATATGATAATTGTAACATAGCTAACAACATCAGGATGTATTCTGAAATGCCAGTTAAAGACAAGAAATAAAAAGAACCCAGCTAAACATTTAGATTTACGAACTAATACATTTTAAAGTGTAAAGAGCACTACTAAGACTCTAAACATAATAGCACCCAATCTAATTTTTCATCATCTGGTAACTCTTTCAGCATAGCAAATTCATCAGTGTTGTTCAAAAACTTTTTTACAGCCTTTAAGACTTGGTGTCGATCTAGTCCAATAATGTTCGAAACTACCTCGTAGACTTCTTTAGTATTGGGTTTTGGAGGGTTTTTTGACTGCATATAGTCCTTAAACGACTCTGCAAAGCTACTTACCGCATCTGCAAGACGATCTCTCTTCAATCTCTTAGAAGAAGACTCTCCCGAAGTTGCCTCAGATAGGTTGGCCCCTTCATTTTCAACCGCCATAGCAGCAACAGATTCCTCATGTTGCTCGGCACCATTACCTACTGCTCTATCTATAGCTACTAAAGCACAAATTTCATCCCAATTGTCTATCCGTTTGTTTAGATAAGCTGAAGCATTAGGATTCTCCTGTTTTACAAAACAAATGGGCAATTGTAATATTAAGTATTATTACCATAAATATAGTAACTTATAAGTAAACTACAAAACCATAAACATAGAGTGCTACTCTTGTTTTTACATGTTGATATTAGCATCCATAAACATAAATATAGCAATTGTATTATTTATCGTTATTCAGTTACCTTACAATATTCGTGCCATTGAGGCAAGTCATGAAGATCTACCTCAACCATCTTTCTCTCATCGTTCCACTTGAATTTGGTGTAAGTTCGGATGTCGGTGATGATAGCATGATGTTTCTTCCATATTCTAAGCCTATTCTTAGCGTAATCCACCATTAATTGCATGCCTAATTCATTTCTTAACTTATCAACAACTGCTTGATAAGCCTGAGGCTTGAAATCACCATCACCTTTGTTCCCCTCATTAATTTGTTCAATTAAAACCGAAGTAAGAATTGCATCCATCTGGGGAGTCCAGGTAACATAGCCCCTCTTTTGTGTTGAACCTGAAGTTGTGCCTGAATTTGATGGTCTTTTCCCATGTTTGTTCATTGTAGCACTATGAAATAATGAAATAAAAAGCTTATACTTAATCATAAAAAACTTAACATATTAACTGATACTAGACTATATATATTTCATAACAAACAACACAATTATACTACATTAATTAAATCTCTACAGTTTGTCCCCTTCGCCTTTGGTAGTCCCTAAACATTTGTTTGGCAAGCTCATCTCGAAATAAATTCCACTCAGGTGATGAACGAACAAGTGAAATGTATTCTTCTCCTCCTTCTTCATCGATTCCTGGTTCAATTAATAATTCATGGTCTACCTCATGCAATAAGTCCATTTCTTCTAATTTCTCCACCCTTAAGAAATTATGGAGAATGAAACACGCATTTATAATTCTAACTTGAGTTTTTTTCCCAAAGAAACTAGGATTTCTAAGGATACTCCAACGCTTTTTCAATAAGCCAAATGCTCTTTCAATTGTGTTCCGAGCTGAAGAATGACGCAAGTTAAAAAGCTCCTTATATGTCGTTGGAATATTTCCCCACCACAAATTCAAATGATATCGAGTTCCTTTATAAGGAGCTAAGAACCCATCACCATTAGAAAATCCCAAATCAACAAGAAGATATTTGTTTCTAGGTAATCTCAGTCCATTAGGCCTCCGAAGAGCATCACGCAGGATGCGAGGATCCGATGCCGATCCTTCCCAACCCGGCAAAACATAAGTGGAACACAGATTAGAATCACAAGAAGCCAAGACATTAGTACTTATATCCCCCTTTCTATCTCGATAGCGAGGTCGATCCTCAATAGGAATTGTCATTTTAATATGGGTCCCATCAAGGGCTCCAACAACACCCTCAAATTTCTTCCACTTATTATCCCTTGAGTAATCAACATTGTAGGACTTAATATAGTGTTTTCCTAGTTTTAATATTGCTTCAAGTACTATGTGAAACTGACGACTCACTGTCTCTCCTGACCGAGCAAAGATTCCTTGTAATACCCTATTCTTCAAATCATGTGCAAGGATATGTAGAAACATCGCAACAATTTCTTTTATCGTAACATATCTACTAGTCTTTAACTCCCCTTCGGACTGCAATATATTACATAACTTATCAAAACACCTTGTGTCAAGTCGCAATTGATCTCGACATATTCTATCATTCTTCAAGTCATTCATCCAAAATGCCCTCTTTTGAGCACGTATTGATTCCTTCCAAGACACCTCCCTCAACCTATATTTTTGACAATACCACACTCCTACCACTATTATAATGAAACTAATAGCTGACAAATAATAATCCATATCATCATCATTTTCTCTTGCACGCTTTCTTGACTCTTGGATACTTAATTGGTCAGACATATCTATAATTTTCCTTGATTATGAAGAAAAAATTGAATATTAGAGAACAAGTATAAGTAGAAAAGAAAAAAAATACCAGAATAAAAAGGAAAAGGATGGGCAGGAAAGAGAAAATGAAACCCAAAGCTTGAAGAAGAGGAACAACAAACTCAACAAGGCCTAACTGAATATCATACACAATCAAAATAAACCTTTGATTGATTCCAGCAAGGTGAGCAATCATATCATGAACATTAACAATTGTGTTCAGAAAGTAAGCTATTAATAGAAGAACAAGACTTAGATTTGGGTTCCCTTGAAAATTGGGCCAAATAACCCGTGAATAACACAACAGTACCAAACAAGTAAAGCCAAGAGATTTCTACAAGCACACCAACATAATCAAGCATTATTCAAAAGCTATTTGCAATTATTTTAGAGAAAAGTTAGAGAAAAACAAACAGAGGAACCTGCATTGAAGCATCATTGTTCACCAAAACACGCATCAGAATATTCAAACTCTCATCAAATTCTGATCGAATTCTGATCGAAAACTAGTTCAATAAACTACTCAGTATTCTGATCAAAAGCTTTTTAACCTAATTTAACCTAATTTAACCTAATTTTTTCAGTAAAAACATCAAAAGCTTCAAAGAACATAAATCGAAAACTAGTTGAATAAACAAATCACATACCGATTAGAATGAAGCCAAGAGATTCCAACAATGGTAGATGTAAGAAATCAACAGCAAATTCCGATTAGAGTGAAGTGCGAACAGTGGTGTTTTTTTAGTTTAGAATGAAGTGCGAGCAGTTTCTAGAGATTCCCTTGCATTATGTATTTCCAAATAACAGGCCATTGGGTCTTATTTTGAAATCTGGGTCTCCTTACTATTTTTTGGGCTGTTAGGATTTGGGCCAAATCCAAGTTTTAAAATTACAATGTCTCTAAACACATGATTTGACTGAATTCCGTATTTGCAAATGAAATACTAGTTCCCAAACGGGCCATAAGGAATCTTTCAATTATATCATAAATTTTGGACAAAAGTAACCTCACCAATCCTCATTTTAATATTTAAATAATAATTATGGTCATCACATATCTTCCACTAATTTCATTTTAACATTGTTATATTCTTTATGGTCCCCTCATGTTTCTCACTAACTTCATTTTAATATTTCATTTTTCTTAATTGCCGTGAATATTTTCAATGGCAACGTCAATAGGCAACCGAGGAAGTAATATTTTGATTTTGAAGCTCCAGAAAAATTAAACATAACCTTAGTCGATTGACGGTTGTCACTCTTTCAACTCATCCAACCTTGAAATAATTTACAGAATTTAGTCATCGCTAAATTCTGGGCTAGTTTTTGCTGATAAAGATAATCCTTAGTGAATTTTCATGGCTTCAAACACTGATGATTTGGATCAACTTTTAGACAGTAAGTGAACATTTCCTTATTTTTAGTTTTATCTTTATTGAATCTAATTCCACTTTTAACTGAGTATTAATTGATAATTCTCTGTCTTTTTCAGGTGCGTTGGATGATTTTCAGAACCTTAATGTCACATCTTCCCAAAGGTATTTCTTTTTCTGTACCCTTTTCAATTTTAAGTGGTGTTTGGTTTGGCGGAAAATGTTATTTCCAAATAGTTTTATTTTGGTTGGTTTGATAGAAATTGCGGATTTAGGGAAGGAAAAGTGAAGGAAAAATTGGTTCTCTCAATTTCAGATGAAAATGTTTGTAAATTTCAATGTTATTAAGTGGTCCTCACGAACCAATCATGTGCAGTTTCATCCTAACAATATTATTCCATTACTTCAATGTTATTAAGGGGTATGACTTAGCTAATATTTCATCCTAACAATATTATTCCATTACTTCAATGTTACAGTAGGCGTGTGAAAAAAATAGACGTTTTAAAATTTTTTGGCGGGTTTAGTATTTGCTGCGGTTATTAGGAAAAACCGCAGCCAATGTTGATTTATGTTTTTGAGCTAATATTATTTGTTGCAGTTAAGGGAAAACCGCAGCCTTTGTTGATATTTTTTTTTTGACCTAATTGTTATTTGTTGCGGTTTTTGTCAACAACCGCAGCCTTTGTTATTTTTTTTTGAGCTACTTTTTCTTTCCATTATGTGCTGCGTATTAATAAAACCGCAGCAGATATTGCGCAGCAAATGTAATTTTTTCCACTAGTGTGTGTTTGCCTTGGAGTGATATATAAAACCTAAATAATATATGAAATTAAAAGTTTATAACACATACATTAGATTTTAAATAGTATTAAATATATAATATTTTAATTTAAGAACGTTAAATATGTCTTGGTTGGGGACAAATTTCGAGAAGATTGTGATTGACAATGTCAATGACGTTTTTGGCACTTTTGCGCATAAAGTAAACTTGGTTTGTTTAGCATGAAACTTGGCACACAACACTATTTGATATATATTATTATGTTGAAATTGTTAGAATTGAAACTCATAGTCATATGCTTGAAATCACGTGCTAAACTG
>CM033450.1:13645287-13670794 GCA_019425755.1 Amaranthus cruentus | reverse complement strand
TAGAGCAATTTGTTCAAGGTTTATAAGCATTGAATATTTATTTTATTTTAATTTGAAGAGGAGGAACAAGAACCTTTGAAATTCATTTTGAAGAGGAGGAACAAGAACCTTTGATATCTATTTTATTTTAATTTTTAATTAGCTCAATGTAATTAATGAAGCTCCTTTTTAATAATTGAAGGTTTGAAATTAGTAAGGTTTGTACCTTTAGATTGAATTTTAAATTCTAAACCTTCACATTGTATGTATATTTTTTTTGTCAATCAGACAATTATTACTTTTATGCTTACCTAATAATGAAAATGATCAGGCCAAATTAAATGCTAAGCCTAAATTCATAATGATTCAAGTGATAAAATTTCATGCAAGTAATGTTAGTTTATAATTGCATTGAATATTGATGAAATGATTAGTAGAGGTTTTTTTCTTAATATTTCGTTGGTATTTCATCCATGCTAAGAATATTATGTTTCACATGATATAATCATTAACTACATTCAATGGTTTTATAGTTGTTTGCACAAGTAGTGTTATTTTCATCAATACAATTTTTTTTATTAATTTAATTGTAAGTGAAGTATTATAATCTTGGATCATTCATGTTTATTTGAAGAGTTATCATCAGCAATATAGTAGCTATATTTTGAACTTGATATATTAACAACCATATCAGGGGCGGATCTAGAAAAAAATCAAATGCTGTCGATAACGATAACATTAAAAAAATACATCAACGTTTTAAATTACGGTAATTGACTCCGTCGAGTTTTCATATTCTGAAAACGACACATAATATCATCATTTGACAAACTTTGTAACAAATCACATTCAAAATAACCAAATGACATCCCCTAGATATGATTGAACAAAGAATGTCAAGAAACAATGTTTAACCCTAAATTGATTAACCCTAAATTGATTCAAAATCAAAAATCATGAATGAACAAAGAATGAAAGAATGTCAATTGTCAAGAAACAATGTTTATGAAAAATAACCCTAAATTGATTAACCTAATAAATTGATTCATGAATGAACAAAGAATGTCAACAATGTTTAACAAATTAACAAATAACAATCAACATTCAACACAAACCAAAAAATAAGATCAAATTATTTCAAATACTCAATGAGAAAATCAGAAAAATATGGGTGAGCCGTGAGTGACTGTGAGACAGTGAGAGTGACGACTTACCAAGGACAAAGGGGTTTTCCGGTGAAGCCGACAGCCGTGAAGGAGGAGTGAAGAAGCCGTGAGTCGTCGCCCGTCGGTCTCTCTCAGATCTGGGTTTTCGAAATTGGGAATGGGTTTTGGAAATTGGAGAAATCAGAAATTGAACCTGGGAATGGGTAAATGGGTTTTCGAAATTTAGGGCAGGGTAAGTTTTAGAAAAAAAAAATCTTAAAATTTTGCTGTTTGGAGGAATTGAACCTGGGTATATGCTGTCATTAGAGCTGTTCATGGGCGGGCTACCCGCTAGGTCCGCCCAATCCGGCTCGAAAAACGGGCGGGTATGAACAACGTTTTTCAAAAAAATTTAAAGTTTGGACGGGTAATACCCGCCCGCCAAGATAAACGGGCGGGTTGCGACACCAAAAAAATACCCGCGGGTATACCCGCCCGCCCGCTTAGTTTAATATATTATTTATTAAATAATTATTTTTATTAAATATTAAACTATACTACTACATGACCCATACCCAACTTTAGTTTATTATTTTTCTACTAGCTTAAGGTTTACATCTTTTAGACTTTAATATTTTTAACCCTCAAAGCATTCAAGCAATCGACTATCAAAGTTCAAACAAGTAGCCGACTCCACCATCTATATTCAATATTCATGTAATATGACTATTTTGAGGCTTTATATATCTTTCGAGTATTTTAGATAATGTATTATATTTTTTTGTTCTTATAAAAACTTAACTTTATGATATGATTTATTTTTAAAATTTTTATATAAAAATACCCGCCTACCCGCGGGTCCCTCCCGCTTTAAAAATGGGCGGGTAGCGACAAAAATATGCCCGCGAATGCGGGCGGGCTTTTGAATATTTGGGCCTGCGGGTAGAATTTTTAGATGCTACCCGGTCCGCTACCCGCCCAAGCCCGCCCATAAACATCTATAGCTGTCATACCAAAAGTCTTACCAACTGAGACACTTGGCACATCAACATATAACTATACTTGAAAATCTATATTACTCAAATGCTGTCAATTGACAGAATTGACTAATAGTAGATCCGCCCCTGAACCATATTATTGGGATATATTTTTGTTTTATGTTTTGAAATTTATAATGTTATTCTACACTAAATTTGTCGATGTAGATGCGATTTTAGTTGGAGCAATAACTTTATTTGTATACATCAAAAATCATAATAGGATTGCTCTGTTGTGAACAATTTGAATTATACTTAATTAAATTATAAAATTAACAAAATTAAGTATGATTAAGGTTAATTACTCCACTTTAAAAATAAAACCTAAATGACAACTGACAAACAATTTGCTTCATTCTAACTTAATGCCATCTTTTCACTCTATCTTGAAAAATCGAACAAAATTGGTATACTCAACATAAACATTTTCTTAACTATTTTTTAAAATCGAAATATTTTAAATTTTATTATTAAACTCGAAAGTATAACTTGGGGGTCCATGCGTAGCACGCGCCTCACAACTAGTTTTCAAAAAAGTTCTTTTATTCAATCTTTGGTCACAAGTCGGAACAACACATATAACCACATTAAATTTAAAAAAGTCGTAACTTACAAGCATAACAAGATACTCGACAGTTCATCTATCCAATTTGAATTCATCGCCGGCAAGTTAATCATCCCGTCATTTTCTATCTCATTATCTCAGTATAACCCCTGAATTTCCAATTCGGCAACAATTGAAAGGTACTACTGTCACAAATTTTGTTCCATTTTCCGATCTCCGAATTTTCTGATTATAATTTTCCAGATTTGTGTAAAATTTCTCACATTTTGAGTTCTTATTTCAGCTGATTTGGAGTGAAAGTACTGCAATGGCGGCGAAACAAATGGAAGAGATTCAAAAGAAGTTGACGATGTTGAATTATCCACGAGCTAATGCTCCTGCTCAATCCTTACTTTTCGCTGGAATGGAGCGTTATGCGCTTCTTGAATGGCTTTTCTTCAGGTTTACATTTTGATATCCTTACTTCATCAGTTCATTGTTCTTCCTCATTGTTTAAGAAATAATGAATGTTAGAAATGCTTTCTTCATTCATATTGTTGATAGTTACTGATAAATTGGATTACTGATTTCATTTAAATTTAGTCAATCACTAAACTGCCCTAGAATTTATTACTATGCATGCTGTAGAGTTTAGTCTATTGATTGCCATGTATCTTAGCAATCTCATCAATTCGTTTATCTCCGCATTCGTAAAGTTAATACTAATAGATATTGATCTGCAAATTGATATGAAGTCATATGAATAGTGAAAACACTTGTTTTTAGTGATCTAGTATTCATGTGTTTTGGCATCAATGTGCAAATCAATAATTCTGGCTCCCGCTAAATTTGCTATATTTTGGCAAATATAATGGTTGGATTGTTGGGATAATGAACAAAAATGTTGAATTGTGTAGATGGTACTAAAATTGAAATAGTGTGGATGAGAAAAGAGACCCGTAAAGACATTTCCATGAAAGGACATGTAGCAACATCATTAGGACATCTCAAATTGGAAAATGTAGAATATTCTGAGGGATGGAGAGAGTATCTGTTATTGACGCTGATTTTCTCACTACTTATTGGCATACCTAGATACATATTCCTTTACTTAAAATTTAGTGTGGCCATGCACTGACATTTAGTTGCTGTCGAGAGTATTGCAAGAACAAATCTGGTTGGGATACACATACTTACATATAAATGCATGTTGAATCAATCAAATGGGTGGTAGTACCGGAGCCATTCACATGTAATTGTTGTAACACATTGATCGCAACCGTTACCGCATTTTTACACTATGGTCTTGAGCATCAAACAACCTCAATTTCGTCATGTGTGGTTGGTCTTGAATTTTCGAGTTATGTTTGTACCAAGGTAAGTGGACTATGCCAGAGAGAGGCTCTAGGATTACAGAGAACAGTCTAATTGCTATTGCTGTTGTGGGCGGAAGGTTGATTAGCTACCAAAATTTCTTGCCTTTTCTCATTCTTGGAACACAGAATCTGAGTAAATCTTTTTGTTGTTATATGTTTGTAGGTTATTGGGCGACAAGTCACCATTCTCTCAACAAAATCTACAAGGAGATGGTGTTGATCGTGACGAAGAGACTTCTCGCATTCAGTGTATGCCAAATTGCCAATGCTTCTTTCGATCTTTGTTTTGATTAAGGCAATTTATTTGAAAGTTTTGTTTTGAAGTCTTTATTCTATCTAAATTTTTTACCTAGGTTTGTTGTGACATCAATGTCCCTTGTTTCAATGGGGTCAAAGATATGCAGTTCTTTGATTTCAGATTATAATACACTATAGTAAAATGACTTATTAAATCATATGCACTTCTTATTTATGTAAAGTTGCAGAATGACGTTTACTACTAAGGGCCAATCGAAAACATCCTCTTTGTTAGTCTTATCATTAACAAAAGTAAGGTTGCGTACAAATGACCCTCCCAAACCCCACCCTAGGTGGAAGCTACTTAATGGCATTGGGATGATGGAATGTTGTTGTTGTTGATTGTTGTGACATTATTATTATCTAAATGCTTTAACACATGTAAGGGATTGTTGTTTTGTAATCAATTGTGCCGCTTGTTACACATCTTTTAGCTTGCCTTATTTGGTGAAGAACTAGTTAGTGATACGAAAGTTTCTCTACTTACATCATGAAGGAGCTAAATGTTTCTCGATCTCTAACTTAACAGTTTTTTTTGCTCGGATATTTGAATGTGATTCAGACATCTACATGTTCACTAAAAACCCAAATCTAAGCTTTAACAACCTTTAGCTGAAAAATACTACTCCCTCCGTTCCTTAATGAAGTTCCCACAATGAATGCTCACGGGAATTTAAACAAAAAGAATCTTTTGGATAGTTAATATATTATTATATTAAAAAATAAATTTGATGGGGAAAAGTGCAGACCATAAACATTGAAAAATATTAAAAGAAAGTTAGTGGAAAAAATATGGGGACCACAAATAATAAAAAAAAAATTTTATAAAAGTTAGTGGGAAACATGGAGAGACTATAAAGAATATAAAAATGTTAGAATGAAGTTAATGAAAGATATGTGGGGACCATAAGTATTATTAAAATATTAAAATAAGGATGAATAGAGTTATATTTGTCCAGAATTTATAATATAAATAGAAAGATTTTTTATGGGAACAACAAATGGAACATCCCAAAATGACAAATGAGAACTTCTTTAAGGAATGAAGGGAGTAACTAATTAGGATTCATATTCCATAATCCATACTACTCATCATAATAAAACTCACTAACTTTGTTGACTAATCTATGAGCCTTGCATGGTTAGTGGTTTGAGCTCTGAACTGATTGGAATTTCGTACACTAAAATATGATTTTTATGTGTTTCAATTTTTATCTCTAAATTGGGAGACTTATGATACGGATTTTTACCTCATTTTAGCTAAAGAATAGCTGCATTATGTTTGTTTTCAGTGGTTTATTTTGATGTTTTTGCTCTATACTTTTCTCATGCTTCTTCTAAATTTTTATTAACCTGTTAGCTCTTAAGAATGTATTTGTTCAAAATATCTATAACTTAACTTAATTTTCTCATTTCACAGATTTGGCAGAAATTGCCAAGTTTCTTGGAATTACAACAGTAGTGGATACTGAGGTCATCCAAGTACGTCCATTAACTTACTGACTATGTTCTTTGCAAGTTGAAACATTCTTCATGTGTATTTAGACAATTAGATTGAAGGAGAACTTGTCATTACATTTGAAGTTCGGGGTTAATTTAGTTTCAACATCTCACTTCAACTGATTTGTCTATATGCTGAGTGTTTTGAGATTATTCAGAGTTTTTTTGTAGTTCCCTTTTATGGTTACTTTCGTTCATTGATTACAATGTTGTGTCATAACTCATACACGTATGACGTATGTAATCGATTTGTGCAAGGATACCTTTTATATGTCTTTTAGATCTTCCATATGTTAAGGAGAAGGAACGATTTTTGTTTAAATTTTGTTTTCATTCTTCGATTGATTTGTTTTACATAAGCTTTGCAGATTTGCTGAACTTCTAGTTTCTCTCTGTTGGCATGATCAATGTCTCTTTGAAGCTACTACTACATCCCTTTTGATGTCTCCTATGCAATGTCTTGTTATCTGCCATGATTTGTGTTTGCATATCCTTTTGAACTTTTGTTTGCATCTAGTATCAATATTAGGCTTTCTACATTTCATCTTACTCCCAATTATTTCTGGTGTAATTATTTTCAGCTTTTATCGCTTTTATGTGGAATTTGAATGTAAGATGCAGCAGTTTGTCTTTTGATTAATAATCCAAGATTTTGTATATAATCCCATTTTTGTCCAAAATTGAACTCTTTTACTGGCTTTGTATCCCTCACACAAACTGTGATCTTTTCTTGGGAGGGAGTTTCTCTCTGCTATTTGCACTTGTGACCAGCCATCATATATTGCTCATACTCCATAGTTGTGTTTGCAAACTTATTAGCACTTTATTTGTATATATGAATGTCATGCAGCGTAGAAATTGAGATGCAACACCTGTCTTTTATATATGCAACTTTGTGGCACTATTCTGTATACTAGTGTTTTGGGGATGGTGGAACTGAAGGCTGTTCTAATGAGGGAGTTAAATAGTTGCATGATGGCATTTGGCAGACCCAGCAGTCAGATTTAATATTCATTCTTCTTTGGACCTTGTGACTGCTCATTAACTGTTCATAAGCTTAAGGAAAACATGTTTTTAACCAGGGACGTGGAAGTTATGAAGACAGAACAGAAATGCTTAGGCTTATTGTAGATCTTGTTGAAGCCAGCATCTATGCTGATAACCCTGATTGGAGGTAGCCACATCACCAAATACTCTCTGTTTGTTTACTTCGTTACTGTTCTTGATGTTTGTAGCTTACTAAGGATATAATTCCATTCTAGGTTTGAGGAAGTCTAGTCAGATTCCTTTCTTTTCAATCTAAATTATGAATTTTCGAATAATTTTTCTGTTGTGCTCTGTAGTGTTGATGAGCAAGTGATGAAGGACATACAACTAATTGATGCCATTGCGGAAAAACAAGCACAGATTTTTTCTGAAGAGTGTAAATTGTTTCCTGCAGATGTGCAGATTCAATCTATATATCCATTGTAAGATGTTACTCTACACATGCCCTGTACCTAAGAGTTTACTGTAACTGTTTCCCTTAGCAAGTGAAAACATTCGAGGAGGGGATTGCTGCATTCAAAATGAATAGCTTTGCTGGTCTGTATTGAGCATTTTGGCTCATTAGAATTTTTTATTTGCAGTTCTACATGCTGCCACAACACATATCTGTCTTGTAATTGTGACCTATGTGCTTAGTGTAGATATATGAATTCAGAGATGTGAAGTCCTTCTAGTAGAAGAAGCTTTCGTAACTGTGTTCCTCATGCAGCCTTATGTAGATTTAGTTTGGATGCTGTGAATTACTTGGGTTTTTGTTCTCTTGGAAGCCTTCGTTTATTAACTGCTCTACACTAAAAAACGATTCTTGAGTAGCTTTAAAATTTAGAAGATAAAGCAGTTGGATGAACATATGGTTTCTGATGATAAGTCTTACTTTGTGGGATATAATTGTTGTGTAATGTTAGTTGCTGTGTCTGTCATGAATTTGCTTTTTCTTGTCTGCTCTGTTCTAGGTTTTGGTTCACACAAACATTGTTATTTGCTTAAATCCTTGGTAGTTTGGTCTTCTATGGATGATGCTTGCTTATCAAAACTCTCTTGCAGGCCAGAAATTTCTGATTTGGAATCAAAATTATCAGAGCTATCAAAAAAACTCCTGACTCTCCAACAAAATGTTGATGATTTGGCATCAAAGGTTTGTATCTTTTCTAAGGAAAAACAGTTATTCATTGTCTTCTTGAAAAATTAGAGCTTCTGGTGATGTCACCGTGAGTTGTATCTATTGTATCTTCTTTGCTACATGGTTTTTGTGTCTTGAGCTAGGATGCTTGGAGTCTTGGACTATGTATAGCTCAAGGGCTTTTCTTCCACTACATTTCTGGAATTGTGATTTTTTGCGTCTTGTGTTTGTGACTCTTTGGAACACTGAGTTTTATGAAACATCTTTTGTCCCATCGTTACTGTATAGATTAGAAAGAAAGTGGTCCAAGTCGATGCTTTAAATACTTCAGTATATATTAAGAGTAGAGGGGACATCTAACAAGATGTAACCCATAGAATTAAGTGTGGATGGAAAGAATGGAGAGCGGTTACTTGAATATGATGTGACCAAGGTGTGTCCTTAAATTTAAAAGACACGATTTTTCGAACGACCATTAGATTAGTGCTACTATATGAATCAGAATGTTGAGCTTTTAGAAAGGATCATAATAGGATAATGGGAGTAGTGGAAATGCAAATACTTCGATGGATGAGTGGGAATACCATACCTTGAGGAATAGAATTTGAAACGAAGATATAAGAAATGATTTAGGAGTTTCAAATACTAAGGAAAAGATGAAAGAGAATTATTTAGGATGACAGAGTGGTAGCGAACCATTAAGGAAGATGGAAAGTTAGAGCTCATGAGACACTGTTCGACTTACAGATCGAGATTATAGAAAATCAGAATGAATGGAGAAGAAGAATCCAAGTGGATGACCATTGAATTTGCTATATTGGTTCATGTAATAGATTTTATCTTTTTGGATTAAGGCTCTGACATTGTTGTTGTTGTTTGCCGAAAAAAGTTGATTGAATCAAGGGAGGCAATATATGTGAGACCTTTCACCATGTAGCATTTGAGCAAAAAAATGCCGCTGGACAATGTTTTGTTGTTATGTATGCTCATTTATTCCACTGCGATAATGTAGTTGTACTTTCTTGTTATTTACCAAATACCCTCCTTGTTGCTTTCTTCCTTCCGCATTTAACTGTTTGTTTTGATATATGTTTCAGCATGCTTATAATCCTGATGAAGATTACGCTGAAGCAGAAAGAAAGCTACGTTCACATTTGGAGTCTTTTTTAGAAACAGCCAGATCTTTCAATGTGATTTATACTAAGGTTATAATTTTAGTTTTGATGTTCTTTTAGTTTTGATGTTCTTTTAGTTTTTCTTAACACCTTCACTCACACACACACAAAAAAAACACTGCTGATTTTCAAATACGTCACCTGAATCATGTAATGCTGCTTGTGCAAATTGTTTATTCCATCTTGCTGTTTATCACAACTATTTTGCCTCTGGCTATTATAAGGACTTGATTTGAAATTATATAAAGTATGATTTCTACTTTTAAGCTTTCTCTTATAATTACTCGAATAACATCTATCTCTTGATATGTTTTTATTTTCAATTTACAATTACACTATCAATCTAAATACAAAAGGATTGCTTCAATTTTAACATGGATGGGACATTTTGGTTTACTAAGGAAATGTGGGTTAGAGATTATGTTCAGAACCATTAAATGACAGGGCCAATTGTGTGGATACAATTAATCTTCTCAAGTTACTTTTTATCTGCAATCATCCATTTATGCGACTCTTATTACACCCCATGGTGATTAATGACTGATGAGGACTAGAGAGTGGGTATTCAATAGTTTTGCACCCGTTATGTTTTTTGTTGTGTCAAATTTGATGTATTTATATGCTGACCAGAGTATTCCTTCTTTCAATTATAAAATTTGATATATTTATAGGAGATACGCCCTTGGACGCACATGATGGAGGTACCTCAGCTTCATGGTTTCGGTCCAGCAGCAAATAGGTTACTAGAGGCCTATAAAATGTTGTTGAAGGTACTGTACTATATTTTTTGCCCCTTGAAACTCGAAAATGTACATATTTTTCTGGACTTCAGTGATGCTTAACCACTCCCTAACAACTGAATTTTGATAGTTGTGTGGTTCAACCAGTCTCTTCTTATGCTTCGATTCATTTGTTTGTGATTTCTTGCCTGCTGGGAGGGCTGGAGGGGCTGAGTTTTAGCTTAGAGACTACTGGAAGAAGGCTAAATAAAACTTTGAGGCGCACATATCTGAAAGAGAAACCTCATGGATTTAGAGTGGCCGTTTTGTTTGATTTACATATCTGGACGATCGCCAATAAGGAGTTGAATAGAGATTCCTAAAATTACGCCATTGGTTTGCTTATTTGAAAGTATGGCATTGCAAGTTACATTAATAAAATGTAGAGAGTGATCTCAAGTTAAGATGTGAATCCCTTCTGGAAACACTTGAGTAATATAATTATACAGTTGAGGGACTTCAAAAATCTGGCCAATGTAAGCATTTCATTCAAATAAGGGTTCCAAAATGGTGTTCTTATTTTTTATATTTCTATATTCATCTCCTTTGCTCTTGTCCAGGTACGTAATCCAATAAAATAGCCACTCTATATCTGAAATAATTCTTTTGTCAATAGTCTCCTCTATTAGTGACGATTTCCCACGTTTATTATATTTGTTATTTTGTTTCATGCAGCCTACACCTCATATTGTTCGGATTAAGACTTTGACATTGATTTTTTTGTCAATAATCATCTCATCTTTCCTTTTAAAAAATGATTTACATTTGGCTTGTCTCAATTTGACTTTGATGAGTTATGAATCTATGATAGCCTCATCTGTGATGGACAAAACCTTCAACCTCAGGTTCCTCCATCCTTCACCCTCCCCCTCCCCCACCTGTTGTTTTGGCAATTGGTTCTGTCTTCGCATCTTTCAGACTTGAGATAGTATTATCCCTGACACTTTTGGCCCTGAATCGGCTTTGTTCCTCATGCAGTTCCTGGGAAATTTAAGGAATCTTCGAGATTCACATGATGCAGTGAAAGCTGGGTCATCTGAGACAGTTGATGGTGAACCTTCTTCTGTTATGAGGATAATATCTGAGTGTGAGTCTTCTCTCACACTGCTGAATCGAGATCTAGGTATACTTTCTGCTTCCATTGCTCGTGAACGGGGTGAACTGACTTCATAGGCCTCCCATACAACTTGTATACTGCTTTATTCAAAAGTCTTTGTATAGTGTTTGTGCAGTTTAGTATTGATTTTGAGTGGTGAGGGCTCGAGGCCATTGTTGTGACACATAACACGCACCATTACAAATTGTTATGTATTTGTACTTCAATGAAACAGATCTTGAACACCTTGTAGCTTTGGCTTTGGTAGAAGCTCTTATTTATGACTCAACAGCGTAATGTCGCAAAGGAAAACGTGCATGAAATTGTACCCCAGAATGACATGAAATGCATATTTTCGCTTCGCGTTCTTAATTAGACTATATGATACAATCATACAAATGACATGATTTTCTCATTAGAAATGTAACCATTTATCTTTCAGAGTGTATTTCATAGCTCTCGAATTTTAACATCTCCTTAGTTGTTCTTCGGCTTTCCACTTCGGCTCTCCTTCACAACATATGTGTGGATGAACATAATTTCTAAAAAAAAAAAGTCAATTTATACCTCTCATCAACACTATTAATAGTAACAATGTAAGTTCACTTGACCCAAAATTCAAACTATATTCAAAACATGCCTAAAACACTAAATAACTTACCACATTGAAATACTCTGGTTAACGACATTCAATTCTATTGAAGGTGATAGTTAGTTCTCAAAAAAAAAAAGGTGATAGTTAGTTAATCGTGGGTTTACCCACCAAGAATTCTTTATCCACTGTAAATACTCTGGTTAACGACATCTATGATAATTATATGCGTCTAGACTCTAAAATGGACTAAGAAAAACACTAAAATGACAAACCCATGGGTGTGATATGCTTCAATTTCATCATGAACAAATATGGAAAGCATGTACCAGCTTTACCAACTAAAATAAATGCTTAAACACTTGTCGTGGACGGGAGAAAATGTGTGGAAAAGAAAGGGACATAAATGAAGGCATTGCACAATGTCATTTGGATACCAATAGAGGAATGGTGGAAAATGGAAGGAGAATTCCATTACATTTTAAACAAAATAAACTAATCTTTTCAACATTGGAAAGATTTGGAATAAGAACGCATATGTTTTCTTTTCCTTTTCGTTTCTTTCTCACTATTCCCTTCCTCTTTCTTTCATCTCTTTTTAAAATGTAATCTAAAATTAGTATCGGAGCAATGCATATATTGCTCAACTCATCACCAACAAGAGATTGTCAACTCAGCATAAAGTATGACACTTATTTAACTTGTGTTACAAAATAGAAAAAAAGAAGCAAAAAGGTAAATAAATCTTGTCATTTCTAATAGCAAAAGCATAGGGTAAATAAGTCTATTCTCATACTAGTCCTCTCATCCCTTACAAACATTATAATATAAATGCAATCTTGTTAAGTTGGTGTGACTTAGAGTGCACCAATGAGGTTGATGATGTGTGATAGTGTATGGAGATGTGTGTGTGTGTGGGATGTTGGAAGGAGTTTGAAGTGGTCCCAAGAAGTATGAGACCAAGACAACAGCTATTTGGTGGTGCTAAGCTGTTGCTCGACCTACACGAAGGTGCTCGACCCGAGCCTTAATGGCTCGCCTATTCCAGAAACTTTCTGAGGCCTTGCTCGACCTTCACACTGTCTCGCTCGACCTCCCCCTGTTTCGCTGGACCCGGTCGAGCAGGGAGCAGCAGAGCTTCTGTTTCGTCTGCGATAAATTATTACGGGACATGTTTGGTTTGGGCCCACTTCCAATCATTAACCTAGATGCACACATGTATAAATACACCTCTCTACACTCATTTCTAGATAGATTCTTAAACCCTAGCCTAAACACAAACCCTTCTCTTCTCTAAGTATAATTGCTCCATTGTAAGAGTTCTTTGAATTCCATTGATATTTAACATAATACAAGCAAGCTAACCACCACCGGAGGACGTAGCTCACATTGGGTGAACCTCGTAAATCATTGTGTCTCTTGTTTATTGCTTTCTTTCTATTGTTCTTGATTGGTTTTATTGAAGTGTTTGTTTTGTTTGCATAGAACACTCTTACCAAAGGTTTTGGGTGTTTTGAGGGATAAAGTTAGAAACTTTAGGCGTTAGAGTGTTAGTTATTTCAAATCTCAAACATTATATAGACTTAAGAGGTACGCATATTGCATTTATTATTCTCTATGCATTGAATATACGCAAGGGCGGATCTAGTGGGGGGTCAACGATGTCAACTGACATCACTTAAATTTTGAGAAAAAAAAATTAGTATTATGGGTTTTATTGGCTAAGTTGGTGAAGGAATGGACTTTTAATTATGAGATCACAAGTTCAAACCCTTCTAACATAATTTTTTTGGGCCTTTTCTGATTTTCACAATATTCATTAAATACCCTGGCCCCACGCAGCTATAGCTGGCAGCCTAGCATTCACTTTCAGAATTTTTTTTTTTTACCCATCTCCCCACACCCACTTTTACTTTTTCAATTTGAAAATTGAAAGAACCAAAATCAACAAGTCTCCCTCCCATTTTAACACCCTGCGAGTTTAAAGAAGCACAAGTCAGCAACGGCGCACCGGCCCGCAGTAGCTTTACCGGCGACAAACAGTGGACAGGTAAATAGATTAGGGCTTTCAAGTTTATCTTTTTAATTCTTAATTTTAGTTGTAATTTGTTTATCTCTAATCAATTTGTGTATGAGTTATTAGTTAATGAATTAATCTATTTCTTTATAAACTAGGGCTTTTATAATTTATATGTTTATCTATTTAGATAAATTAGGGTTTTTAGTTTGATAATTATCTTAGTAATGATTAGGTAAAATTAGGGCTTTTTAAAAATTAGGGTTTTTTTAGAATTTTCTTAAATCTTAGCAATTACTTATTTAATTAATTGCAATTGATAATTTTGATTAACTATTTAGATAGTTTAAACTTTAAACGTTGTATAATTGTGATTAATTAGTTATTTAGAATTTTAGTAATTTAGTTTAAAAGTTCAAGCGTGAATTTGTGATTGATCATGTTATTACAGTTTAAATGGATAGGTATTTTAGAAAATTATCTGTTGGATCATCGATTGGCAATACTAGTTCAAGATCTGAAACTTCACCAACTCCCCTAGAGGAATTATCTGTTGGATCCTGATGATTTTGATTATTTGGCCTTAGATTGTCTTAGTTTTGAGTTGGATACTTTTATTGATAATTTCTCAACTGATAAGCGGTTTTCAAGCTTAAGTACTCTTGGTGAATTCTCCAAAACACTAGTTCAATCTGGTTTGTACAACTCTTGCCCACATTTTTATAAGCTTCTGAAGTTGGCGTTGATTTTGCCAGTATCTACAACAACAGTTGAAAGAGTGTTCTCAGCAATGAAGATTATCAAAACTGAGTTGCGCAACAAGATATCTGATGAGTTTTTAAATGATACCGTTGTAGCTTATTTTGAATGTGATTTGTTTCAAAGTTTGTCAAATGAGGATATTATGCGCCGTTTTCAGAATATGAAAACTCGGCGTGGACAATTACCTTAATCAATTCTTGTTTAGTGTAATTTTTAACGCAATTGATTTAATCTTTTTTTTTTCAATTATCGACATCCCTCGTCTATTTTTCTGGTTCCGCCCCTGAATATACGACATTTACTCTCAATATATAGTTTACTAAACAATAAAACAATATTCACAAAAGAATTCAAATCAAAATAAGCCATAATTATTACCAGCTCACTATGCACCTGTTAGTGATAATCTAGACATCCTTTTTATCATTCTTACTAGTTTATACATAAAGGAATATGGGTGTTTGATATGAAGATTTTAATGTCAAGTAAGGGATTCAGTTACTATTATGCTGTGAATCAGTGCGACTTGAGCGCAGAAATTAAAAAGTGTATTCATAAGTGAACTCTTAGGATGGAATCCTATGAAGTTTTAATTGGTGATTTAAGTTGGCAACTTAATATGGTGTTGAATGTGATGGTTAAAACATGAATTGATGGGACTTAATGAAGAAGTGTAAAGGTTTAATGTAAGATGCTCTACTATGCAAGTCGAGTAGAAACTATCCAGTAGGGATCTGATGGTCTACTACATAATTGGCCTTAGGTAACACCCAAAAAGTATTACATAAAGTACTTAAAGTGTTACTATAGACCTAAGGTAACACTTTTTTGGGTGCTACATCTGCCTGTGTTACCTATTCTCTTAGGTAGCACTTTTACATGCCTATGATAACACTTTTGCAAGTGTTACTTTAAATAATTTTAGGTAACACTTTTTTGCATATGTATCACTTTCATAGTGTTACTTATTATATTTTATGTAACACTTTTTTATTATTAGGTACCACTTTTTAATCTCATCAAGTAAGCTAATGTAACACTTTGCAATAATGTATCACTTTAGACTACTTTATGTAACACTTTGTTAAGGATTAGGTAACATTTTTTTCATATTGGGTAACAATTTTTCATTTAATCAATTAAGCTAATGTAACACTTTATGATTATGTATCACTTATACAATAATAATAATAATAATAATAATAATAATAATATATAATATGTTCGTACGAACTTGATTATACAACTAAAATATTCAAAATATATCTATATATGTTCGTAAGAACTTGATTACTCCTCTAAAATATACAAAAATATATCTATATATGTTCGTCAGAACTTGATTATACAACTAAAATACAAAATATAGTGTAAAACTAATAATCTCTTATTGCTCTTTCTCATTGTGATCTATGTGTGCTTTTTGCTTGCATGCAGCTTCATCATCACTGATAGGATTTGTTTCCATTCTCCCCTCTTGAACCTGTATCATATCATTGAAATCAAAGATCATATCAAAAACGCTATAAGAGGAACCCCTATAAGTGACAAAACAAACACTGCTCGATGACATTAAATAAATCACAGCAAAACCAAACAAAATAAGCCTACAAAACAAACAATCCACAAAACTAAAAAAAATACCTAACCAACTAAGTTTAATTATAAATTTACAGAAATTTCGGCAGCACGTCCATTGTATTTGGAACTATATCCATATTTTAAAAATGATACTTCCATCACAAAATCACAACCAACTATATGACATTTCATTCCACGTTAATATTTAAATAGACGTCAACCAAACAATTTCAAGATTTTTTCATTCTAATTGAGCCAGGAGAACCATTGATTTAACTTGACCCATCTTTGTTTCAATACCTTGTTTCTCTCTTACTTGAACCTCACATTGCGTTTGACCTTGAGGTGGAACTCTCCCTGAGTCGTTTTTTATTGCTTTGGTGAGTCGCCATGGAACTTTCTCCTAAAGAAAAAACCTTAAAAACAACGACATTGATAAATGTTAATTAATTGATCAAGAACGGTAACCTATTATAATTCACAGGTATAATCAAATAAGAAATCACCTGTGAAATAATGAATTTGCACTTTTTTTCCTGATCTCATGTGCATCTTCTTCGTTGGAATGATTCTGCTCACTATCTTCGGCGGGTGCATACTCATCATCAAGAACATTATCTTGTGATGAAACATAGATAGCTAATTCATTTTGCAGAAAGAACATTAATCATACATAAATTTAGATAAACATGAATATGCACCAGAAAGGGCTTCAATTTACATTAAAAAACACAACCACACCAAACTTACATTTTATCATACAATTTGCAAATAGTCAGACACCCACATAAGCATGAGAAATATCTAATTCAGTATATACAGAAAAGAAGTCCAACTCTAAATATAACATAAGCATGAGAAATAGTCAGACGAATTTGATAGGTGCTTCCAATAAGAATTCGAGCTTTACTACCTTAAATGTCATCATATTGAAAAGAGAAATCTTTCCTCCTGACGCGGACATGACGTATGAATCGTTTTTGGACAAGGCAAAGCAAGGAACAGTCTCATCCGGATTTGCATCAGTGACATCATTCGTCATCAAAATGCCACTAGAGGGTTGCCAAAGCTGAGGTGGAACCGTGGATGATGCCTACAAGACATTCGGTTCAGATACAGGCCCTATCATAGTAGCATATACCAACCTAAGAGTGTTAAATGTACATTGAATAATCAATAATTAAAGCGTACCTTCCCAGTGTTTCTCTGCCATTTCCAAAGCAAGTGAATTGCATTTGAAGCTAATGCCAAGATAGCATTACCTGAGTTTGTATAGATCAGTCTTGATATCTGCATCACCATCCCAATACACAATTCAATGAATGTAAATCAAAATCGGTGAACCTGTTTTAGAAGGCCACAAGCATCTGCTTACCCACATTCACACAGTAAAAGAACGGGACAAAAATAGCAATAATAATTTTAATACCCAAAAAATCCTACAAGTTAATTAAAGAAGATGAATAAAATTATCACTCAAGTTGTATTGGTTACCGTATACATAGGTAATCTTGCAGACTAAGGATCTCAAATATATAAAACATTGAGCACGCATCAGGGAAGACCAACATATCATCCTTCATTTTCAAAGAGACCTCATTGGTGGAGTTTCCATTCACAGGTATTAAACCCAAAGTACAATACAGATCCAAAGATTTTAAAGTTCCCACCCAATGGCAACAGATAGTAAAGTTTCATCAAAAATGGTTATAGTCAAAACTTCCAAATATGGAGAATAAATGAAGGCTTTACGGTTCTTTGTCCCCTTCAAGTAAATGAAGGCTCTTGAAAATTAACCAAAGCTCACAAGAAGCATTCTAAACGATACTTGTTTACATGTTTGAATGGAAAATATGGAAGCACCAATAAGTCACAGAACAAGATTTTATGGCAAAGCATCAAGAGCATGCTAAAAAATAGAGAATAAGATAGATTTTATCTAGTTTCCGAATGTAATTAAAACTATACCTAAGCCGCTCTCATGTGTTCTGGGAGCCTCAACGAACGACGCGTAATGTACAATTTACAATGAAAAATTATTTGGACATAGATACTCAACTTTGATGATAACATCATCAAATTAGTTTATAATTACTTTATTAATATATAAAAATAACTTTAAAGCAGTCTAATTTCAAGTTTCTACTTCTATAGCATTCTTTGGTCACAATAATAACATCGATGAACGAGCCTGCACATTCTCGTCAATCCTTTTTATTATTATACTTGCATTAATCCTCTTTTATGAATTTCTCAATTTATCTATAAACCTGCATAAAAGCAAGTCCGAATTCACAACAGTTATCTACATAACCCCAACAATAAACTTGGATTTCTCCAAAAACCATTATTTAGAATATTCACAATCCAATTCAAAAACAACCCATCTCAAAAAAGAACAGCTCCATCCATCAATCAAGTAAATCAACTTTAAAGCCACATCTAGTCTATTTGATTCGATTCTAGTTCCACTAGTAAAGGATTCGAAGAAAAAAAACGCATGTAATGGACCAATTTATCAGAAAATTGAGTACAATTTAGCAAATTAGGGTTCGATTATCAAATTAAGAAATGACAAACCTTGAATAGATCTTCAATTGAATAATTTCAAGATCCAATTCCAATAATTAGGAAGAGCAATTTTGATTGTAAAGCCTCCGTTATAGTAAGATTCAATTTGTGTTCCACTAGTAAAGGATTCGAAGAAAAAAATGGATCAGTTTATCAAAAAATTGAGTACAATTTAGCAAATTAGGGTTCGATTCTCAAACTAAGAAATGACAAATTACCTTGAATAAATCTTCAATTGAGTAATTTCAAGATCCAATTCCAATAATTTGAAAGAGGAATTTCGATTGCAAATAGCAATAACGCATTCCAGTATATAGATTCGAAGAAAAAAACGCAGGTTTGGACTTTGGAAGCAGTATAAAGATTCCAGTGGAAAGATTGAATTCAATAAAGGATCTTACAACTTAACCTGGCCATTATATACGAAGGTTTGGAATTAAGTAGTAAGTTATTGAATTCAATAAAGCATTCAAGAGAGTTATTTTACCTTAATTTTTTTCAAGGTTTTGGAAAATGGATCGAGAATGGGCAAATGAACCGAATATGTTTGAATAGGCGCTGCTTTTACTTTTTTAAAATATTAATAAATTGTTAATGTTAGATTTAGCAGAAAGTAAGTTATATTTTTGTTCTCAAAAAAAAAAAAAAAAAAGTTATATTTTTATACCATTTCAAAAAAAAAAAAAGTTATATTTTTATACAATTTTAGACGCTTTAGTAAAAAGTGTCATTATGTCCCGTGTTGTTTTATTTAATTTCATTTAAAAAGCGACACTTCAACAAAGCGTCGCACAAAAAATGTCCAATAATGCCGGAAATAGGGTTGTGATTTAGGGATTGTTTAATTAAGCAGTTGAAACTTCAATTTTGGGATTTAGAGTAGATTAGATTTTTGTTTCAGCCGTCATGAAAAATTGATTTTATTTTTAAAATTTATTTTAATTTATCTTAAGGATTTAGATTATTTTTTTTTTTTTTTGGAAATTTTTAAAAATTAATTAGATCTGATATCTTTTTTTAAAAAACATATTTTGGGTAACTAATATTGAATATATACAAGAAACTTAAGTCAAAACTAGTATAAAATGCAAATTTGACAGTGTTATCAATTTTTAGGTGTTACACAATAATGTTACATATTAGTGTTACCAATTTTGCTAGAAATCAAAAAGTGTTACCAATTGGTGTTACTTAAAGTCATTTTTGTACTAGTCCGAGCGAACTGTTCTATTTGGTCGAGTAACAAGTCAGAATGTATCTAGTAGCTTCTGTTTCTCCACTCGACCCGTTCACTCGACCCACCTGCTTCGCTCGACCTGGTCCAGCGGATCCTCTGACAGCATAGGATGTTGTTTTTCAACGGTTCAAGTGCATGGAGGTGTTACAACTCATTGAATACCAGCTAATTAATTCTCTTAATGTTGTTTATTATGCAATTTACTACCTATATTGAATCATATGTAACTTCTAGAGTATCTAGCATTATATGGTTAGCAAGAGTGATCATCCAAACACATCCATAAAATACCCAAGCCAAACACTAGCCTTAATCTCTTCTCTAATTGTAATACTCTATACTTGAAAGTTCTTTGAACTCCTTCTTTGATAATATAAGAGTTACTACACACCGGAGGATGTAGCCTTAATTGGGTGAACCTCGTTAAATCTTTGTGTCGTTTATTATTGCATATTATTTCCTACAAACATCGATTTCATATGATTGCGTAATTTGTTTCACACAAGACTTCGCACTTTCGATCTTGGTGATATTAGAGGTTGAAACACATCGTTCTATCTCTAATATAGCATCGCTTTCATATTACTTCACATTTTTTGTTTGGCAAAATATTAGGTCAACCCAATCCCTTTCTTGTGGGTGATGAATAACCTTATTTTGTTACCGATATTTATGTCAAGTAACAAATTCCCTTTCTTTAGGTAGTTGTTGTCTTAAGTGTTTTCCTTATATTGTTATATCAAACAACATATAACTATAACCCTTATCTTTATCCTTACTCTTCTTTATTATTTCTCTTTTTATTACGTTTTATGTCCCATATCAAACAGCCTCAAAACTGATTTAGAGGCGCTCTTCTATTGAGTAGTTAATCAAAGAAATTTATATCAGTGATGGCGACCGCAATGGCGTTTTTACACATGTCGTGAACTAAATGAAATCAAAACTATTGCATATAAAGTAGCAAGATCAAAACTCTGAATATCATGATTTGTGAATGTGTTTTTACTGGTGAGCTAGCTATTTTCAGATAAGGATACTTGGCAAATCGTGGTAATAAAGGTGGATTCACATGATTAAATTAGTTTCACTCATATTAAGCACATGAAAGTTGAAAGCTCTATTTTTTATCATATATATTTAATTAATCACTTTAAAATTATAAATAATCACTTTAAAATTATAAATAATCACTTTATATAAATAGTAACTCTCCTGTGAGACGGTCTTAGCCGTACAACTAGCCCAGACCCAATAACTTTTTAAAAAATATTCTGACATACTAATTTCAAGACTTAAAAGGACACTTTCAAACTTAAAAATCCTATCTTAAGACGTAAAAGGTCAATTTCAATGTTTTTAATATCAATTTTAAACTTCAAAAAAAAAATCAATTTTAATGTCTGAGAAATCATATTATAAAGCTGAAATAAGAATTTAATGTCCTGCAATTGATCTTTTTAGTCTTAAAATTCGTTTTTTTAAGTATTAAAATAGACATTTTAAGTCTTAAAATTGTCAAATTGCATGACTTAAAATGCCAATTTCAAATTCTTGAAATTGGTTTGAAATTGGTCTTTTAAGTCTTAAAATTGGTCTTTTAACTCTTGAAATTGACATTTTAATTTGTGAAATTGGTAAAAAAAAAGTACAATTAGGCCGGCCCAATAAGATGTGTTTCACAAGTGAGGCGGTCTCACACAAGTTTTTGTGTTACACCAAAACATGTATAAGACCGTCTTAGATTAAGACCAGTCTTTGGGCCGGCCCAAATGCGGGCGCGTGTAATACACGCGCGGGGGATTTCCTCCAACATTCACCTTCTTTAATTATTTTTTTGAAAATGCAATAACTTCTTGCAGTTGTGTAACTTGTGTTATCACATCTCTCACTTCACTTTTCATTTTCCTCACAATTTCATAACAATCCTTCGTCTCCTCCATATTTCACCTTCTCACTTCCATCTTCATCTTCCTCTTTCATATTCCTCCATTGTTGATACTGGTAAGTTCTTCTTCTTTTATATTTTTTTTGTTTTGCATGTTTATATTATGTGATTGATCTTCATCTTCAACTTTCCATTTTTGTTTCATCTTTCTCTTTCATATTCCTCACATTTGAATCTTTAGTATTTTGTTTCACTTCAAACACCCGATTTCCAGAAATATTCTTACATTTTGCTTGATTTCGTTTCTAGTTTTGTTCCTCTGTTTTAAGTGCTTCTAATAATGGAAGTTGAAAACCGTAGAGTTACTGTTCTCCGAGATTTTCTAGAAATTTTCGCGCCGGTTACTAAGGGTTTCTCTTCAAATGAAATTAAAAAGCGTAGGTTTAAAGTAATTCGAGATTTCCAGAAACTTTCTGATATTTATGCTTTTAATATTTAAACTGATATTGATAAGATCAAAATTCATAAACTTAAATTCATAAACTACTCATATTCTTTGTAGTGTCTTTGTTTTTCTTCTAAACAATGGTGAAGCCTAGAGGTAAGAATAAAGATGAAGAGTTGGCGTTGGCTGCCCTTTCGAAGGGAAAAGGAGTATTAAAGAAATCGAGTGCTAATAGCACAAAGAAGAACGCAGAATCATCTAAGAATGTTGTTGTTGTCAAGGAGAAACAGTCTAGGAAAAGGTTGAAAGAACAGGTCGCAATAATATCTACTCCAGAGGGACCGTTAGTTAAAGAATTGATATTATCTTCACAACGAAGTGAATCCACAAACAATGCAATTGGGTTTGAAGCAACAAAATGCACAAGCCTATATCAATTCTTTAAAATATTCCAAAAAACCATAGAAAGATGGAGAGAAAGGGAGATAGCTCTAGAGTTCTACTGTACAACAACAACCCTAACGTCTGTGTTTAGACTTACTGGTTTATTACGACATGCGTCAGAGGTGTATATTGTTAAAAAGTATACAACAACATTGTTTAGAGACTTTGAACAGGAGTTCAAGATGGCTATCTCATCTTCAATTGAACTTGTTGTCAACATGGGAGATAAAAAAGTATACAGGTATATATTGTTAAAAAGTATGATTGTTAATTTATTTAATTCTCCTTTTATAATATTCAATTTCATGATTACCACTTATCTGTCAACACTTATACTTTATTAGTAAAATGTTTCAGTTTCATTATTACAATCTTCAATTTTGATCTTAACAAAGTCTGGTTTGAGGGCCATACTGATATCAACATGCATGAAGTTCAATACACGAAATGCAATGACACTATACATGTTGACTGTACTTGTAAGAACTTTGAATCGAATGGATGGTTATGTTGTCATTGTTTACGGGTTCTACACTTTCATTCTGTGCAACAAATACCATCCATATACATTCTACCAAGATGGACAAAGAATGCAAAGAAAGATATATGGGATACACTTTATGGTAGTCAATGCCCACCTACAGGCTTGGAACCCCCTAGAATTTCTACAATTACATGGAGGCAAAGCATGGGACGTAAATTTTACAATCTTGTCTTAAAGTCACAAAGCAATGAAGAAGCAAGAAAGGTAGTAGAGACACTATACAATACAACAATTGATGAGGTTAGTAAAATAATTGAGAAGGATATATAGTAATGAAATTGAAGCCGCAACGGAAACAGAGGAAGCATCAACAGCATTACAGTTAACGCAAGTAAGAGATCCAGAAAGATTGGTCACAAAGGGAAGAAAGAAGAGATTGAAGGGACATTTTGAAACATCGCATAATAAGGGATCTAAGAATTCAAAACAAAAAGACTCAGAAACAAAAACCAGAAACAAACACATAATTTGATACATTTTTATACTTACCCAATTTGTATATCATATTCTTGTAACATATACTTACAATAAGTCATTCATTAATATGTTACAGTTTTACACTTACACATATCAAATGTTGTCTAAACTGTCTAAATATCATAACAATAATATCATAACCCAAACATGGACAATTTATCATTAACAAACTTAAATTATGGCTTAATGTATTACAATTGGGTACATCGTATAATAAGGGATCTAAGAATTCAAAACAAAAAGACTCAACAACAAAAACCAAAAACAAACACATAATTTGATACATTTTAATACTTACCCAATTTGTATATCAAATTTAATTAAATCAATACCATGAGAAAGCAGTAGACCAGGTACTTGTACATTTATTAATGGTCTTATCATATTCAATTTAAGTGTTTTGAATTTTTGTTTCCCTTTTAAAACTTATTCAATAACTATAATAAATTCTTTTTCATAAGATTGACCGATGCAATAACATTATTGAGACATATAATATAAAAATTGAAAACAAATAAGTCACATAAATTATACTCTTATATCGAGCAATTATCTAAACATACTAGTCAATTAAGAAAAGTGTCAAAAAACCCTGTGTAAACATACCATGTTTTTGCTTTTAATTTCAAAATTTGCATTCATCAATTTCACATGGTGCTCCCACGCATCAATGACCTCCACCTTCAATTCATTTGCTTTCTCATCATTCTTCTCACTCATTAACATCCCCAAAGGACGCTATTAAATTAAAAATAAAAAACAAAAACATATTATAAGAATAAATACTATGTAAAATAAACACAATCAAAGTTAATAAATAGGTCTGAAACACTTACACAGTGCTGGGTTGAGAATAAAAATGCAAACGATTCTTTATTGAGCAAAGCTAAGTCCTGATTTCTCTCAATCAAATTCAAATAAGCCGCCCAACCATCACGAACAACCGATGAAATCTTTCCATTATTCTTCAAAGAAAATGCTTCAGCACGTGAAACAACATAGGATTCACCAAATGCAAAAATTTCTTCACTGAGAAAAAAAAAACAAAAAAGAAAGAAAATATTAAAACAAAAAACAAAGTAAATAAAACAAGAAAAAGCAAAAATTAATAAAGAATGGTTCAGAGAACTCACAAGCTATCCATAGTTTCCTCTAGGAAACAGTAATCAATAACCTCCTTCTCCACCACACGCAAATCTTTAAAAATCTCCTTATTGGAAATCATGAATTGGGACACATACGGGACATCAACACCGCATGGCCCCAACTGGATGGAACAATAATCTTTTAAAGCCGATGGAACTAAATTACATCAGCCTCCTATTCGGTATGCACAGGAGTATTCTGCCCATCAGCAACAGCATGACCTTCCATATTCTTTGAACAATTTGTTTTTTTGTATTATGTCTTCAACCAAAGCATCAACAGATGACAGCCAATCACTGTCTTGAAAAATTTGTTGGGTAACAGAGACTACACCCTCATCTTCAAACTTGTTTTTAGTGGCCTCACCCACCCTTTGCATGTAGGTGTGAACCACTACATCTATGTTTCTCTTGAAAAGCAAGCATGCTTCTTGAACAGACTATTAAATTGACACACAAATACATCAATGATTAATATATTCACAAAAAATGGAACAATTGCAAAATAAGTAAAAACATATATACAACTTTAAAAAACTAAATAGACTCACATCTTTGGCGTTGGATTTAATTTCATGATCCTTTTTAACGCCAGCCGGAATCGGGAACTTCAAAATAATTTTCACCTCATCCTCAATAACAGCCTCATCCACAGACACTTCTTTAAAACCTCCAACAGAAAAATCCTTATTTGCCTCGTAAATCGGGT